>NW_018922015.1:75662-91671 GCF_002207925.1 Prunus avium
CTGCTTCGCTGCCGGCGGGCCCTCCACGTCCTTCTCCTCTTCCTCCTTCTTTTCCACCACGCGCTCCACCCGCGCGTCGTGCGACGGCGAGGCAGGGATCAGCGGAGACAAGAACGAGTGGGAGGAAGAGGAGGCAGAGGCGGATGAGATTAAGGTTTGGTTGAGAGCGAGCGTCTGTTGTTCCTTGAGCTGCAAGTCACGGTAGCATTTGGAACACAAGTTCTGCGTCGTTGGGCTTCCAAAGAAGCCGCAGTTGTTGACGCATAGTTGTGGAGCCTGGCACCGATGTTCTTCCGCCATCTCGATTTCGATTTCGATTTCTGCAACCACAGGAAAAAGAAAAACTATTTAATTTTCTAGGGAAAAATATCCGATCCCGGTCAACTTTTCCCGTGAACCAAACAGATCCTTGCCTATTCAAACAGAAGAGAAACAAATCAATTAAACAATAACCTGTATGGAGGATTTGATTTCGTTAATGCTCTGCGAAAGAGAATTAAGAAGGCAAATTCAAAATCCGAATGTTCGTTGACGATTCTTGGGGGAGAACTAGAGAATCTGGAAGGGTGAATAAATATATTGGGGGGGAGAGAGGAAACCCAAACGAACCAGGAAAGAAGAGAAAAAGGTAATCAGGCGGTCCCTTGGGATTGGGATTCCTGGTCCTCAAAGGAAAGAAAATTCCAGAGAGCTTCTTTCTCTCTTCTCTCTCCTTTCTTTTTTTTTTTGTTTTTTCTTTTTCTTTCTAATTTTCTTTCCTACCAAACGCTGGTTTATCTCTTGAATCTGCCTGGCGGTTTCTTATTAATGCGCGTAAAATAGACAAAAGGGGGTTTTATTAAAGGCCATTCAAAAAATTTCAAATCAGTAATTAAATATCTATTATCTTCTGGAAGTCGTTTAAGCCACGCCAGGGGGTTTTTATTTTTTAATCGCCAACGCCATTTTGGACCAGCCCCGGTCCACAGGGCCAATATAAGCCGCTTATATCGTTTTCTTGTGGGGTCTGGTACGTGTCGGAGTGGGTCCCGTTCTGATTTTGACTATGCGGGTCCCAATTGGTTATTGTTAAAATGACACGAGTAGATGTGTGAAACGGATCCGGTCGACTTTATGATGTGATTACTAATCATGAATTGGAATTCACATCAGCAATTGAATTCCACTTATGGAGGATTCCTGCATTTACTTCATATCAAGGAACTAAAAAGTAAGTGGGGTTCATACAAAATTAGGAATTGAATTTCTGATTTTGTAGGAATTCAATTTTTGAATGATAGGTGGTATTTTAAGGCCCCATTTGGGATTTTTTTTTTCCCGCCAAAAACCTGTTTCACTTTAAAGTTAAACAGTTTAATGTATTTGGTAAAAATAAAATATCTCGATTATTTTAAAAATAGTGGCCTTTTGACAGCAACTTTTAGAAGCAGACTCTAGGTTGCTTTTCAAAGCTGTTTTCAAAAGAATCAAAGATGAGCCTTTAATGAATTTTTTTAATTCCTAAAATACCTCATTTATTTTTAAAAATGACATCACCTACACCTTCACATCCAACTTTGCCACTTTCACCACCACCGCCACCACCACCTCCTCCTTCGCCTTCACCACCACCTCCACATTGCACCTCCTTCTCCTTCTCAACCTTCACCATCTCCACCACCTCCACCTTCACAACTGCCATCCCCACCACCACCACCACCTCCACCTTTTTCACCACCACCTTCATCTCCATCTCCTTCACCACCACCTCTACCACCACCACTACCACCACATGACTAGCACATAACACTTTAAATGTCATGTCTATTTTAGTCATTATTCATAGTTACAATAGTGTCATATTAAAATTTACCAAATGAATTTGACACTACTTTTTGTATTAACAACATTTTAAAAATATTATTTACCAAATATGGAGCTAATTTACTTGACAGCTAATTATTTTCAAAGCACAACATAAGCAACTTTTTAAAAAAGTAACAGCAATCCCAAACTAGCACTAATTCCTGGAGAGCTAACTCATTAGGAATTCATCTTTTTTGCCCTTTATATCCTCACACAATTTTAACAATTCCAAATTGACCATCTATTTTAACCCAACAACGAGGACATTTTAGTACCCTAATTCCATATGGTTTAGTAAACAACTTCAATGGGAATCCGGAATCTTACTCTCCTCAATCCATAAGATTTAGTAAACAACTTCAATGAGAATCCGGAATCTTAAACAACTTCAATGGGAATCCGGAATCTAACTCTTCTCAATCCACATCATTTAGTAAACAACTTCAATAGGAATTCGAAATCTAATTCTTCTCAATCCAACTCCTCCTCAATTCACTTCATCATCAATTCAATTCCTCCTAATCTAATTACGGATTAATAAACGTGCCATTAATGCATCCAGCACACAAGTTATAGCATTACTCTAGAACCATGACCTACCTTCGAGAAAGATCCCAAATTGTTTTTCATGGCACAGAGAACTCACTCTACCAAACTCCATAAACAATTTTTATGCAAAGCAATCAGAACTCAATTATAGCTGCATCAGTTAGCATTTGAAAACCAAGGTTGTGAATAGTCTTCCTCCTTATTTGTTCACAAACATTTCCTCCAAATAAGATAAAATGACATCTCTCTAACAGGAAATTTCAGAACAAGGTGGCCCAAATGGAAAATTTCAGAACATTAACTATGAGATTAAGTGAAAGGCAGGGATCAGCGGAGACAAGAACGAGTGGGAGGAAGAGGAGGCAGAGGCGGATGAGATTAAGGTTTGGTTGAGAGCGAGCGTCTGTTGTTCCTTGAGCTGCAAGTCACGGTAGCATTTGGAACACAAGTTCTGCGTCGTTGGGCTTCCAAAGAAGCCGCAGTTGTTGACGCATAGTTGTGGAGCCTGGCACCGATGTTCTTCCGCCATCTCGATTTCGATTTCGATTTCTGCAACCACAGGAAAAAGAAAAACTATTTAATTTTCTAGGGAAAAATATCCGATCCCGGTCAACTTTTCCCGTGAACCAAACAGATCCTTGCCTATTCAAACAGAAGAGAAACAAATCAATTAAACAATAACCTGTATGGAGGATTTGATTTCGTTAATGCTCTGCGAAAGAGAATTAAGAAGGCAAATTCAAAATCCGAATGTTCGTTGACGATTCTTGGGGGAGAACTAGAGAATCTGGAAGGGTGAATAAATATATTGGGGGGGAGAGAGGAAACCCAAACGAACCAGGAAAGAAGAGAAAAAGGTAATCAGGCGGTCCCTTGGGATTGGGATTCCTGGTCCTCAAAGGAAAGAAAATTCCAGAGAGCTTCTTTCTCTCTTCTCTCTCCTTTCTTTTTTTTTTTGTTTTTTCTTTTTCTTTCTAATTTTCTTTCCTACCAAACGCTGGTTTATCTCTTGAATCTGCCTGGCGGTTTCTTATTAATGCGCGTAAAATAGACAAAAGGGGGTTTTATTAAAGGCCATTCAAAAAATTTCAAATCAGTAATTAAATATCTATTATCTTCTGGAAGTCGTTTAAGCCACGCCAGGGGGTTTTTATTTTTTAATCGCCAACGCCATTTTGGACCAGCCCCGGTCCACAGGGCCAATATAAGCCGCTTATATCGTTTTCTTGTGGGGTCTGGTACGTGTCGGAGTGGGTCCCGTTCTGATTTTGACTATGCGGGTCCCAATTGGTTATTGTTAAAATGACACAAGTAGATGTGTGAAACGAACCCGGTCGACTTTATGTTGTGATTACTAATCATGAATTGGAATTCTCATCAGCAATTGAATTCCACTTATGGAGTATTCCTGCATTTATTTCATATCAAGGAACTAAAAAGTAAGTGGGGTTCATACAAAATTAGGAATTGAATTTCTGATTTTGTAGGAATTCAATTTTTGAATGATAGGTGGTATTTTAAGGCCCCATTTGGGATTTTTTTTTTTTTTTTTTCCAGCCAAAATCGCCTTCACCACCACCTCCACATTGCACCTCCTTCTCCTTCTCAACCTTCACCATCTCCACCACCTCCACCTTCACAACTGCCATCCCCACCACCACCACCACCTCCACCTTTTTCACCACCACCTTCATCTCCATCTCCTTCACCACCACCTCTACCACCACCACTACCACCACATGACTAGCACATAACACTTTAAATGTCATGTCTATTTTAGTCATTATTCATAGTTACAATAGTGTCATATTAAAATTTACCAAATGAATTTGACACTACTTTTTGTATTAACAACATTTTAAAAATATTATTTACCAAATATGGAGCTGATTTACTTGACAACTAATTATTTTCAAAGCACAACATAAGCAACTTTTTAAAAAAGTAATAGCAATCCCAAACTAGCACTAATTCCTGGAGAGCTAACTCATTAGGAATTCATTTTTTTTACCCTTTATATCCTCACACAATTTTAACAATTCCAAATTTACCATCTATTTTAACCCAACAACGAGGACATTTTAGTACCCTAATTCCATATGGTTTAGTAAACAACTTCAATGGGAATCCGGAATCTTACTCTCCTCAATCCATAAGATTTAGTAAACAACTTCAATGAGAATCCGGAATCTTAAACAACTTCAATGGGAATCCGGAATCTAACTCTTCTCAATCCACATCATTTAGTAAACAACTTCAATAGGAATTCGAAATCTAATTCTTCTCAATCCAACTCCTCCTCAATTCACTTCATCATCAATTCAATTCCTCCTAATCTAATTACGGATTAATAAACGTGCCATTAATGCATCCAGCACACAAGTTATAGCATTACTCTAGAACCATGACCTACCTTCGAGAAAGATCCCAAATTGTTTTTCATGGCACAGAGAACTCACTCTACCAAACTCCATAAACAATTTTTATGCAAAGCAATCAGAACTCAATTATAGCTGCATCAGTTAGCATTTGAAAACCAAGGTTGTGAATAGTCTTCCTCCTTATTTGTTCACAAACATTTCCTCCAAATAAGATAAAATGACATCTCTCTAACAGGAAATTTCAGAACAAGGTGGCCCAAATGGAAAATTTCAGAACATTAACTATGAGATTAAGTGAAAAAGTAACAAGTACCAAAATTCACAGTGAAGACTGCAAGCTAACTTTTGAAGTACATAAACGTTCCTAGCTTTCGAAAGCAGCTCTTCAGCACCTACTTATTGGAAAACTAAGGTACTTTTGGTCAGAGCAATTGAATGCAACCTCAACTCAAAGATTACTTGATGCATGGAGCTATGCAACACCTACGATGTATGCATTCCAAGAGTCTTGTTGCTGAAAATGTTTAATCTCTTCATACTTTATGTCACGCCCGACACCAAAACCCTCTGTTTTTCTGATATCTCTGCTGTCTTGCATCTTCCGCAGCCAAAAATGAACAGACTGAAATCCTGCCTCTTCTAAGCAGTCTTTAATCTCAGGCAGTGACCACCTGGGCATATGAAACAATTGCCTCTAAACGATTCAGAATTCACCAGGAATACAAGATCTAATAAATATTCATCATGAAGCCTACACTCGATATTCCTTTATGACATCGATATAGAAGACCAGTAACTAGAAAAACAAAACAACTTACAGCCTCCAACTGTATGAAAACGCATGTCGAATTTTCTTCTGCTGCTTTTGGAGATGGAAATGGAGGCTAATCCTTGTCTTGCGCTCAATGATATCAAACTCAGCTTGCTCCCAAACGTACTGCACAAGCCAATAGCAATTTAAATAATTATCATAGACATCTTTGCAAGTAAAGAATATTTAGCCATAGGACTTGATCTACTCTCCATCATAGAGGTGAGACCACATAAACTATTAGATAGTCCCTAAATGTTCTTTAGCAAACTTAATGGTAATATGCTAAAAATTTACCCCAAAAGTAGATGTGTGAAACGAACCCGGTCGACTTTATGTTGTGATTACTAATCATGAATTGGAATTCTCATCAGCAATTGAATTCCACTTATGGAGTATTCCTGCATTTATTTCATATCAAGGAACTAAAAAGTAAGTGGGGTTCATACAAAATTAGGAATTGAATTTCTGATTTTGTAGGAATTCAATTTTTAAAATAGTAATCTGCTAAATAGAAAACATACACTTCTGCTTCTTATGAAATATTGTAGCTTATTGCTTCTTCATTTTGTAACAGATAATTCACCAGCCATGAAGGGGAGGAAGATTTAAAAAACAAATAAAACTTGGGGCTCCACGGCAGGGTTGCTTGTGAAGCGAAAAGGAAATTGGCAGGAAGAGAAGTGACAGAAACGATCCCAGGGGTAGAGTTTGGAGGGCTAGTAGTGTAAATCCTATTGAATATAACATCATGCCTATAAAATATCTCGATTATTTTAAAAATAGTGGCCTTTTGACAGCAACTTTTAGAAGCAGACTCTAGGTTGCTTTTCAAAGCTGTTTTCAAAAGAATCAAAGATGAGCCTTTAATGAATTTTTTTAATTCCTAAAATACCTCATTTATTTTTAAAAATGACATCACCTACACCTTCACATCCAACTTTGCCACTTTCACCACCACCGCCACCACCACCTCCTCCTTCGCCTTCACGTATTATACATATATGTATATATATATGTATGCTTCCCTGTGTAAATTTTTTGTAAGTTTTCTTTTTCCTTATCAATTGATCGGCACGCACTCATTCATCTCTTATGGTTTACCTCTCTGGTTTTGGGACCCTAAAGTAATCAACAATCTCGAGAATGAGAAATACCAAAAAATTGTATTATACATATATGTATATATATGTATGCTTCCCTGTGTAAATTTTTTGTAAGTTTTCTTTTTCCTTATCAATTGATCGGCACGCACCCATTCATCTCTTATGGTTTACCTCTCTGGTTTTGGGACCCTAAAGTAATCAACAATCTCGAGAATGAGAAATACCAAAAAATAACAAAAAAGCACAAAAACCCCGCACCAATCCATCTGGTTGACAAAACTTCACAACATTTTGCTTTGCCTATCCATTGATATCTATTGGTCGATCAATTTGTGATGCATCCAGAACTTAAAAAAGTTCAGGCATCTGGCACAGAGGATCCCAATATCTATATATGTATACGTGTATATATAGCTTATTTTTCCATATGTTTCATATTGCTTTCCTTTTCTTTCCTCTTCCACACCCACACTAAGTTTTTAATGGAGTACAAATGATGCTACAAAAGTAAAGAATATTGAAAATAACTTCATAAGCAACTTTTTAAAAAAGTAATAGCAATCCCAAACTAGCACTAATTCCTGGAGAGCTAACTCATTAGGAATTCATTTTTTTTACCCTTTATATCCTCACACAATTTTAACAATTCCAAATTTACCATCTATTTTAACCCAACAACGAGGACATTTTAGTACCCTAATTCCATATGGTTTAGTAAACAACTTCAATGGGAATCCGGAATCTAACTCTTCTCAATCCACATGATTTAGTAAACAACTTCAATAGGAATTCGAAATCTAATTCTTCTCAATCCAACTCCTCCTCAATTCACTTTATCATCAATTCAATTCCTCCTAATCTAATTACGGATTAATAAACGTGCCATTAATGAATCCAGCACACAAGTTATAGCATTACTCTAGAACCATGACCTACCTTCGAGAAAGATCCCAAATTGTTTTTCATGGCACAGAGAACTCACTCTACCAAACTCCATAAACAATTTTTATGCAAAGCAATCAGAACTCAATTATAGCTGCATCAGTTAGCATTTGAAAACCAAGGTTGTGAATAGTCTTCCTCCTTATTTGTTCACAAACATTTCCTCCAAATAAGATAAAATGACATCTCTCTAACAGGAAATTTCAGAACAAGGTGGCCCAAATGGAAAATTTCAGAACATTAACTATGAGATTAAGTGAAAAAGTAACAAGTACCAAAATTCACAGTGAAGACTGCAAGCTAACTTTTGAAGTACATAAACGTTCCTAGCTTTCGAAAGCAGCTCTTCAGCACCTACTTATTGGAAAACTAAGGTACTTTTGGTCAGAGCAATTGAATGCAACCTCAACTCAAAGATTACTTGATGCATGGAGCTATGCAACACCTACGATGTATGCATTCCAAGAGTCTTGTTGCTGAAAATGTTTAATCTCTTCATACTTTATGTCACGCCCGACACCAAAACCCTCTGTTTTTCTGATATCTCTGCTGTCTTGCATCTTCCGCAGCCAAAAATGAACAGACTGAAATCCTGCCTCTTCTAAGCAGTCTTTAATCTCAGGCAGTGACCACCTGGGCATATGAAACAATTGCCTCTAAACGATTCAGAATTCACCAGGAATACAAGATCTAATAAATATTCATCATGAAGCCTACACTCGATATTCCTTTACGACATCGATATAGAAGACCAGTAACTAGAAAAACAAAACAACTTACAGCCTCCAACTGTATGAAAACGCATGTCGAATTTTCTTCTGCTGCTTTTGGAGATGGAAATGGAGGCTAATCCTTGTCTTGCGCTCAATGATATCAAACTCAGCTTGCTCCCAAACGTACTGCACAAGCCAATAGCAATTTAAATAATTATCATAGACATCTTTGCAAGTAAAGAATATTTAGCCATAGGACTTGATCTACTCTCCATCATAGAGGTGAGACCACATAAACTATTAGATAGTCCCTAAATGTTCTTTAGCAAACTTAATGGTAATATGCTAAAAATTTACCCCAAAAATAGTAATCTGCTAAATAGAAAACATACACTTCTGCTTCTTATGAAATATTGTAGCTTATTGCTTCTTCATTTTGTAACAGATAATTCACCAGCCATGAAGGGGAGGAAGATTTAAAAAACAAATAAAACTTGGGGCTCCACGGCAGGGTTGCTTGTGAAGCGAAAAGGAAATTGGCAGGAAGAGAAGTGACAGAAACGATCCCAGGGGTAGAGTTTGGAGGGCTAGTAGTGTAAATCCTATTGAATATAACATCATGCCTATTTTTAATAATAATCTGCATTTATTTATCTAGATACTCAAGTGGAAACCAAAAGCAGTTTAAAATTTTCTGTACACTTGTATTATACATATATGTATATATATGTATGCTTCCCTGTGTAAATTTTTTGTAAGTTTTCTTTTTCCTTATCAATTGATCGGCACGCACCCATTCATCTCTTATGGTTTACCTCTCTGGTTTTGGGACCCTAAAGTAATCAACAATCTCGAGAATGAGAAATACCAAAAAATTAACAAAAAGCACAAAAACCCCGCACCAATCCATCTGGTTGACAAAACTTCACAACATTTTGCTTTGCCTATCCATTGATATCTATTGGTCGATCAATTTGTGATGCATCCAGAACTTAAAAAAGTTCAGGCATCTGGCACAGAGGATCCCAATATCTATATATGTATACGTGTATATATAGCTTATTTTTCCATATGTTTCATATTGCTTTCCTTTTCTTTCCTCTTCCACACCCACACTAAGTTTTTAATGGAGTACAAATGATGCTACAAAAGTAAAGAATATTGAAAATAACTTTTGTACCGTAAAATTGGAAAATCTCCTCTGAAGCCTTAGCTTGCACTCTGAGGATGTACCACCATATAAATCCATTACAAATATTCCACCTTTCTTCGACAAGGCATCAAGAGCATGCTTGAAATACAGAACCAGTTCAGAACGTTGATGGAGACAACAACAGCTGTAGTTAAACGCACACACAATGTCTCTAGCAGGCAACAGATGGTTCCTCAAGTATTTCTCATCATTTGAGGAAGAAGAGCCATCAGCAAGAGTAGATTCCACTTCATCACTCTCCAAATTATCTTTGTTCTCAGTGAGTGACACCTTTCTTAGCATCTCTTGGGGCTCGAATTTAACTAGTTTGGCCTCAAGAGGTTGCAAGACATTCCCATGAAAGAGGGACATTCTGGAATATCCATCAGCCCCAATTTTATTTATGTTGTTCTCCATGCACCAATTTAGTGCTTCAACATCCAAATCCAACCCTACAGCAGTCCTTCTTGTGTCAGTCCGGAGCCATTCTGCACTGTCAAACATAGAGTTAGTGTTAGGTCTTTAGAATGTGTTTGGACTATGACTGAGAACTTAATGAGTTTTAGATTATGAAATGGGCAATTTGCAGCTCGACATAGCGGCAATGGATACCTTAACTATAACTCAAAAAGAAGTCTAGCAACAAACCACCACACTAGAAAGAAACAAGAACAGGTACATGTATATGAACCCTGACAATGTAAAGAATGCCAACCAGGTTGTGCAACCACCATCTCTTCTTATAACTAATCTGCATTACCTCATTAGCACTAAATCTCCATAACCCATAAGACAATTTCCAGAAACATAGGCTTAGACAGAGCTAGAGTCTATAAATTGGGGGGTTCAATAGCTGAAAAGTTTATGAACTTATACACAGATTTTAGGTTTTATATAAAACTTCAAAGGAGTTTCTGGGATTTGGGGGCCACAGCCAAGCCTACTTCATCTTCTTCTGATATGGCAACTAACCGCTTATAATATTACTGGCCGTGATGTTTAAATAAAGAAACAATCTTTATGAAAGCCTACTTAATTCCTCAACAAAGGGCACCAAAATGGCAACAATATAGCTTCTAGTTAGGTACAAATGTTCCCTAAATAGTTCTTAACCTCCGTTCAGATATGTCAATTAAAAGGATAGTGATGTACCTAAGAAGGGCTGTGCCACAGAAATCTTCTTGGAGGTGGAGAGGTAACCTCCCACCCACATACATCAAAAAGAACTTCAGCAGATAGCTTATGTCTCCTTTTGGTGACTGCATACGAAATAAATTACAAATTAATCACACCTGAAATCTCCTCCAGAAGAACCACATAAAATCATTCATTTGGGTGTCAAGGGAGGGGAAGAAACAAAAAGAAAATCAACAATTTCAATAAATTATTTTAATTTTTACAACTTTTCACCAAAAACAAATAACTGCACTAAGTTCAGGTGACTCGGGTTTACTTTTTTTTTTTTCTCCTAGTTTCCTATCCAACTGTTTGGCATTCTTTATACTTTTCCCATATCGGCAATCAAAAATGTCATCAATTAAAATGTAGTAAGCGGGTCAAACCTGTACAGATTGTTGATAAAGAAGAAATTTTGAAGGCAAATCATTTGATGGGTACTCATCAGCTTCCTCTTTTCCATCAACCTCTTCTTCTTCTTCTTCTTCTTCTTCTTCTTCGTCTTCTTCTTCTTCCTCTTCTTCAGAAAGTGTGTGCTTCGAAGCGGAGTGACCTTCATAATGACCATCACCAACACCTTCTTCGTCTTCTTCAGTGTAGTGAAAGGCAGCTCTTCTTGGCTGGTGTCTCTGTTTCTTGTCTCGCTTTCCCATCTCTTTCACTTTTCTACCACCGGCGCTCAACAACGCATCTATTATGAAGAGAACCTTAAGTATGAGAGGAACTCACAGCACTTGCTAGACACGTGTACCCGTTCCCATCCTTTCTTTTTTTTAATTGTTTTTTCTCTTTCTTCTCTCGGTTGCTATCATTGATATGTAATATTATGACAATTATTATTGTTTCTCCTTGAAGTTATAACCTAACTTATCCTTAGTAAAACCTAAACTTAATTAGGGTAAGCTAAAAATAAAAAAATAAACTCAATGTATCCCTCATATTGTATTTATATGTCCTCATAATTGTTGACAAAAGATATCTAATTGAAAAAAGAACTAAAACTATAAAGGATTCAATTGAAGAAGGCCTAAACTACATTAACTAATTTGATCACCTTCCCCAAAAAATATATATATATCAAATTATTGGGTCATTATTTTGTTCTATGTTAGCAAAGGTGCAATATCACAAATTAAAATTATAGTATTAATATAAACCAATTAAGATATGTTAGAAAGATAAATTAAGTCACAATATTTTGTTAATTTTTAGAATTTTAACCACTTACTCAAAGGCGGTTTTGACTACTATTTAAACTTTAAGAATTTTAACTACTCAAAGGGTTTTGGGGGGGGTTGTTGTTTTAGTACTACTATTTAAATTCAAGATGAATTCTTCCCTCTCGTGAAACAAAAATAATAAAGGCATTTTACTTATTATTATTATTTTTTTAAATTGAACTTTCATTCATAAGAAAAGGTTACAAACAAGAGGATTTCACTAATAAATCCATTTTAGCATGACATAATATACAAAAGCCCTTAGAGCATCTCTAAGGGAGATGTCAAATACCAAACATCAAATTTAAATTTGATGGCTGATGTGGCAATTTGACATCTTACACAGTTTTACACTCCAACCGATATGTTAAATTATTATTTTATTACATTTCAGTGTTGATTTATTTACTACTTCTTATAATATAATTTTTATATTTTTAATTAAAAAGAAAAGAAAATACTAAAAGACAATCAATTAATTGAAAAAGAAAATACTACAAGACAATCAATTCATTGAAATATAATTCACAATTCACCACCTCGAAGAATTTTCATTCTAAGTTGAGAATAATATAGTTTTTCCTCATCACACATTCCAGATGTATCCATAGACATAATTTTCGTCTCGAACTCCATTTGTTTGAGTTAGATTTTTTTTTCATCTTGCTCAACTTTCTTCTTAATAAGCTCCATTTTCCTTTCATCTCTTTCCTTTTTTTCTTCATGTAATGTTAGAATTTGCACCAAAATAGGAGTGGGCTCATCGCTAGTACTAGTGGTTCATCTTTCTCTTTTCGGCCTTCTTACCTAGTGGTCTTTTTGTGGGAGCATAAGTATCGTTGGTGTTGTCTTCGTCAACATCTATGGGAGTTCTTTGAGTAGAAGATGATGAGAAACTAGTGAAGTTAGATTGGTTTTCATGCTTCTTACTCATTGAATCTTGCGTTTGTAACCACTTTGGTTGGTGCCTCAATAAAATCCAAGCATGATCAAGGTTGAACTTTGCTTTGTACATTGCTTCATATGTAGTCTCCGCATCCACAATCTAAAGGTTAAAAAAACAAAACAAAACTCCACATGAGAATAAATTTAATAATTAAATACACTAATACCATTTAAAATTACCTTATCTTGCTCAGTTTTGCCACTCTGATTTCTCTCATTTATAGTGGCAATACATCCAGAAAATCTATTGACCTCCTTTTGAATTTTTTGCCACTGTTGAGATTGCATTCGGTCAATTCTACTACTTTCGAACCACTTCCATATTCTCTTGTTCCTTTTACAAAGCAACCACTTCCAACATTTCTAGTTCTTCATCAGACTCTGAATCAACAAGATTCCAAAAATGCTCATCTGTCGAATCAGAAGATGAATTGGAAAAATGATGAGACATGTTGGGGTTCTTCAAAATTCACTGTAAAGGAAAAGAATTTTTTTTGGTATAAAAGAAGAACTGTGTTTGAGCACAAGTTCTTTTATATATATATATATATAGCTTTTTGAAGAAAATGAAATGAAAGAGGTGATAAACAAAAATTACATGTACAATAGGCGGAAATGGTTGTGCGTTTAAAAACAATTGTTCAACGGTAGGAAATAAACTGGAAAGAGGAAAAAGGAAAAAAATAAAAAAGGAAAATAATAAATGAAAGTTACAGTTGTCTTTAAAAATAATAAAATATTCATTTGACATATTGCTTTTAGGCTGTCAAAAATAACAGCTGAACCTCCAGCCTTCATTCCACATCAGCTTTGACAATTCGGTTGGAGTGATGTGAGATGTTATTTCTAGCCGTTAAATATCTATGTGGCACTTTTGACATATCGGTTGGAGATGCTCTTATAGAGCCTATTTGGAATGAAAAACCTAAAACTAGCCACTTGTTATTTTCTAATTGGTTCTTATAAAATTTTAACACACTAAGAACCAATTAGAAAATAACAAGTTCCTAATTTTGGGTTTTTCTCTCCAAATAGGCTATGTATGAGTATGCCATGCTAAAATGGGTTTTTGAATAAGTATCTCTACAAACAAAGCCCAACAAGAACAAACCCTAGCGAAAAAAGCAAGAAGAAGCCGCCATGATCAGTGACGGACCTACAGAGGCGCAAGGAGGTACAGCTGCACCTCCCTTCGTCGGATCAAGCGTTGCAAGTGACGGAAAGTTGCCACGTCGCTTAGTCCATTGCGCACTCCACCTGTTCGACAAAAGTCCTCCAACAGTTCCTTTCCTTTGCTGTGCGCACATCTATTTTTTTTATTTTAAAAATTCCTGGCCAAAATGACGTCGTTTTGGACCAAGAAAAATAAAAGAAAAAAGATTCATACTGTAGACGGAAAAGAAGGAGGAAACTCCTTCAATAAGGAGAGTTCACCTTTTTTTTTTATAAAAGAAAGAAAGTTCCTTTTTGAGATATTCTTTCCGTCCCCACCACACCAATCAAAGTCCTTGTAAAAAGATCATCAAATTCATAATTTTTTTTAAATCTCGTCCTTTTTTCCCCCTTTTGTTTTTGTTTTGAGAGAACTCAATCTTTTATAAAACTGATTCATTAATCAAGTCTTGTGCCAATAAAGAAAATAATGTATCAATCAAACTTCCAAAATAACTTCGAATGTATTCATAGTTAATCTAGAAAAAAAAAATTGAAACATGCTACTTTTTTTTCTTCTTCTTCAGGAAACGTCGAACAAGTTTCGTTTTTCTTTTAATAATATGTTTTTATTCATTTATTATTTGACTCTCTCTGTATTCATATGATCATTAGCATACTCGGGGAGGAAGAGGCTGATTTGGCTCTCTCTTTATTTTATCCACTCTTGAAGATATAATGTGATGTTTTCATGATATGAAACCTCGTTGGCAACAATTGTAGGTTAACTGCAATGTTATTTTTTTACTATAAATTACGAATGACATTGGTATTGTTTAAATTATAAGGATATTTGGTTGCCATTTTTAAAAAAGCTTTTAGCCTTTCAAAATTGTACCTTCGTCAAAAAATTCTAGGATCTACCAGTGACCACGATCAACTCTGCAAAAGGTTTTTTTTGTCGAAATTGTGCAATAGTTAGTAGAAAGAAGAAGCAACATGCATCAGCTAGGAGAGGGCCGAAAGAACAAACTCCCAAAACAACACCACATACAAAAGCCCCAAATGGATTAGAACATAACCCTAAAATTGCCAAAACAAGAAAGCAAGAAAAACCCCAAATAACCCACTCCATATTGATACACTTCGCACCAATCGAACCCAAAATCGCACCAAGGAAACTTTAGCCACACATCAAAGGAAACTAAAGGGCAAAAGAAACCCATAACCAACAAGAACCAAACAATTGAAGGAGGTGGTGCGAGCACCCAAGTGGAAACTTTGCACACCTTCCGAGAGAGACGCGAACAAGCACGTTTAAGATGAATAGCTGCGAACATGGATTGAGGTTGGAATGAGGGAGGAAGGAGAAGAGCAGAGTAAGTGAAAATGGAGGAGGTGAGATGAAAGAAAGGGATGAGGAATCGACGGACGAGAACCATGCACTAGAGAACCTATGCAACTTACTACTTTAGGCAGTTTATTTACCAGGAATGAGGGAAATTATGCATTTGAGAATTTTTAAATAGAGGAATTAAGGAATTAGAATTGGATCAACAAGTCTGGTTTTGAGGATATTGGATTATAGATTTTAACGTAGAAGTCACATAATTTAATTAGAGCTAACAACAAAAGATACCTTGCAGGTTTGGGGTGGTTCTCAGTATGGACCCCAGGGTATCAATTTTATCAATTTACACCCTTACGTTTGCAACATCGTCCAATTTCATCCTTCCGTTAAGTTGACCGTGTGGTCAATCTTTAAATGCTGATGTGTCTATTGTGGGACCCACCTACTAACCAACCAATTCCTAAAAAAAATTATATACAATGATAAAATAACATAAATTTTAAAAAAATAAATTTAAAAAATCCCAACCCCTCACCAGGCCAACAAACCCAGCGCCTCATGTTCACCTCATTTCGCCCCGCACCAACCCCAACCCCCATCCCTCTTTCTCTCTCTGGCGTTGGCTC
>NW_018922015.1:92336-123694 GCF_002207925.1 Prunus avium
CTGCATGGTGTCTTTTGTCATTAGCCCTTTATTTTTAAAAATTCCTTTTGTTTAAATATTTGAAATAATTTAAAGACGAGAGTTTAAATAATTTCAATGTCATATATTGGTAAACACAAGAAAACATACGTTAGAATAATTTATGCTCTATTCGACTAGGCAAGCCGCAAGAGTTTTGATTTTCTTTCTAGTTAATATTTTCTAGAGCCTTTTCTTCTTACGAGAATTTTGTGAGTTATTACTTTATTTTCATAGCAATTCGTGTAAAAGGGCTTTTGCTCAAATATGGACACATCCCAAAATAAAAATATTAATTATATACACATGTATAAGATATTTTAATTATATACTTAGTGGGTGATTTGTTTTTAGATTTATTTTGGTTATATAAATTTATATAATTTTCTTGTATTTGATTTTGCAATATACCATTGCTGAAATCATTCAATGTTTTTGTTTTTACTTTTTCGTAGCAGACATGTTTTCAATGTTTTTATTTTTTAAAATAATTCTTCAATTAAGTTATTAGACTCAGTTTCGAATTCTAAATATGCAAATTCTTTTTTTCTTTTTTATTTTCTGAAAATATTCACTAAAAATATTATTCAAGACATATATATAATTTTTTTTTAGTATAAGCGATAACTTTTTTTATTAATTGAAAAGTACAAACCATAGTCTAAACTAGTGGTTTGTCACACATGCATTATCATCAGGGTGCCGGGATTCGAATTTGAGACCTCAATTCTGTAAGTAAAAATCATTTTTTATTGGACTAGACCCTATTGGCCCAGACGGTACTTAAATACCCATTTTTGATAATTAAACATTAATTTGAAAGAAGATTTCCCTTACAACCATTCATTTTTCAAAATTTCTATTTTTTTTGGTGCTGAAAATTCCATCAAGAAAGAACGAACCTTCCCTCTTGCAACACAGATGGACTAAATAGTATTCCATTTTCCAAACGCGTCCTCTTGACAAAAGTAAAATTACAAGCACAATCCTCTTCTCTCCCCTCCGTTCTTCTGACTCTTTTTCCCGAGAAACAAACAAGTCTTAACAACGAAGAAGTAAAATCTAGGGCTTCTGCACCTGGAAACCAGCCTCCGATCCCCGATTTTCTCTTAAAATCACCCATCGGATGAAATTATTCAAACCCTAGGGTTTTTTTTTCCTGACCTCCCCTTTTCAATTTCGATTTCGATTCCGGTTCCGGAATTTCGAATTCTATATGTGTGATCGGTCAGAGAAGAGCCACAGAAATGTATAGCAATTTCAAGGAGCAAGCGATAGAATACGTGAAGCAAGCCGTACAGGAAGATAATGCGGGAAATTACGCCAAGGCGTTCCCTTTGTACATGAACGCCTTGGAATACTTCAAGACCCACTTGAAGTACGAGAAGAACCCTAAGATCAAGGAAGCCATAACCCAGAAGTTCACCGAGTACTTGCGCCGCGCCGAGGAGATTCGTGCTGTGTTGGATGACGGCGGCCCCGGGCCTGCATCCAACGGGGATGCGGCTGTGGCCACCAGGCCCAAGACCAAACCCAAAGACGGGGAGGGCGGCGACGGTGAGGATCCGGAGCAGGCTAAGCTCCGGGCCGGGCTCAATTCGGCGATTATAAGGGAAAAGCCCAATGTGAAATGGAACGATGTGGCTGGTTTGGAGAGTGCCAAGCAGGCCTTGCAAGAGGCAGTTATATTACCCGTCAAATTCCCGCAGTTCTTTACTGGTTAGTTTTGCTCGTTTGTTTGTGATAGTAGTTGGGTTTTGCATTTTGTTTTCCTTTTTCCTTTTTGTGCTTTTGCTATACCTTAATTCTTTGGTAATGTTGATGCTAGCTGGGAAATTCAGCTTTTTGATTTAGTTGTTTAGGGCATTTGTCAAAGTTGGGTAAATATTGAATGTTTAGGATTTCAAAGCAGTGTGAATTATACTGTTGTTGATTAACAGCTATTATGGTTGCAATTGGTTTTCTCTTCTAGTGTTTCTGATGCTGCATTGTTGCATTGAGTAATGTTGAGCTATTAGGGATTATATTTTCTAAATGGGGAAAGCTTTCATAGGTTTACTATAAGACAGTCACATAGATGGGGAGAGCCTTCTTACGCTCATGCTTGTTGATATCATATATGATATCTATTTTCTAATTCCATGTCTGTGAAATTAAAGTGGCCTTTTGGAATCATAAGGGTGCACACAGGCATATGGTTTGCATTCTTCTAGGGAAAGCAGAGGGCCACCGATAGAAAGGTTTAAGTTGTTAATAGACTTAAGATGGGTTTGTAGTAGTTATTCTCCTACTTGGAAATATTGTTCCCTTTGGAAGCAAGAGTTCATTTGGTTTCAGTATCTTACATTATATATGTTCCTTGCCCTACCTAATTATTCTTATATTTTTTTTCTAATATAATTTTCATGGTTGCTTGAAGCACTGTGTTTGTTGCTTTCTTGTTACTATCTTAACTGCTTATCCATCATTTTATATGTGTTTCTGTAGACGCCAAGAAGCTAGTATGAAAGTTGTGTTTACAGTTATATATGTTAATCAGTTTCTACTGCCATTGGAAAATCGTGTTAACAGTTACTAAGTTGAGTTTTCATTTTGATTCATCCTATAAAAGCTAATATGTATCCACTTACATTCTTTTAGGCAAGAGACGGCCATGGAGGGCTTTTCTATTGTATGGGCCTCCTGGAACTGGGAAGTCATACTTGGCCAAGGCTGTTGCAACTGAAGCAGACTCTACATTTTTCAGGTAATTTAGTGTCATTGTGTGATGACTTGACTTCTTTTTAGAAGATATCTGCTTACCCTTGAAGCTTGCTGTACGAACATTCCACTCCCCCTCACCCCCCCAAAAAACAAAAGAAAAAAACAAAAGGAAAATTGCGGGTGCTATTACAAATATCATGTTTGATCTCTTGTGTGTGTCATAGTTTGAAGAATGTAATACTGTTCATATGTGAGTGTCTGCTATATTGCACTGTATGGATCGATTCTCTCTAATCAAAAGCACAGGATCGTATAAAGTCAAGTTGGCCCAGGGGGTGTTTAGATGGTATCAAAGTAATCCGTTCCTTATTGAGGACCCTAGATATCTTCTCTCTATCTTCTTTTTTTGGTTGTGCATCTCTCTGTCTTTCAGTGAGAACTTTAAGCCGAACTCATAGAAAAAAGAGATTGTATTTTGATTGAAATGATAACCTTGTAATATATGACGGCCAAGCCACCAAGTGCTCGTATTGTCTGCATGAGCCCCCTTTCTTTGAGGTGTTCTCTGAGTGCCTTATTCTGAGACCTGTGCTTCATCATTTTGTGTAACAAATCCACCAAGTATCCTTGAATTGGAAATATTATGCTTATGCTTCCTTATTTGTGTTCCCATTTTATTTCCATACTGATGTCTTTTCTGGTTTTTAATCTGTAATTTTCTTCTGGTAGTATTTCTTCTTCAGACCTGGTTTCAAAGTGGATGGGTGAGAGTGAAAAGCTAGTTTCAAACCTTTTCCAAATGGCTCGTGATAGTGCCCCATCCATCATCTTCATCGATGAGATAGATTCATTATGTGGGACACGTGGAGAAGGCAATGAGAGTGAAGCTTCTAGACGAATTAAGACAGAACTTCTTGTGCAGATGCAGGTATATTTTTGTTTTGTGGGAAGTAGTGGAGTAAATTCTTAAGGTGCCTTGGCTATTCTTATGAGGCCTTCGAATTTCTAATACCTACAATTCTTCCTACTAGTGTTTGCTTTTTTAGTTATCACTTCAAAGTGAACGTTGAAAGTATTTGGGTAAGGAAACAAACTTAATTTATAGTTTGTAAGTAACTGAAGGAAACTTGTAGACTAGCTAAGGCTAGATAAGGTTTTGTTTGGCTGGTTTGCTGAAATAATATTTGTCATGTCAACTCTTTCTGTTCATCATCAGCCAGTTTTAGTCATAAAACTAGATTTTGTTGGATTAGAGGTACTGAAATTGCCTTGGCAGTTTTCTATTTATGTACTGATCTCTGTATGTATATATTATATAGAAATTAGAATAATTTTCTAATGCAAATCTCAGCCGTTAGATCTGATATGGACGACTGAGATATGTAGAAGGTGTGATGCATCTTAATCATTCATTTCTATATAATGTAATGGTTGAAAAACAAGTCCATTAAGGTGCTTATCTAAGTACTGGATTAGAGAATGATTACCTAATAATGCATATATAACTCTCCCTTTTTGTTAGAGAGAGAGAGAGAGAAAAGGGTAAAGTAATAAAAGATACACTCTTAATTTAATATCCCCAAAGAATGACACATTATTAAAATGAATGACACATTATTAAAATGAATGACTTGCTTTTCCTACTTTTTTTCATTTTTAACTCTACCATTTGTTCTTACCATGTTTTCCTCGAATAGAGTACAAGCAGAGACATGTAGATTGATCTCTATTACTCTATTTATATTATTAGTTGTTGCTAGTGTATAAATGATCACATATGTAAGGAAGACTGAGTGAGTATCATTTTAAAGTTGATCTTCTTATACCACTTTTATTTGATTCTACCTGTTTCATAAACTTCTCTTGTTTTAGAGTTGCATTACATCTTGCTATCTATTGTTACTCTGGAATATAGAGAGGCATTTTTCATAAAAAAATTATTCCAATAATGTGATGAAATATAATTTAGGTCATTCCTTTTTTCGAGATCTTTTCTTTTTGGATGAGAAGCCATTCATTTTTCACTGGATCTTATCTGTCATGTATTTTAGGGTGTGGGAACGAATGACCAGAAAGTTCTTGTTCTCGCAGCAACGAATACTCCCTATGCACTTGACCAGGTAAGGAGAAATATATGAAGTTTGTATGCTTGGCTTCATCTTTAATCCAAGGACACATCATATGGCTATGGTTAACTGGTATTAATTACAGGCCATTCGGCGACGTTTCGACAAGCGTATATACATTCCCCTTCCAGATGCAAAGGCTCGACAGCATATGTTCAAAGTACTGTGACATTTTCCTTTATCTTTTTATTATTTTCTTTTCATTAAACAGAGTAATAAAAACAAAATATTTTTACTAACCTTTTGTGCTATACATTTTTTTTGGGCGATATTCTGAACAGGTGCATCTAGGAGATACTCCTAACAACTTATCAGAAAGTGATTTTGAAAGCTTAGGTCGCAAAACTGAGGGTTTTTCGGGTTCAGATGTTGCTGTTTGTGTAAGCACAATGCATTTATGTTTTGCATGTATCTCTGCGTTTCTACTACCTGTCTTTAGTGTTCCTTGCATTACAAGTTAATTGAGAATAACTCACAGCACTCTGTTTGGTTTGGTTTGTTCTGTTTTAAAACTGGCAGGTTAAAGATGTTCTCTTTGAACCTGTTCGCAAAACCCAAGATGCCATGTTCTTTTTCAAGAGTGCTGATAATATGTGGATACCATGTGGACCAAAGCAACCCGGTGCTATCCAAATCACCATGCAGGAGCTGGCGGCAAAAGGACTTGCTTCACAGGTATGTGTACATGTTTTTGAATGCTGGATTTGATACTCACATGCCTATTTTGGTTCAATATTTTGGTTTCTGGTGACTTCTGGGCACACAGTTCGATGGATTGTTTTTACACACCAGATTGTGAAGTGATGGGAAGTTTTTTCATTATCATTTGGAGAGGCACATTTCACTTGCGATGAAAATCCAAAATTTAATTTAATTTTAAAATATTTTTATTCTATGTATGATCCATGTAAATGAGAAAGGGAAATCTGTTACATTGTCAGAGGAACAAGTTTCAATATTTTTTTAATTTTTTAATTTTATTTTATAAAATGATGTTCAAGTTTAAACATCTCCAAAGTAATATTATGTGCTCATTACTGCCTTGCAGATCCTTCCACCTCCAATCACAAAAACAGATTTTGATAAGGTGCTTGCTAGACAGAGGCCAACAGTGAGCAAAAGTGACCTTGATGTCCATGAGAGATTCACAAAAGAGTTTGGAGAGGAAGGGTGATGAATTTTCTGTATTTATATATCTCATTGATCCACACTTATCATCAGTGCAGTGGCCATGAATTGTATTTTATTTCCTAGTGCTGGATGGATCTAATGAATTACATACTCTGAATTAGTTTCTTCAATGAGGAAGGTGACATGACCTCCCTTTTCTGTATTCAGATGAAAATACTGGTGTTTGAACATCTTGAATGGCTTGTTTTCAAATTGTGTAAAGGACAGTTGAAAAAATATTGCTTCAGAATGTTGATACATCAATAATGTTTGTCGTCCCCATTGGTAATTTCTACTTATTTTCGTGAAACTAATTGTGCAGTTGGCTTCTAAGTGTTTTGACTTTCAGATATCCTTACAATTACTTGTGATTACTGTCAAAATTCATCTAGATAGGATTGGATGGTTGGAGGGGGTTACTTTTGAAGTGACCGTTGTCTATTTGTAGCAAAATTCATTTCTTTTGCTTGTAGTATTATCTTTTGTATGTTTACACATTGTTTCTTTAGTATTGTGATTTGGGAAGTTGAGAACTTGGGTACCGGTTTGTGTCTAAATTCCAGTTAGTCACTAACTGGCATTCGTCTGGTCCCCAAGCAAACCTGTTTCTCAGTTAATCTTGTGTACCTTTCATGGATATGCTTTCAGGAGTGGATGCGCCTTTCGGAGGACTTGGATATTTAATCCGGCAGAGTTCTGTGACCTGGGATTCATGCCAACCTCCCTTTTTTCACTTCTCCTTTTTCCTCCTTTACCCTTTTCTACATCCTTTGGTACAGAGCAGGCTGGATTTTTGACATTAAATTTTTCACCTGCTGTGGTCGCATGACTCGCATGATCTTAGTTGTGCTAACCAACTCAGCCCCATATTACTGTGCCATTATTTCATGTTTCAATGTGTAAAGAAATTAGTGATATACTATACTCGTGTATTATGTTTAGTTGGAATTGTCTCAGAGTCTAATGTGTGTATTGTGAGGAAACCACATTTGGAAATGTTTCATTAAAAACAGTCTTTGTACGTTTTACATGAAACAACAGCATACGTCCACCAAAAGGACTAAATTTCTTCCACAAAATTCAATTGCCTATCACCACTATTGTCCAAAAACCGACCATGGTGCTTCTGGGCATGTTTGAAAATTTCTCCAGTAAGCCAACAATTATGAGCAAACTTTAATGAAAAATGCCGGCATTGCCCAACAAGCCTTACACAGTTTGGGGTATAAAATGAGCTTGTAACCTTCACAAAATCACTACAATTTCTTGGTTTCTATATTTTTATCATTATGGTTTCTGCTTATATCTTGAAGCTCACTAGAGTTCTTACTCTTCTCATCTTCATTGCATTTTCTTTGGCCCATGGAGCCACTGCTAACAAAAAGGTACTGAGACACGATTCAATGAGGCCATCATTTAGTTTTCAGACTACTAGAAATGAGATAACTGAAAAAAATTCATTAAAAACAAAGGAAAGCACTTGGTATGAAATGGTTTTGAATTGGCATGCAAAAATTGCAAGTTCTTTTCCAAGGATAATCTTGAAATATGATGAGCATAATTCAAAACCCCAAACCCGGAAATGAATATAGTTGCATCTATATATATATGTGTGATCTGAATTTGAATTTCTTTTTCTTTTTCATGTTGCAGCATTATATAGTTTACATGGGGCACCACTCTCACCCCAACTCTGAATCTGTCATCAGAGCAAACCATGAGATTCTTGCTTCAGTCACTGGAAGGCAGGATACTAATTGGATTTATGCAGCTATATAGGAACAATTTCTGCTTCCATTTTCTTACTTTCATAAATGCCAATGCAGACTGCTATATGTTTTATCTATTCATGTTTTGGAATAATTCTCAGTATTGTTGGAGCACACGATGCAGCACTTTACCATTACAGTAAAACTTTTCAAGGCTTCTCAGCCAGGCTTACACCAGAGCAAGCTCAACAACTTGCAGGTACTGTGATTAAATTACTATGGTATTGTCTTCTAGAAACCCAATAGAGTAAGAATAGAAGAAAGAATAGTTTTTTACAAAATAAAAGTAAAAATATTGACTATATGTGAGAAGAACTTCATTACATTGATTTCTGTTCATGTACTACAGAAAGTGATTCGGTTGTTTCTGTGTTCGAGAGCAAAACAAATCGTTTGAGCACAACCCATTCCTGGGATTTTCTAGGCCTAGACTCTATTCCCCAATACAATCAAATGCCAATGGATTCAAAATCCAATGTCATTGTTGGTGTGATTGACACTGGTATGGCTTCAATCTTTTTTCTTATCTGGTTCTTCTCCTTATACTCCTTTATGATTGTTTCGTTAGTTTTGTTTTGCAGGAGTTTGGCCAGAGTCAGAGAGCTTCAGTGATAAAGGATTAGGGCCTGTGCCGGAGAAATTCAAAGGAGAGTGTGTTACTGGCGAGAATTTTACATTGGCCAATTGCAACAGGTACCCTTCATGTCTTAGACTGCTATAGAATTTTATTCTTATCATCCAACAAATACAAAGAAAAGAAAGAAAGAAAAAACTGTTTAGGTCAATAGATATCTTCTACCTGAATATGACTGCACATTGCTGAATCATGCAGGGTTTCCATATCCAGAAGTCCAACTTTGTAAATTGGTTTTTTATTTGCAGGAAAATCATCGGCTCCCGCTTTTATGTTCAAGGATTTGAAGTAGAGAAAGGGCCTCTTGAGTCCTTTGCGCCTCTTCCTTTTTTCCGATCAGCTCGAGATAGTGATGGACATGGGAGTCACACTGGCTCAACAATAGCTGGATCTGTAGTACCTAATGCCAGCTTCTTTGGGATGGCCAGAGGCACTGCAAGAGGTGGTGCACCGAGCACCAGACTTGCTATCTACAAGGCATGCTGGTTTAACTTGTGTAGTGATGCAGACGTTCTTTCTGCTATGGATGATGCCATTTATGATGGTGTCGATATTCTCTCCCTTTCCCTTGGCCCTGACCCTCCACAGCCAACTTATTTTGAAAATGCAATCTCCATTGGGGCTTTCCACGCATTCCACAGAGGAATACTTGTTTCTGCATCAGCTGGGAACTCTGGTTTCCCAAGTACTGCATGCAATGTTGCTCCCTGGATCCTCACTGTTGCTGCAAGCACTTTGGATAGGGAATTCCATTCAAACGTATATCTTGGAAATTCAAGAATTCTTAAGGTGAGCTTGGCATCCAAATGCTTCTACCCTTTCAAGTTTTTTTTTAACCACATAAAGGTTTGTGCATGTGTGCACACACAACACACCAAAAAAACAATTAAAGTTGACATTCAGATATAAAAGGTGAGCTTGGCATCCAAATGCTTCTACCCTTTCAAGTTTTTTTTAACCACATAAAGGTTTGTGCATGTGTGCACACACAACACACCAAAAAAACAATTAAAGTTGACATTCAGATATAAATTCTGCGATGACAGGGTTCCTCCTTAAACCCACTGAAAATGGAAAGGTCTTACGGTTTGATAGCTGCAAGTGCTGCAGCTCTCCCAGAAGTCACAGCAAAGAATGCAAGGTAATCTTTCTTTTCAAATGTTTGATGTTAATATTACTGCTACACCAGCTGATGCATGATATAGTTTTCTATCATGCTATATGCACAGTACATTCTTTTAGCACCCAAAAGAAAACACACCTGCTCAGTATTATGCCAATACTACTTCATGTCATTCTAAGAGAACTCATCAGGTAATGGTTTTCAATATTCAAACTTTTTAAAATCTCCACTGATGGTAACGAACATGATCAAACTAAATCTGGTTTGCCTTGGCCAAGCTAATACTTGAGCCCATGAAAACCTGTGAATTTTCATTATTTGCTCACCGTTAGATAAGTTCTGATTGTTTCTTTTATCAGCTTTTGCAAGAACAATACTCTAAATGCTAGCTTATTCGAAACCATAGGTTTCTTTCGATATGTGACACCCAGTACTAACCTCCAAATTGGTAATCATGATCAAACTAAATCTGGTTTGCCTTGGCCAAGCTAATACTTGAGCCCATGAAAACCTGTGAACTTTCATTATTTGCTCACCGTTAGATAAGTTCTGATTGTTTCTTTTATCAGCTTTTGCAAGAACAATACTCTAAATGCTAGCTTAATTAAGGGGAAAATCGTGGTATGCACCTTTGAGACCTTCACTGATAACCGAAGGGACAAAAGCATAGTTGTAAGACAAGGTGGTGGTGTGGGAATGATTCTTGTCGATCCATTTCTCAAAGATGTTGGCTTCCAGTTTGTCATCCCAGGCACTCTAATTGGTCAAGAAGAAGCACAAGAGCTTCAAGAGTACATGACGACAGAAACGTGAGTTTCTCAAGCTTTGCTTGCTCAAATATCTATCAATGGAAGAAATTAAAAGTTACTTAAAAAACGTAAATTGAAAGCTACAGATATCCAACAAGTCAGCGATACTAGCTACCGAGAAATCCTAAATTGATTGGAAATTTAAAAGTCTTGTTATTACAGGAACCCAGTTGCTATAATCTCCCCGACGATTACATTTCTGAAAACTAAACCTGCACCAGAAATGGCAGTGTTCTCATCCATGGGGCCAAATATCATAACCCCAGACATTATCAAAGTAAGTTCTATCAAATCTCTTAGTTTCTCTTCTTGAATATATCTAAAACACTTACAAATCAATATTAATGCTGGAATGTGGGTAAAAGAGCATCATCAGTGCTATATCCTGGGGTTATACTAAATGAACAATTAACTCCAAATAAATAACCAACTATGAAAATACCTATTGCAGCCAGATGTTACAGGACCTGGAGTGAATGTTTTAGCAGCATGGTCTCCGGCAGCGACTGCTGCAACGGCTGAAATGTCTGTCAATTATAACATAATATCTGGCACCTCGATGTCTTGCCCACATGTATCTGCGGTTGCAGCAATTTTGAAATCCTACCAACCTTCCTGGAGTCCAGCAGCCATAATGTCTGCAATAATGACAACAGGTCACTGCATTTAAAAGTTTTTTCATTATACTTTCAAGTAGCTTAACAAACTTAAATTGGGTCACTCAAGTTATGATTTTCTTTTGTTGTCACAGCAACTGTCCTTGATAACAGCAGAAGAACCATTGGAAGAGATCCAAATGGAACCCCTACCACACCTTTTGACTATGGATCTGGACACATTAACCCAGCTGCAGCAATTGATCCTGGACTAGTATATGATTTTGATTCCCATGACATTATCAATTTTCTCTGCAGCACTGGGGCTAGCCCTTTGCAACTGAAAAACCTCACAGGAAGTCTAGTTTATTGCCAGAAGTCTCCAGCCCCTTCCTACAATTTTAACTATCCTTCGATTGGTGTGTCAAAAATGAATGGAAGGGTATCTGTTCACCGAACCGTTACTTATTATGGTAAAGGCTCAACAGTATATGTTGCCAATGTAGATTATCCAGCAGGTGTGAATGTCACAGTTGCACCATCCAAACTCAAGTTTACAAAAACCGGGGAAAAGATGTCTTTTAGGGTAGATTTTGCCGCCTTCAAGAACAGTAATGGAAGCTTCGTGTTTGGAGCTTTGACATGGAGCAATGGTATTCAAAAGGTTAGGAGTCCTATTGGTCTCAATGTGATTTCAGTATAGGAACAAGAGTTCTAGAGCTTGTTTTTTTCAGATACTATATCTAGATGATGATTTCAACTTGTCGATTGTCCCATCAAAAGCTACAAGGAGAAATGTACTTGTGTAGTATATCAAAAGTTCACAGTCACTTCCTATGGACTTGTATATCTATGGTTTCAGATTAAATACGTTCCGATATGTATAGTCGGCATTGAGAAATCATAGTTCCCACCCCCCTTTTCGTAAGTGGCATGCTGAATTTGTGGATGGCCAAAATATACAACACTGCAAGTGCAAGAAAGTTAAGCATCTCATTAGCTTCATGATAAATGCAAAAAAGTTATCATGTAATTGTTACTCTTTCCTTGTACTTTCGTCTCTTAGGTAGGGTGGGGGAAGGACTAAATCTTTATACTATGTTTCAAATTCTTGTAATTTTTGAAAATTAAGGTTTCATCCCCAAAACATCAATTATAGGAAATCCTTACCCGATCACTTTTCACAGCAATAAGAATACAGTGAATGCAAGTGTGTGCTAAGCATGGAACTGTAACTGTAAGAGGCAACTTTCAAGGCAAAAACAATGCAAGATCCAAGACCTAACAAAGTCCACTAAGTTTATCATAATAGATATCCACACGCATCAAAGTCCACTAAGTTTATCATAATAAATATCCACACGCATGAAGTTTCTGTCAAAATCGTTATGCAGGTGTGACTTAGAAAGCAATGAGCAGAAGCTGTTTAATATGTCTAAGGCTTTAATAATGGAATTGACGCAGTTTCCATTTCACTTTAACAAGAATATGAAGCTGCTAATGAAGAGATTATGCATTAGTACCATATTACTCCATGGATAACCAACAAAGTATTTCAACTTGCTAAGAAGTTCTGTCAAAATCGTTATGCAGGTGTGACTTAGAAAGCAATGAGCAAAAGCTGTTTAATATGTCTAAGGCTTTAATAATGGAATTGACGCAGTTTCCATTTCACTTTAACAAGAATACGAAGCTGCTAATGAAGAGATTATGCATTAGTACCATATTACTCCATGGATAACCAACAAAGTATTTCAACTTGCTAAGAAGTCCGAAAATGGATCACATGACCAAATACATCAGAACACAAAAGTCATGTAACAACTTTGTGGACTTGAATTGAATGTGAGAATGCTACCTAGCTTGAAGAAAGAAAGTTAAGAGAACAAAGTTGTGCTATCTAGCATTGTCCAAAATTAATTGGTGCTATCACATACCTCCTACAACATGAGTGGTGGCAATGAAAATTTCATGAGACTGTTGATCTGGTCTTCTTTTATTTATTTATTTTTTATGAAAAGGCAACAATGACCAATTAGCTCATAAGCTAGTGGTGAAGAGGTTCCAAATTTGAATCTCTGTTTCTCCATTGATAAAAGAAGAATACAAATGAGTTCCCAAATTAACCCAAAAAAAGAGAAGAAAACGAACTTTAACAACAACAACAACACACTACTGTGATCCTAACTGTAATTGTCGACAAAGAGCTGTTTCCCAATCCAAATATCCAGCAACCAAAGTCCGAACTGATGACCAAAATCTGATTCTCACCCAAATTTCCTCCACTTCCACACCTTCATATTGCTATCCTCCTATTTTGTTCCATCCGAATAACTCCGAAAAACAGCTAACAGCATACACCCCTAAAGAGCTTTTGCTTTCTTACCCCTGCCTATGCTTCTCAGAGAGCAAAGCAACACAACTCCTTGGGACGACCCAGCTTACATTGGCTTCCCTATACAATCTCTACCACTTATTTAGAAACACATTATCCGCATTCCCTCAACCCTCTTCTTTGCACAAAATGCATCAATGAGGTGAAAGACACATATAAGGCCTTCTTTTGATCGCATAATAAGTATTAACCTTCCTGTGAGCTAGTCCATGCCAAGACTTTTACTTCAGGTGGAACCCTTGCTTTCCAGATCTGCCCAAAAGGTTGGAAAGATAGGGAATCCTGCCTGTGACACAAAAGCCAAACACAAGACTTACATAAGGACTCCCTTGAAGTTTCTAGCCTCCACTTTCTTGCATCAACCCCATTTGGCAATAGACACACATTTTCTAATAACAGTAACATTGCAGAGAGCTCCTCCATCTCAATTTCATTCAGATTTCTTCTTATCTTGACATCCCACTTATGTAGGATCATGTAGCAATCAACAGTTATCTTGGTATGTAAACCTTGGTATGTGGCGCTTCTTTATTTTATGAGAAAAACCATTGGGTCACCCACCATAAAAATCTATTTAAAAAAATACACCTGCTAGATGCATGGTGTGCCTTAAATTCTCCATTTAAGTTAGGAGTTCAATTCTCACTGCCACCATGATGAAAATTTACGTAGCACAAGAAGCCATGCTGCTGCTTTGCTTAAAGGTATTTTTGATGACCTAAGAAACCTTTCAAAACTTCATGTTAAACCCATTTCCCAAATGAGGTGTCACCAATAGTCTCCACAAGAGCATAAACCATCCTTAAAGTGGTGGAATCGATTTGAATCCCTGACAACAATATCTCTTGCTTCAATCACCGAAATTAACTTAATAACTGTGTGACAGTCTCCACATACTCTAAGATTTTTCAGAATGTGGATAGTAGACCCTGGAGGTTTGGCAATCAATCCAAAAGCAATTGCCAGCCTTTCACTGTGTTGAGAAAGAAAGGCTGCTTTGTGTTCCTCTTCAACATCATGAAGCACATAATTTGTGTCCGGCTGGTAACCCATATCACTCAATCGGTTATTTAACTCTTCAAGTTTTGAATATATAAGGTCTGACATGGGATGTGAAAGGTCACCAGCCAAAAATGAGTAGGTCTTGTTCTTCACCTCAATCCAGCTATACCCAGGTTGCTTTTTCACGTTTCTCTCATCCATCAGTTTCCTCACTTTAGCTCTCTCTGGCCAGTTTCCAGCTGCGGCATAGATATTGGACAGCAGAACATATGCGGCAGAGTCTTGTGGCTGAAGCGCAATGAGCTTTTCTGCCGCAAGTTTTCCCAGCTCTATGTTGCGGTGAATACGGCAAGCACCCAAGAGAGCTCGCCACGCATTTGCACCAGCTTCGAATGGCATTCCGTTTATGATATCCATGGCCTTTTCAAGATTTCCTGCTCGGCTGTATAGATCAACCATACAAGAATAGTGCTCCATTGTTGGATCGATATGGTAATCTTGGACCATAATATTGAAGTATTTTTTACCTTCATCTACTAAGCCTGCATGAGTACAGGCAGAGATCATGATAATGAATGTTATACCGTCCATTTCCAAATTTTGTCTACGCATATCTTCAAATACTTCAAGAACCTTCTTCCCATTACCATGTTGAGCATAACCAGAGATCATTGAGTTCCATGAAACTAAGTCTCTCTCTCCTTGCCTCTTGAAAACTTCATTTGCACTGTCAATATTCCCCCTTTTTGCATACATGGTGACAAGAGCACTACTTAGACATAAAGTATTATTCAACCTTAGTTTAATTGAGCATGCATGAAACTGTTTCCCCTGCTCTACTGCTGCAGTAGGTGCAGCACAAGCATTAATGATACTAGACAAGGTAAACTCATTAGGTATGACCCCCTCCCTTGCCAACTGGAGGTAAATTTTAACAGCTCCCTCAGTATCTCCTATTTGAGCATATCCAGAAAGCATTGCTGACCATGCCACAATGTCCTTCTCATCAATTATATGAAAAACTTTTTCAGCTTCATGAACATTTTGCATCTTAACATAAGCATCTATGAGTGAGGTTCCTACTGAAGGTGACTTCTCATAATTGGTTTTGATGACTTGTGCATGTACTTGGCCTATAGAAAAAGAAGGGCGGGCCATAAGGATGGCAGAATAAGTGAAATCATTTGGTTTAACACCTTCTCTACTCATTTGACAGAATAACTTCACTGCTTGTTCTGTTCCACCATTCTGCAAGTACCCACTGATCATGGCAGTCCAAGTTACCACACTTTGAAAACCTTGCATCATAGAGAACATTTTATAAGCGTCATCCATTACACTGCATTTACTATAAGCCACCATAAGTGCTGTTTTAATATTGCGATCAAATGCCAACCCACTCTTCAGAACACGGCACTGAAGTTGTCTTGCAAAAACCAATTCTTTATAAGTAGCACATAACTTAATGATAGTAACAAATATCGGTTGTGTGAACTTAACGCCTGCAAGCCCCATCTGATTAAACATTTCAAAAGCTTCCAAATCGAGCCCATTTATCACATAACCCGCAATCAAACTATTCCAAGTAACTGCATCCCTATTCGGCATACAATCAAAAACAGCTTTAGCATCCTTAACTATCCCCGACTTTAGATACATGTTAATCAAAGAATTGCACACGAACGTAATTGACTCAAAGCCATTCTTTATCACCATGGTATGAACCTGACTTCCCTTCTCAACCATACCTTTAGCTGCCAAAACTCCAAGAACAGTCACAAATGTATGCGGGTTAGGCTTATTTCCTTCTAGTCGCATCTCTGAAAACAACTCCAATGCCTGGTCATTCAACCCATTTTTGGCATAACCTGCAATCAGGGAAGTCCATGACACTACAGTTCTGTCCCCCATCTCATCAAAGACTCTCCTTCCATCTCTAACACCTTCAGTCTTCATATACATATCAACAAGAGAGGTCCCAACACTAACATCCTCTGCACACCCAGATTTTACACATTGACAATGCAGTTCTCTACCCGCAACTTGATCAGCCAAGGACCCACAAACCTTAAGAACAGAAGACAGGATCGACCCATTAACTCGTAAACCAGACCGCCAAAGACCCACAAAGAGGTTAATCGCTTCATTGTTGAGGTCATTGCGAAAATACTCGAAAAGTAAGTGATTGTATTCCACGAGGTCTCTGTGGGGAGTTTTGTCGAGCAGGTGGTGAGCAATTACAGAGTTTCTTGATTCAGACACGAAGCTCTCCGTTTTTGGAGAGAAGGCAATCGCGTGGAGGTGGCAGAGAGGCTTGATATGATATGAAAGCTGGTATTGTTTGAGAGTTTGGTTTGTGTATGACTGTGCAAGGGTCCTCAAAGCGGGCTTTAGAGTCATGCTCTCTTCTTACTTGCATTTGCCGCGCATGGAGAAGAAAGAGAGAACGAAAGAGCGCGCGCCCGCAAACGATTTTAAGCTTCAAACCGCTGCTTATGCTATGGGCCTTTGGCCGTCTCTTGGGCATTTGGGAGAACTTGACAGCCCAAATACAAAGTTAGCCCCATTAGAAAACAACCCAAAATCAGAAAAATCCCTCATTTGAATACCACAAGATGTGGCAAGTAATGCATACAACCAACATCCAATGAAATTCGCATCGGAAAAAAAAAAAAAAAAATCTAATGAGATTGATTAATTAATTGACATGACATGTATACCTCACCTGCCAAATTACGCGGTATTCAAATGTGGTGCAAAAATAAGGAAATATGAACCACCTTGGGTAGGATAGGAAGACCACATTTATAAACTGACTTATGTACCACCTCTTTGATAGAGTATAGAGGTGAGACCTATTGTATTGGTGAGCTTCATCTAGAGAGATGGTACACAATGTATTCTATAAATACGAGCTCTCTAACATGAGCCGATTAATAATCAATAAGATTTGATGCCATGATTAAGTAAATAAATGTGGTTAGGATTGATTGACCATCTTTTTACACAAACACTAGATGACACGGCATGAAGACTTCGGAGCCAAAATATAAAAGAATGACTTTTCAGACAAAGTTCGGATCACAAAATTATCGCTCCAATGACCAATCGTCTTAATTCTGTGTGTCCTTTTTGTTGGACAATCTATCGCATATTTGCCAACTTATACATCAAGCAAGAAAAAAAAAAACCTCAAGAAGTGACGTTTTCATTATATTTCTATTAAATAGTTATTTTGTTAGGTCAGTTGGAGGCCCCAAATTAAAGTAATGAACCATTTTTTTAATTCTTTGGTGTTCTGTCAATGAGGTCTAGTCCAGTGAAAAAAGGGTCTTGGCTTATAAATAAGAGGTCTTAGGTGAGAAATCCCCCTCCTCCTCTCCCTTTAGTTTAGACTATCACTTGTAATCGAAACAAAAATTCTTTGGTGTTTGACAAGTCACAGCTACTACCACACTCAAGATTATATTGTATTAAAGAAGTTAGTTGTGCAGCATTTTCAGCAATAAAGTGCCATGCACAGCCCATTCATTAAACTCGTCACAAATGAACCATTCTTTCGTGTTCTAGCAAAGGACGTTATGTATATGCCTTTTGATTTTCTAGATTTTTGGTTTTGACATTATTTTGCAAGATGCCTCTTGAACAAAATCTAGCATTATTCACAATTGAGGACATGCCAAAGTTTTGGTCATTAAAAGCAGTATTCTTACTGAGCCTCTGTTGGTCGTAGATTGTTGCCAAAAGCAGGTTTTAGCCACGAAGCTTTTAGGCATGCCTAAAAATCGTTCCCCAAACCAAAAGGGCTTTTTAGTGATACTTGTTATTGACGACTAACATGCAAGACTTTCAAAAGAAAAAAAATGAAAAGGACCATTTCAGCGATCCCTTTCTGATGGAAGGCCATTCATGTCCACCGTATCTACCATGGTGCTTGAAGTCTATAGCAGAAGACATTTGGCAGCTGATGGAAAAATTCTGATGCAGATAAGGAAGCATTAAAGTGAATCGTTGGGATAGAAAGCACTTATCTAATTATTTTGGCTTTTAATAAGATTCATGGATTTGGAATAGTTTGGCTTTTAATAAATTTCATGTATTTAGAATACTTAGAGTTCTCAATGTATCTAGATTAATGAGGTTTGTTAATTTGGGTTTTGTTTCAATGTATGGGGTGAAAGATTAAGACTTTGAATACTTGTATGTATAGACTTGTCAAATTAGTAGTTGTTTTTGAGAAAAAGATTGTAGTTGTTAAATCAAAAGGAATATTACATGTGATAAGAACTAGCATGTAATGTTCCTTTCAAATCAGTAGTTGTTGAAAATTGAAATTAAAATTAAAGAGAGTGGTCTCTATCTTGTGCTCATAATTTGGGTATTCTTGGAATCAACAAGTTTGACTGTATCGTGTTTTTTGTGCCTAGTTCCGGGTATTCTTAAACTAAACGGGACTTGGTGGTTGGTAGTTTGTGTTTTCAACACTCTTGCTCGAGTGCCGTTGCATCAAATTCTCTCACATCTAGATTACTCACATTTGTCAAGAATCTAACATGGTGGCGGATCTTTTAGCAAAAAAGGGATATCATTACCATCATTCATGTATTTGGTTTAGTAATTTTTCTTTGGATGTAATGTCTAGACTACAAGGGGACTTGTATGGTATTAAGATCCCAACGGGATCTAACACTTGTAATGTTTTTTCAGTCTTCAAAAAATAAATTTCTTAAATTCATAATATTTTCCTTGTTTCCTTTCCAAGAGAAAAAGAGTAATTATGAAGGTTCTAAATTTATTCACAACTTTTTGTTCTTTTTAAACTAACAACATCTTAAAAGTGCATATAAAAAAAAAAAAAAAACAAAGTTCGAGACCTCTCATGTATTCAAAATATATATTTGAATTTACCTAACATGTGATTTGCAGATAGCTTGTGCCGGTTGTCCAAATCCAAAGAAGTTTGTCAATCAAACAAATTTTTCAATAATGTCGAAAACCCTTGCTCAAGTATGTACAGGACAACAATTGTTGATTAAGATACTCATTCTAATATTTTATATTATAATGTGAGCAAGGCTTGTGGAGGACTTTTTTTTATATATTATCCATACAAACTATAGTTTAAACAACTCTAGATTAATCTAATTTATGAAAAGAAAGATTTGAACTTTGGGGTAAAGAGGAAGGCTTATTACCTTGGGCAACTGGCCGAGCCAACATCAGCAACTTGTGCAGATCTTTATGATATCCTTCTCATGGAATTTCTTTGTTGTGCCTGCCAACAAGATCTTAAATGCAAAAGGACTTGATCTTGACTTCCATGAATAATAACAGAAAGCAATGTTATTAAAATCCAGTTTTCACAAGGGGAAGGTGAAACATACGGTGGATATGAATGGCACTGGTCATTGTGAGTGACCATATGGGCCAAACTTTCCCCACCTACCAAAAACCTAAAGCGTCTGCTTGATTACTTGTAGGTAATTATGACAATTATAGATCAATGAACTCCAACTATATGAAACATCAGCCGATTGGTGGAAAGTTCTTGAGTGGCTAAGATAATTAAACATTCTTAATCAATTGACTGTAAATGCATCAATAATTTCGTCCTCAATTTATTCACTGCATAGTCTGAGATGTGTAGCATTTTATACAAACGACCTTGATATTATATTGTATTTTAGTTTGTCAAAAAATCACTCAATTTATATTGTATTTTAGTTTGTTAAATTCTCGACGTAGAACTTTACATTCTTCATCATAATTGAACCATCGATCATAATAAGTTGGTATACGGGCATATCCATCTTTCCCATTGCTATACAAACCTTGCGTGTACCAACTTTAGGGGACTCTTTTGGCCATAGAAGAAATCTTGGTTGTAAGGACAATAATAATAGATAAGTACACCTACTAACTATAGCTAGAAGCTAAAACACCATTTTGTGGCCATTTTTTATCTTCTGTTTTGTCACAAATTTCCCATTTGAACAAAACCTGAAAAAGAAAAAGAATTCGATCGATGTGAAAATATGGGCAAACCAAATGATAGTTGTTTAGAAAATGAGTAACATTTGAGCCCTGAACTATGACCCTAATCGAACTTGACCCTAATCGAACTTAACTCTCTGAACTAAAAAGTCAGCCAATTTAGCACTTGAACTCATTAAAACAGCCAATTTAATCATTGCCGTTAAGTTTTTTGAAATTTCATCCAATTTTCCGTTATTAATAAAGGTAAATTTGTACTTTTAAATACAATAATAGTCAAATACATAAAACTATAAAAAAAAAATATAGCCATAATAATAAATACTAAATAATAAAATAACATCTTTAGCAAATGCTTTGGCGAGGGAGAGATAGAGAAGGGAAATTGCTTCCTTTTTTCCCTTTAGTATTTGGTGTCTGCGATTGCAAAACTGTTGGGGAGGTAGATGACGATGACCCAGATACATCTTTTGCAGATTCATGGTCTTCGTCTCCAACACTAGATTGGGCCGGTGGTTTTGTCATGCTGGAATCATCAACTCGCCGATCTTTGTAAAATCGGTATGGGAAGATATTGGACCAGAATGATTTTCACTTAGCATAGAAGCTGACTTTATACAAGAATACAAGAATTAAGCTATCCTATTTAGGTAAGAAATATACAGCTAATTAATAGAAATAACATTCCTACTCTACAATGTACAATCTATAAAGTGTAGGGAAATATATGACTCTCAACACTCCTCCTCCTGTTGATGAGTGGATGTCAAGAACTCCCAACTTGTGTATTATACTCGTGAAAGCATCTTGGCCCAAAGATTTGGTGAAAACATTAGCCAGCTGTTGAGAAGAAGTAACATGTTGTGTGACAATTGATTCATCTTGGACTTTGTCTTTGACAAAATGGCAGTCCATTTCAATGTGTCGAGTTCGCTCATGAAAGATAAGATTGGCTACTATATGTAGAGCTGCTTTGTTATCGCAATGCAGAATGGCCGGGTCAAGATGCAGCAAGAGTAGATCTCGTAGACGTAGCCAAGTCAGTTCACAACAAGTACCCGTCATAGCTCTATATTCAGCTTCCACAAATGAAAGCAAAACAATCTTCTATCGCTTGGTTCTCTAAGAAATTAGAGAGCTCCCAAGAAAAACACAATAACCAGTGGTGGATCTCCTAGTCATTGGACATCCTGCCCAGTCAGAATCACAATAGGCTTATAGCTTCAAACTATATTCTGAGCAGGAAAAAATAAACCTTGTCCTGGAGTATTTTTAAGGTATTTCAAGATACGTAGTGCCACTTCCATATGGGGCTGTCGAGGCTCATGCATAAATCGACTGAGAACATGCATCGCATATGTAATGTCAGTTCTCGTGACTGTTAAATAAATTAAACGACCCACCAACCTTCTATATTTAGCTGGGTCCTTAAGCAATTCACCTGTATCTGATAATTTGAGATTCTGTTCCATAGGAAAAGAAATAGGGTGAACACCAAGGTGGCCACATCTTTAAGAATATCAAGATTATATTTTCTCTGAGAAAGACTGATTCCTTTCTTAGAACGTGACACTTCAATACCCAAAAAGAACTTAAGGTCCTCAAGATCCTTGACGTAAAAAGGGGTATGAAGGAAATGTTTAAGGGAATTGATGGCAACCAAATTATTTTAGGTAATCAGTATATCATCAACATAAATCAAGAAAGCAATAAAAGACTTCCCTCGTTTGTAGGTGAATAAAGAATAGTCTGCTTTAGACTGAGTGAAACCGGCAGCTTGGATGGCTTCTGCAAACTTGGAGAACCACTGTCGGGAAGCCTATTTGAGACCATGCAAAGACTTGTTGAGGCGATATACTAGGTTCTTCCCCTGGCGCCGAAGACCTGGCGGCGGAGTCATTTAATAAATTTCTTCATAGAGATCACCATGAATAGAAGTGTACATATCTTCTTTTTAATCAATAAGCAAAATGGAGATTCAAACTTAAGATCAGTTTGAATATGTTGAAAAAGAAGGTACCAAATGCTAGGCTGACCACATTTTTATACCACATCACATTGTGTACTGGCTCTCTAATAGAGGTGGAGTCCACCAATACAATGAGGCCCACCTCTATTAGAGAAATGGTATACAATGTGCAAGAATTCTATAGTGAGGGCCTTATATATGGCCATGAGGTGAGGTCCTATCTCTTAATTGTTGGATCAAATTGATTAACTTGATCCAATAGTTAAGAGATAAGACCTCACAGAAAGGTTGCTAAAATATGAGAACTATGAGAGAATATTTGTTTGTGGGAGTTCTCTGTGTATTTTTCTCCTTGTAGGAGGTCATATTTATAATACAACGAAACCTGAATGGGCAAGTAAATAATAAATTCCTATTTCTATTTACAGTAGGAAATCATGAACTAAAGTAAATCAAATATAATTATAATAGGAATCCTTGGTGTGTAAGGAAAGAAAGTCAATGGTCCACAAGTCACGCCAACACTCCCCCCCACGTTGGTGCATAGATGTCGCCAATGCCCAACTGGTCCAGTGAATTGTGGAATGTTTTACTAGAAATTGCTTTTGTCAACATATCCGCCAATTGATCCTTAGACTTTACAAAAGGAAACTGAATCATTTTAGCTTCGAGCTTATGTTTGATATAGTGTCGATCTACCTCAACATGTTTGGTGCGATCATGTTGAACTGGATTCTATGCAATAGCTATTGCAGCCTTGTTGTCACAAAACAGACAAGTTCAGTAAGCAACCTCTTTAACCAAATGAGTTCACAAATTCCTTTGGTCATACCTCTGAACTTGGCTTCTGCACTGGATAAGGCGACCACCTTCTGTTTCTTGCTTCTCCATGTAACCAAATTACCTCCCATGAATGTGAAGTAATTGGATGTGGATTTCCTATCTATTATATTTCCTGACCAATCTGCATATGTGTAACCATCAATATTCAGATGACCATGTTTTGAGAACATAAGTCCTTTTCCGGGTTCAGACTTCAAATATCTAAGTATTCGAATAACTGCATTCATGTGGTCTTCACTCGGAGAATGCATAAATTGACTGACAACGCTCACCGCATAAGCAATGTCTGGCCTAGTATGAGACAAGTAGATCAATTTTCCAACTAACCTTTGGTATCTTTCTTTGTTAGTTGGAACTTGATCCAGGTATTATCCAAGATGATGATTTTGAACAATTGGAGTGTCTACAGGTTTGCAATCTAGCATTCCTGTGTCTGTTAATAAGTCCAAGACATATTTTCTTTGAGAGAGAAATATGCCTCGTTGTGATCGGGCCACCTCAATCCTCAAGAAATATTTGAATCCACCTAGATTCTTCATATCAAATTCAGTAGCCAAATAATCTTGTATATGAGATATTTCATGTTTATCATTCTCAGTAATAATCATGTCGTCAACATAGATTATTAGAGCTGTTACCTTCCCTTTTTGACATTTCAAAAACAAAGTATGATCTGAGTTACTCTGTCTGAAACCATTGTTCTTCATTGTCATGGTAAACCGTCCAAACCATGCACGTGGTGACTGTTGCAGTCTATACAACGCCTTTCGTAATTTGCATATTGTTCCAGTATGAGTAGTATTATATTCAGGAGGAATGTCCATATACACCTCCTCCATGAGTTCTCTATGTAGGAAAGCATTCTTTACATCAAATTGGTGTAGTGGCCAGTCCAAATTAGCTGCGAGGGACAATAAGACTATGACTGTGTTCAATTTTGCAACTGGGGCAAAGGTTTCTTCATAATCTACGCCATAAGTCTATGTGTACCCTTTCGCCACAACTCTTGCCTTGTATCGCTCGATAGATCCATCATCGTTTTGTTTTATGATAAACACCCATCTACATCCGACAGTCTTTTTTCCTCGTGATAAAGTTTTCAGTGTCCAAGTTTGATTCTTTTCAAGAGATTTCATCTCTTCCTTTATAGCTTGAACCCACTTAGGATCTTTAAATGCTTTAGCAACCTTGATTGGGATATGAATAGCAGACAACTGATGCACAAATGCCTTAAGTGGTCCAGACAGCTTCTCAGTGGATACATGATTCACAATTGGATACTTTGAAGTCTTGCCAATATCAGGTGAATAACGATTTGGTGGCTTTCCACGATTCTGCCTGAAAGGTAAGTGGTATCCAATAGATTTATCCTATAAATTCACAAGTGTAGTAGGAATAGTTACCTCAAGGATATTCTCAGGAGATTAGTCTGTTGGTACTGTTGAGTTAGACGGGGGTCTTCATCTTGTTGTTCTGTATGGTCTGTAGGTGTAGGACTTGGATCAAAAATATCTTCGCAGGGATCAGGTGGGTCAGGCGATTGATCACTATGAATGGGCGATTGATCGCTTTTCGGCAGAGAGTAATCTCGTGCTCCAGACTCGGGATGATCGATTATTTCTATATAGAGGAGAATTTCTTCGTTTTCCAAGTTGCTCCAATTATGCTCTTCACTTCGTATCTTCCCTTGAAGCGTAGAATTGGATGATGGGTCATGGAAGAACAGCTCAAATTCCAGAAAGGTCACATCCAAAGTGACATAGGTACGTTGGGTAGGAGGGTGATAATAGCGGCAACCTTTCTGATGAGTGGCATATCCCACAAAAACACAACAAAGCACACAGGGATCAAGTTTGCTACGTTGACTATTGTGGAGATGAATGAAAGCCACACATCCAAAGATTCGGGGTGTAAGTACCAAAACAAAGGGTAGAGGTCTGTGTTGCGCAAGCACTTATAAGGGAGTTTTAAAGGTCATGACACCAGAAGGCATGCAGTTGATTAGGTGAACTGCGGTGACAATAGCATCATCCTAATGATGGCGAGGAACATGAGAGCCAAACAGAAGTGCTCGGGCGGTTTCAAGAAGATGTCGATTCTTTCGTTCAGCAACACCATTTTGTTGCGGTGTTCAAGGACAAGTCGTCTCATGGATAATTCCATGTTGTTGGAAGTAAGTCTGAAAGTCATGATTGACAAATTCTCCACCATCGTCTGAGCAAAGAATCTAAATTTGAGCATTAAACTGAGTGTTCATCTGTTTGTGGAAGGACTGAAAACAGGAAAACACATCATTTTTATTCTTCAGCAAATAAAGCCATGCCATCCGTGTACAATTATCAATGAATGTGACAAACCACCGAACACCAGAAGGAGCAGTGATAGGTGAAGGTCCCCAGACATAAGAGTGGATTAACGTAAACAAAGTAGTACACTTGTTCGTACTCAACGGATAGGGCACACGGTGACTCTTGGTGAAAATACAAGTATCACATGTGAAGTCGGAGTCCTTGAAACCTGATAATAAATATGGTATAAAATGCTTCATATAACTAAAAGACGGATGTCCCAATCGACGGTGCCACAACCAGATTTGCTTTTGTTTGCTATCAAAGGGATGCGTCACACTGTTAGCCATGCCGGGACTGAAGTCATCTACATAATATAGCCCCCCTCTCTGAGTACCACGACCAAGAATTTCCTTAGTGTGAATATCTTGAAGCAAACAGAAACTCGGGTAAATGAGTACACAACAATTCAATTGTTCAGTAAACTGACTAACTGACAACAATTTATTAGATAAAGATGGAACAAATAAAGTATTAGACAGTGAGAGAGAGGATGAGAGTGCAACAGTGCCAGCCCTAATCACAGGATAAGTAACTCCATTGGCATTAGCGATACAAGTTCGTCGAGGTTGCGTAGTATTCAGAAAATCATCAGGATCAAACGTCATATGATCAGTTGCACCGGAATCAATTATCCAGCTCCTAGAATCAATCTTATCGGAAGTATGGAATCCATAACCAGTACCATTACTGGTCGTATCGCGTTGTGTTCGATCTTTAAGAGTAGCCTACCAGTCGGGGTAACCATGCAATTTAAAACAAGTCTCACGAGTGTGTCTCGGATCACCACAATATGCACAATCTCGTCCATGTGTCGAGGTCATTAGTCGGGAAGTCACAATCTGTGTAGTGGAAGATGCATAGGATACATGTTTAGTAGGAATTCGGATCAGGATATGAGCTTGAGTCGGGGCTGGAGTCGGAGTCGAAGTCAGGATCTGGGTCTTAATTTGAGACAAATCCGGGGTTGGGGTTATCATCGGAGTCGGGGTCAGGGTCGTCAAAATAGGATCCTGATTCAGGATCGGGTTTGGGGTCATCAAAATAGGATCCTGATTCAGGATCGGATTCGGGGTCAAAGTCTGAATTTGTAGGAGTTGAGCCATCTGGGCACTCAACTCGACTATGGTTGGTTGAGAATGAGAGAAGAAGTCAGTGGTTCTATCTCCATGAGAGTTGAAAAAAAATCATCAACCCCCATATCGGCGGCAGGGGTTAGAAACTAGAGTCAGCAATTCCAAGATCGCCGCTCTGATACCATGCTAAAATATGAGAACTATGAGAGAATATTTGTTTGTGGGAATTTTCTGTGTATTCTTCTCCTTGTAGGAAGTCATATTTATAATACAACGAAACTTGAATGGGCAAGAAAATAATAAATTTCTATTTCTATTTACAGTAGGAAATCAGGAATTAAAGTAAATCAAATATAATTATAATAGGAATCCTTGGTGTGTAAGGAAAGAAAGTCAATTGTCCATAAGTCACGCCAACAAAGGTCATAGATAAAGCCCTAACTATAAAATGACTCTTGATATAAAAATATAGTAAAGCTAGCATTTTCATTATATAAAGTTTATAAACCAATAGTTGATATAACAAGTGTCATCTATATATTAGACGTCCGAGCGGGACAGTTGGGTTGGTATATGGTCCTACAACCAGTACTCAAGTCTTCAAGCTCCGGCCTCGTGAGTCTTTAATTAGTGATCTAACAAACAAAACAATAAAAAATGTTAGATAGGCGCGTATGTCATAGCGACGAGGACAAATCTAGCACCGAAGCTTTAATATTTGCAGAAGAGGGTAGGTTGGAGTATTGGATGTATCTTACTGTAACACCAGAACTGTTGCTAATCCCAATATGTGACCCACAATTTTCCTTTTTTATTGAGTTAGTAGTTTAGTAGATGATCCTCCCTTTCAATTTAGTAAGCAAAGTTCACCAAATAATGGGAAGTGTACGTATGTATGTATGTAGCTATAATTGGAGGGGGCAAAAAAAAAAAAAAAAAACAAGAAAAAATAAAAGGTGATGTGGGATTTTTGGTGTTTGTTTTTAATTTTGTAGAAAAATAAAATAATTCAAGCAATTAACCCTCGGTTTAAATGAGTCTACCAAGCAAAACAACTGTCAACTACTTGAGTGCACTCTACCTCATAGTTGCCCCATATGTTGCGGTATATACTACAATGTGCCCAGACCATTGCCTCACTAGGCTTCAGCTGATCAGCTAGCTGAGAGCATATACACTTTTCCATTGTTCATCCTCTCTTTAGTTCTTTGTTCCTTTCCTTCCTTCTCTCTGATATTATTTAAGTTTTCTCCAATGGAGTTGGAAAGCATACTCCAGTTCATTCAGAACAAGAACATTTTGGTCACTGGTGCCACTGGCTTTCTAGCAAAGAGTACTACTCAAATTAAACCCTCTCTCTCTCTCTCTGGTGTTTTTTCTTTCTTTATTTTTTGTTGTTGTTGTTGTAGTAAGTGTCAGCTATGTATGTGCTTGAATGGATGCAGTTTTTGTGGAGAAGATACTGAGGGTTCAACCAAATGTGAAGAAGCTCTATCTTCTATTAAGAGCTGCAGATACAAAATCAGCCACACAGCGTTTGCATAATGAGGTATATATGTAGGGATAAGTGTGAGCTTCAACATTTATATATCTTTTTTCCATATACCAAATAGGCAAGAGTGGCACAACATTTAGCCATTTATGCCCACCTTAAAACTACACGAAAAGAAGTAATTAAGGAATATGAATTTGAAGTGCAATGGAAATCAAGATTTTGTTATTCCAAGTTTGTTCACTTTTTGTTACTTGTAATTATAGATAATTGGGAAGGACCTTTTTAGAGTGTTGAGGGAAAAATGGGGAGCAGGTATGAACTCCATTGTCTCAGAAAAGCTGACACTGGTGCCTGGAGACATTTCTTTTGAAGACTTGGGCTTGAAAGATTCAAACTTGAGGGAAGAGATGTTGAGCCAGATAGATGTCATTGTGAACTTAGCTGCAAGTACCAACTTTGATGAAAGGTAGTAATTGATTGTTAAATCTCAGTTTTCTGAATTTGAAATAAAGAGCAACTACTCTTCTCCGAATGCGATTCGGTGCCCTTTAGACGAGTTCAATTTTTGTCTAAACGTGTGGTTTAGATTCACAGATTGAATAAATATCTGTATGGCAAGAAGAACATTGCGAAATATGTTATGGGAAATAATATATATCAGAAATAGACTAAAATAGAACATATATTCTGCAGATATGATGTTGCACTTGGTATCAACACTTTGGGAGCAAAGCATGTTTTGAACTTTGCTAAGCAATGTGTTAAATTAAAGGTGCTGGTCCACGTATCCACAGGTCATTATCTCTCTCTATATAAATCACTTTGATTTTATTTTATTCTTCCATGTTTTAGTCTTAATTTGTCTAATCACTGAACGTCCTGCTCACTTACCTTAATTATAGTATGTCCTTTCTGTAAATACGGGAACACAACAGGGTTTTTTTAAAAAAAATACAATGAAATTTATTGTAGATTTATTTCCATGTTGTGATTTCAGCTTATGTTTGTGGCGAGAAGGACGGGCTTTCATGTTTTAGTCTTAATTTGATCTAATCACTGAACGTCCTGCTCACTTACCTTAATTATAGTATGTCCTTTCTGTAAATACGGGAACACAACAGGGTTTTTTTTAAAAAAATACAATGAAATTTATTGTAGATTTATTTCCATGTTGTGATTTCAGCTTATGTTTGTGGCGAGAAGGACGGGCTTTTATTGGAAAACCCCTACCACATGGGTGAGACGCTTAATGGGACCTCAGGACTTGACATCGACAATGAAATCAGGCAGGTCCAGGAAAAACACAGAGAGCTTCGAGCAGAGGGATTAACAGAAGAAGCAATCACTTCGGCCCTCAAAGATTTTGGCCTCAAAAGGTTGGTGAAAATTGTTACTTCTGTCTGTTAAAATTAGTTTAGCTGTTATTAGATTAGAGGGTTAAATATGGATAATTGGATCAATAATTCTAGAGCACTTAAATCCTCAAACCCTTTTTGACATGTTAGTAAACATTTCATTCGAAATTCAGCATAACTTACAAATTTTTATGTTTCTTTTTTGTGTGTGGATAGTAGCTTTTATTTTTTGGTGCTTTTAGGTAGGCCATCCTTAAATAATAGGCAAGACTGAAAGTTTTTGTGCCATACACGAAGATGTTCTTATCAATACTTCTTGCAATACCTCATGATCATGGTGTTACTTGTTCTTATAGCTGACTAGTCTTTGTCCAACGTGAACGTGATCATGTTCTTGATTCAATAGGTCGGCTTGAGTTGGTTCGATTTTATTTATTTAAATTTGAAGGTCGAAGATTAGAATGCGTAGGGTCTTGATTTAATTTTTTGGGAAATGACCTTGAACGTTTTTCCAACCAATTGGACGTGATGAGAGAATATCTTATCATCTAATTGGTTTTGAATTTTGTTAGATGTGGATGCCAACATATTCGACTAACTGATATGATAATTTTTTATTTGCACATCAGATGGCGTTGTTTTCATTTATTTTGTTTTATTTTAGTTAAATTTTAGAGGGGTAGGAGGACGTGTCATTATGGTTTGAACCTGATACCACTAATCTCCAGATAAAGTGCAACGAGGTTTGTTGGACTTTAACCAGAAATTGCATCTACAGAAATTTGATTGAGACATAAACCAAACAGAACACATGAACTTAGGACACATTAAAACTTCAACCTAATCAAACAAACACAAACCAACCAAGTAAATTGTCCTGGCCGATCTGAAAACATTTGTGACAGAGTTTGGTGCTTCACTTTTCAACAGAGGTGACACATATTTCTTTCTGTATTTTTTTCTTTTGTCTATGCTAAACATATGACAAACATTTAAAGCTCACCATGAATTTAAGTTTCTCCATTGAAAGTTCCAGAAGAAACAATTAAGACAAAAACGATAATTTGCAAAGACAGAATCAATCTTTATCTACTCAAAAACCTAATTAAAACCATAACATTTACGTAGGGATCGATCGTTAAACAGGCATAACTCAATATTATCTTGTAATTATAAAGGATGGTACATAGTATATAAATTAAGGACTTATAAAAGTATATGCACGAAGTGTGTACATACGTTTGTTTTTTCGCTAACGTACGGTTCGTATTTGTGTGTATTTTCAATTGAATCAGAAAAAGTACAAGTAGTTTTGAAAACAAGCGTATCCGTAGAATATGCTTTTCGTATTATATAAACTAAATCCTAAAACAAAGTAATGAAGACTTATGATCTTCATGTTTACGGTTAGCTCTCCATTGCCAGCAGTAAAATATTGTCATACCAGAAAATTGTTTATTATATTGCAAATTATATTATTGCGCATATACACAGCTGGATTTCCCCTCAACTACTATAACTATAATAGGGATAAACCTACTCAAATAAACATAGTAAGTGTAGTTTTCATAAGTCTGTTTTTCTTAATAAATGATAGGACCCTTACCTTATAGCACATTTAGTGCTTTGCCTCCGAGGGATGAAGAGCGTACCCACAAGGGCTATGACCAAAAAGTTAAGAGAATTTATTTATAAAACTATAAGAAAAAATTACAGGAGTTTGTAGGTCCAGTTATTAAGAATATTTACTTATGTATATGAGATTCCAGGTTCGATTCTCCTTTTTCTGAACATTGCATGTATCAAAAAAATATATATTCTAAGAAAAAACTAACTTTTCCTTATAAAAAATAAAAAGAGATCGAGAATTATATGCCTCCCGATAATGACACCAAAAAATATGTGCCCACCGCAAGTGTATCTAGGACTCTGT
>NW_018922015.1:127561-166455 GCF_002207925.1 Prunus avium
ATTAAGCACGGAAAAAAAAAAAAAAAAAGAAGAAGAAAAAAACCTTCAAAAACTATCAACCGACCAAAAACTAGAAGGAAAAAAAGAAAAAAAAAATGCAGTGGCGTGAAAGAGTGACAAACAAGACACATTGAGTTATGAGGAGCTAATAAAAGAAGCAACAGAGAAATAATGGTGATGAGGAAAAAAAAAAAAAGCAACACAATTATCTAGTACATGATGACTGGGCAAACATGGTAAAATATTTTCACCTTGTGGTCTGCAGCAAGAACAGAGAAATAGCCCCTTCAAGTTTCAAGGCAAAGAGAATAATTCAACGCAAGAATCAATTTAAGTTCAATATGCAGAATCTTCATATTATTAGATGATTAGATCCTCTCCGCCACTAACTTTTGCTTTGCTTCACCTAGTGAGTGAATGTTAAATGAACATTCAACGACACCTCCTTGCGCCTCCGCCAGTGCTCGCTACGTTGTTCGCCGTGGACACCAAGCAATACGAAAACTTCTCTATGTTTGATTAGGGTTGAATATAGTGAGTAGGGTGTACTTATTAAACTTATATTTCTTTCACAATTAAATATATCCTTTTTAGTTATTTTATATTGGGTAAATTTGTAATTCAATAAATAGTTTGGTAGTAGGGTACCGGTGTACTCAGTTAATTTTAGGGTTCGTTTAGCAATACTCAATACTCAATATATATTTACCCTAATTACGTAAATACTATAGATACACGTAATTGTGGATATATTAATGACATATGCACCCCTAAAAATAAGATCCATATATACAAAAACCCTAATAAAAATCCCCGTCACAAAACCGTATTTTGACAATCGCCCCTCAAAGAATATTATTCACAAAACCCGTAGGTTATCAATTCATTTGTTAATCATGAATCAACATAAGTTACCATTGAATTCTTTTTATATGAATCTCAACTTGAAACACTTGCTAGAAAGGGAAGGGATCACAAAAGGTTCCTGAGAGTATGAGCTTCGGTCCCAACCCCCCTTTTTTTTTTTTTTTGGCAAAAAGTCATTATTGGTTCGTGTAATTTACCACTAAGGTCTCCGTAGTTTCAATTTGATCAATTTTGTCCATATATGTAGTTTGAATTACAAGCAATTCAAGGACAATCCTCAATTTTTGTCAAATTTATGTTCACATGGAGGAAGGGAATTGTTAGCTTTAGGATTGTTAGAATTGGCTTTCCTTGCTAAATGTATACTTTCATGTAATTCCTCTTAGCTCATCTTTAGAAAATAGGCATTGGGTATTTACTACAAAGTTGAAGTACATTGAAGAGCTTATGAGGCTACAAAACCAAGGTAATTGTGCATTCATTTATAATGGGCATCAATAGGAAAATCAGCATTTTCATCCATATACTTTGTCGAGATGACTAGTCATATAGGTCAAATCAGCATTTGTTACTTTGTTGAGATGACTAGTCATATAGACCAAATCAGTATTTGTTACTTTGTCGATATGACTAGTCATATAGTCCAATATTTTCCAGCACGGGATTTTTAACCAAGGGATGTGATTTTGCTTATTGTAAGTCCAATCATTGGCTGCCAAGTGTCCTTTTGACCTACCAAAAAGGCTGGGGCTAGTCTGGACTCAACATCTCTCTCATTTACAATTTCTGATATGTTTTTTTTAGAGAGAGAGAGAGAGAGAGAGAGAGAGAGAGAGAGAGAGAGAGAGAGAGAGAGAGAGAGAGAGAGAGAGAGAGAGAGAGAGAGAGAGAGAGAGAGAGAGAGAGAGAGAGAGAGAGAGAGAGAGAGAGAGAGAGAGAGAGAGAGAGAGAGAGAGAGAGAGAGAGAGAGAGAGAGAGAGAGAGAGAGAGAGAGAGAGAGAGAGAGAGAGAGAGAGAGAGAGAGAGAGAGAGAGAGAGAGAGAGAGAGAGAGAGAGAGAGAGAGAGAGAGAGAGAGAGAGAGAGAGAGAGAGAGAGAGAGAGAGAGAGAGAGAGAGAGAGAGAGAGAGAGAGAGAGAGAGAGAGAGAGAGAGAGAGAGAGAGAGAGAGAGAGAGAGAGAGAGAGAGAGAGAGAGAGAGAGAGAGAGAGAGAGAGAGAGAGAGAGAGAGAGAGAGAGAGAGAGAGAGAGAGAGAGAGAGAGAGAGAGAGAGAGAGAGAGAGAGAGAGAGAGAGAGAGAGAGAGAGAGAGAGAGAGAGAGAGAGAGAGAGAGAGAGAGAGAGAGAGAGAGAGAGAGAGAGAGAGAGAGAGAGAGAGAGAGAGAGAGAGAGAGAGAGAGAGAGAGAGAGAGAGAGAGAGAGAGAGAGAGAGAGAGAGAGAGAGAGAGAGAGAGAGAGAGAGAGAGAGAGAGAGAGAGAGAGAGAGAGAGAGAGAGTGGTCTTCTTCTTCTTCTCTGCATTTGCATCTGGGTATGGTTTGAGTTTTCAAATGAGGTTTTCAAATAGCTTTTGAAATATGTTTTTATTTTCGAAATCTACTTTACCTATTGAGAAATTTTGAGAGTAAAACTTATACTCTGCATTCTCTAAGGTTTTTCATTGTGAGATTTTGAAAATGCTTTTTTAAAATCAGCATCTGGGTTCAGTTATGACTAGTCATCTTCTTATGTCTGCATATGGGTTCATTATGACTAGTCATCGTTCTTAGTCTGGATCAGATTCTTGGATGATTTCTTCAAGAGTATGGTTTCTTGAAGGAATTGACCCTTTCATCTTAGAATCTATATTTCATTATGTTTGTTCGATCAGGAGCTGAGTTGCCGGTGCTATGGAGTGAAGGAGCAAATGGACTAGCTGCCACTTACATGACGGACTAGCTACTAGCTCAACTAAGTTGGAGAAGAAGATTGCACAGAGGAGGTATATCTTGTTTCCTAAATAGATCTAGGATTTCTTGAGCTTACTTGTGTATTCTCTGTAAGAATCTTATTTGCTTAGAGGATTGCCTGGTCGGATGATGACCCCCAGTTTTTCGTAGTGGTGGGTTTCTGGGTGAACAATTTTTCTGGTTTTGTTGTTCACAATTTTCTGGGTTTGTGTTCTTGATAGTTGACTAGTCATCGCATGATGTTCATGTATTTCTGGGTTTGTGTTCTTGCGGTTGACTAGTCATCATTATTTGTTGTTTGTTGTTTACTTGATTATGATGCTTTCACACACTTTCACCATAGTTGTTGCTAGCACAGGGGATGCCTAGATTGACGGGTCCTTCTGAGTGCCTAGGTTGTCACTAGTAATCTTCTAGGCTTGCAGGTACAGATTGGTGTGCTCTGTGTGTTCTTGGTTATGGCTTTCATGACTAGTTGTTGACTAGTCATAATCATCTTTGATCAAGTTTTAAAGTGTGTGAATCTTGCTGTGTCTGTTTGAATAACATTTAAATTAACTCTTCGTCACCTAAGTACCAATTTCAATCTGAACCTTGATATAGGAAAAGTTAGGCATGTAGAAACAATCAAGTGCCCCATGCTCCCGTTTGGGAAGAAAAGTATCACTATACATCCAGCAGTGTTACAATACATAAAATAATTTTTGACAAATGTCCTATCAAATTAAGTATTTGAAAATAAATTTTTCAATCACAAGCAACAAATGGATGCTACAAGATCCAACACGACATGTATATATAAAAGGTGGGTTTAAGTTTCTGTAAATAAATGAACAATACGATGGTTTACAGATACAATCATCCATCTTGTTCTAGCTGAGAGTATTTTGACTGATATTTTGGCTGGTTTGCATGTATACAAGGATATTGCAAACTTATAACACATGCGTACAAAAATATTATTTTATTGTGTAATGGCAATCTATCGACTCTTCTGGCTATCACTTAACCATAACATGCTTTCGGAGGCCATGGATGTGAGTATTCATAATGTAGTCTTCCCAATCAATGCAATTCGGATCAAAGTTAAATATGTTTGCATCTATGTAACTCTCACTTGCCACCTTTCGCAGCTCCTCCGAATTGGTGTCATCAAAGCTATAATCAAAACACATCAGTTGTTAATGACGGAGCTAGAATTTTTAATAATTGAGGGGCCAAAATCTAAAACTTAACTATAAACGACTTTACCATCTTAAATGAGGCCCATCACTAGTTTAATTGTGAAATAGTATCATTTTTTTATATAGAAAGGGTTATAAAAGGGGTGAGGGCAAAGTTCAATTTAGACTTGACTTTGGCTCCGTCCTTCATGTAATTAAAATTAAATGATAAAACTCTATCTCTAATCATAGAAGTAAAGTATACGTACATGCCCTTGAATAACATATACGGTTTGTATAGCTCTACGAAGCGCATCACCAATTTGAGTTTTCGGCTATAGTTAACGTATGCATCTTGGAAATACTGGCCACATGCTTTGTTTACGTACTTTAATCCCTTCAAACAAGAATAAATCAAAGGAAATTAATGAGCAGAGAAAAAACTATAGCAAGTTTGATATTATAAATGATCACATATAGTGATAGAACAGACCTCCAAAGGTATCATGAAGCAAATTTGCATGTACATCCGGAAAGTAGCCATAGTGCTGAACATTGTGCACTTGCCAACCTTAACAAGGTTTCCATCTTTGTCAACCCACGGATCTTTGGTGAAGTGCCGAAACACAAAATCGTGAATTTCATTTATTTTTATAGGATTTCTAAATGAGGATCCCACATGGTAAATGGCAATAGAAGATTGATTTGCATTCACTGCCATCGCTGAAATTATTGAGTTTACCACCATGTCAACAGGAATCTGCGTTATTTCAAACATTTAACCCTTCTTTAGTCTTATACATACATATATAAATAACCAACAAATAGGTATATGAGTGTAAACTCACCATATCAAATACTGTCGTAGGATCAGCAAGTAGGCATGTGAGCTTCCCCTTACAATAACCGGCAATTACGCTATCAATGGTTCTGTAATCACCAAGAATAAACACATATATACAAATTTAGTTGGTATTTGCACCAACCAATGTATGCTTCATATTCAAAATCTAGCAAAATAAGAATTTGTATGAATATAATTAAGTTTGGTAAGAGAATACTAATTTTTTTTTATTTTTTTTTTATTTTTATGGAAAGAAAATACTACTTATGTTAAAAAGACTATAGAGACAAATATAGAGAGTATTAGTCAGGGACGGATCTAGAATTTTAAAATGGATTAGACTGGATTTACTTTACAAACAAACTCAACGACGCGAACAAATCTGATTGATAACAAAAAATGATACACGTAATCAGGAAAGGCCATATGATACAAAGAATTTTGAATTGGTGTGCCTCGCTCGCAGCAGTCCACTTCGGTTCTCTATGGCTGCTCTCTGTTTCTCACGTTATTATTATTTTTTTTTTAACTAGACGTAAATCAAACTCTTAGTTGACCAAATTCGGAATTTAGAAGAATATTATTTTCTTACGTAGTAAATTATAGGGGTTAATGATAGTTCAGAACGTAAAATTTGTAGGTGCAGGCAGAGTTCATTACCTAAAACCTTGAATCCAACCTGGAAATGGCTCTTTGTAAGTGCTGGTAACCACAGTTGGGCGAATGATAACTACAGATAGCTCATCTTTTGAGCGCCCCAGAAATACTTCTCCCATCGCCTTTGTAAATACGTAGGTGTTTGGCCATCCATAATGTTTAGCCCTAATTATTTTTGTATAAAAGAAATACAAATAGTAATTAGCATGAGAGAAAATTTAATTCCAAAGGCACAATATATGTAGAAATATTATTAATAATGTCAGCCTAATTTTCCCTTTTGATTCAGCCCGGGAAAATTAGGCCAAATACAAAGTTATAATTACGGGTTCATAGTGGCCAATTAGATATATCAATACCTTTCAATGCCAAAATCCTTCATTGTGCTTGTAATAACTTCTTCTGAAGCACCTTGTGCTTTTAGTTCAGTCAATTTCTTCTCCACGACGATCTTTTCTTGTTCTTTGAAATCAAATTTGGTGGTTTCCTTTACTATGTCGTCCGTTAATGAAGGTGAGCCCTCTGGTATGAGTCCTACCCTCTCACCACACACATAAGCTGGAAAATATACATATCAGTTAACCAAATTCAAAGACATCAAAACCAATATATATACACAAATTCTCCTATGCGGACGTCCGTACATTATTACCGTGTGGACGCTATGTATTTTCAACTACATCTCCCTAATTACAATGGCATCCACACGGTAATAATGTGCAGACATCCAGATGAGAGAATAACTATATATATATATAGTACCCTTCTATTGAGGGATCCCTCAAATATTTGAGGGACACCCTTTAGGATCCCCTACTAATTTTTTTTCAACGATCCAAACCATCTAATTTTTAAGTTGACATTCATAGATTATCTTTGCAAAAAATTAGACAAATTGGAAACTGTCTCGACATCTAATTGTATCCTACAAAATCAATGAACACAATGCTCCAAGAAATTACTAAAATTTCAATAATCCAATTGAGTGGTTAAATGATATTAAATTCAAGTGATTTTTTGTGGAATATTTGAATGAATATCTACAAAATAGACGGTTTGGATTAGTAAAATACAATATGGAGTGGGCCATACAAGGGTGTCCCTCAAATTATTTGAGGGATCCCTCAACTGAAGCTCCCTATATATATATGAATATCTACAAAATAGACGGTTTGGATTAGTAAAATACAATATGGAGTGGGCCATACAAGGGTGTCCCTCAAATAAATTTGAGGGATCCCTCAACCGAAGCTCCCTATATATATCACTTGAATCCGATATTATTTGACCACTCAATTGAGTTATTGAAATTTTTGTATTTTCTTGAAGCACCATGTTTATTGATTTTATAGAACACAATTGGATATCGAAACCGTTTCCGATTTGTCTAATTTTTTGCAAGGATGATCTATGAATATAGACTTCAAAAATAGATGGTTTGGATCATTGAAAACAAATTTGTAGGGAACCCTAAAGGGTGTCCCTCAAATAAAATTATTCGCGGAATCCCTTCAATAGATGGGGACTGTATATATATATATATATAAGAAAGAAGCCAAATTTAGTCAAAGAAAACGTTAACAAAAACAACCAGTTGATACGTGGAGAAGCATCTCTAGCTTTAAACATTTCTTTGCAAAGCTCACCACATGCAGAATTCCAAATGTATTGACGTCCAGCGCAATATCATATCTGCACACAAATATATGGACAGGTTTATTTTGATTAATTGAAGAGAATTATATGTTAAAAATATTGCAGAATATCAATATTTTGAATGCATATAAAATTGGATGTAATACATCACCTTTCATCAAAGTTGGTAGTTGCAGCAGAATTAAGTATGATTTCTGTTTCATTGCACATTTCTTCCCTCAATTTGAAGTCTTTCACTCCAAGGTTTTCAGAAGTTACATCTCCCGCGACAGCCACAACTTTTTGCGACACAAAGGAATCAAAATCCGCACCATGTTTGTCCCTGAGAACTCTGAACAACTCCTTTCCTATGATCTTAATTTTTATGAAAATACATTAATAAAATTATTTGACCAGTAATTCCAAAGTACATGAAAATGCAATAGCATTGTCTGTAATAATAATGGTATTGAAATATAAACCTCATTTTGCATGCGATCCGTGGCTGAGTTGGTATTGGAAGCTCTTAAAAGAAGAAAGATTTTTTTCACATCTGGTTGAACCCTTAGTATTTTCTCCACAAATACTGCATGAATAATTATAAAATAAAGTTACGATTAATAACACCACATCAAGGTAGAGAGGGAACACCACGTCATGGTAGAGGGAGAGGGAGAGGGATAGGGAGAGAGAGATGGTATACCCATTGCAACGAAGCCAGTGGCTCCAGTTACCAAAATGGTCTTGTTCTGAAGATATGCAAGTATGCTCTTCAACTCCATTTGGTGAGAGAGAGAGAGAGAGAGAGAGAGAGAGAGAGAGAGAGAGAGAGAAGTATTTTGAAAGTTGAGAAGGAAGTCTGGGTTGATCTGTATTTTAAACTAAAATTTAGGAGACTTCCCAGCATTGAGAATGATAGTGGGAACACTTGGTGGAGTGTACTTAACTAAAGTTTTGATGCTTTGTCTGAGATAAGTTCAAGAGTTTGGTTTATATTAAAATAAATATAAGCAAATCACAATTGTCCGAAGAGTATCATTTCGATGAAATCCAAACCTTTCCTGTAATTCGGTAAAAATTTAAAATTCTCTTGCTAAACTAGGTTGTAACTATGTAATAATGCATTTTTTACTGCAACGACTAGGTCACCCAAAACAAACGAATGCTTAAGAAAATAGATATCTTGGACAATGACAAAGGTTAGGTGCGTTGCCATTTTTTCTGATGGCCTATACCATATAGCTAGTTTCAACTGAGATACCCTAGGGCCTACTTCGTCTTATATTTTAATAATCAGAACTGTCTATTATTAAGATTTTCCTTAAAGATAACATTTAGGGTTTAATACTAAACGTTAATTTGTCTATTTTTTTTCTGTTTTTTTTGTGTGCAGAGAATCATCTATGCATGAGTACTTGAAAAATAAACGTTAATTCAAATAATTGAAATAACATTTGTACGTAGCAGATCCCACAAGATGTCCAGCGAATAAAATTATTCGAAAATTCCCTCAATAGTAAGGAAACCCTAACATATACGTATAAATTACTTAATGGCTAACAATATGTAGAGTGTGGGTAGTACTGTCTGACTTTTATTATTTAAAAGATAGCCCTTTTCAATACATAAAGGTTACCTGTAGACAAATGGTTTACTTCACATAGTTGAGAATGTTCTACGGAGGTGTGTACTCTCGCATCTTGTCTTCAACTTATAGTTAACCCCTAGGTTTTATCTATCACCTGCCAATCAACCCAGCAATTAATTTATTATTTTTTGTCATCACTCTCAACCCACTCTCCCTTTTTATGTATATTTTTTTCTTCCCTCGTTAGTTTTTCTTGATTAAATGTATACGCATAAAAAAAAATCAAAGAAACAAAATATACTCATCACATATTTCCAAGGAAGCCCAACCACGAAATGTTTAAGACATAAGTCACTCAAGCTAAATTAATGATTCTTTAAAGGCTTCTAATCTGACAGTGTTCTTTACCAACAAATGTAAATATCTGATTCAGGCCCTAATCAGTCCGTCAATAATATTTTAAAACTTATTTTAAGAAAAAAAACATTAAACACGAAAGGGAGGGCTTTGGAAATTTGGTTAGATGGGGTACCAAAGATAAAATCCCCACAAAAAAAAATTATGACATATTAGGGCCCGTTTGATAGCCATTTTAATTTTAGTTTTTATTTTTTATTTTTTGTGCTAAAATATAGAGGAAAAAGAGGGAGAATGAAAATGAGAATGAGTGAAAATGGGAGAGAGGAGTAACAAAAGTGAAAACAAAAACTAAAAATTGAAATCTATTTGAAATTATCTTCAATATCAAGTTTTTGTTTTCACTTTTGTTACTCATTCCTTCCATCTTACCATCACATCCTCTCTCTCTCTCAATCTCATCTTCACTCCCATTACGACTCTCATTTTCCTCATTTTTCGCTCTACTTTAGCGTAAAAAAATAAAAATAAAAAATAAAAAATAAAATAGTTATCAAACGTGTATCTTTAATAGCCTACCTTAGGCTTACCCCACAATCTCCACTAGACACCATCAAAGTTCCTTACAATTTGGGTAAAAGGCCCACCTCCTTCTATTCTTAATTTATTTGCCATTTCAAGGAGGACTAAACTTCTCCTATCCTTATTTGGATCTTATCTTATTTTTCTTTGACGTGTCTCACTTCTGTCTGCACGTAAAATTATAACTTCGATTTGAAAAATGGAAAAAAAATCCCAACAGTTCAAGTGTCATATCCATTGAACCAAACTTCCTATTGTCGCCCACGCGGTCGTGCCATTGCCACATGCGAATTCACCAATATCAATCTACCAAACAACATGAAAAGTTGCAAGAAAAGTAAGTAATAACTCACACCAACACTCCATTTCAAGTTGGTGTATGCACATATCTCGCATGACTAACTTATTCAGCGAGTCATGAAAAACTCAACAGAAGATTCTGTTGTGAATTTTAAATAACCTGAAAACAAAGATTTTTCTAAACACAACTTATACTTCGTAAGTGCAGAAGGTCAATCACAATTTAGCAAGGTAAGCATGAGGTCATTCCCACGAGGATTGATTTTAACCTAATTTACTTTACAAAGAACTTTAACTACTTTAATTAATATAAACAAGAAATTAAACATGTAGCTTATTCACATAAGCACAAAGGGGGTTTTTTGAATGAGCGATTCAATTAACTAAAACAACCAAAAATTAAAAAACAAAATAAATAATAAGTCAAAGCACACAAAGATGAGAAATTCAAACTGATGAAAGCACATGGACAATGAATTTACCAATAGTAATATGATCTAGCCTATTATTACGTACCTATTAATTAATTCAATTGATGTTGCCGCTTAGTTTTCCTTTTTCATGAATTACCTATGGTATTTAGGGAAACCCAAATATTTCTACATGCAATTCACCTATGGTATTTAAGTCAAATATCAACATATAGAAACTCATTAATTAAGATAAGTGAAAAACTCTAACAAGCATGTAACCCCTAGGAGTATGGTAATTACCCTAGCTAGAAGAATTACACATTGTATTCAAGAAGCAAGCCTCAAATTAAGTATGGTATTTACTCTAATTTTCATTAGATAAACTCAATTAAAAATCTAGATGGTGATCATGAAATTGATACTTAGGTGAAGATGGGTAAATTAAAGGTTATTCTAAAGACTTACCAACTACACAAATCTTAACTTAACCTGAGATCAATATGACTAGTCAACTATTAGTCATAAACTAGCAACAATCACACATACAGACGAAACAACCAATACCTGCAAACCTAGAAGATCACTAGTGACAACTTAGGCACTCAGAAGAACCTGTCAATCTAGGTATCCCCTGTGCTAGCAACAACTAAGGTGAGTAGTGTGTGTGAATACATCAAGATCATATATATATAGCAACATTCAGATGATGACTAGTCAACAGCAAGAACACAACACCAGAAAAACATGAACAACAAAGCCAGAAAATTGTTCACTCAGAAACCCATCATTGGGAAAAATTGAGAGTCATCATCTGACCAGGCAATCTACTAAGCAAAGAAGGTTCTTACAGAGAAATCACAAGCAAGCTAAAAGAAACCTAGGTCTATTTAGCAATCTTCTTTTCCAAACTTAGCCAAGCTTGCAGCTAGTTCTTCATGGCAATGGCAGCTTCCTCCTCAGCTCGTTCATCTCATGGCACCAGCTCACACAACTCAACTCCAAACAAGAACGAGAAATTTGGATTCAAAATGAAATGATCAATTTCTTCAAGAAACCATACTCTTGAAGAAATCAATTTAGAATCTGACCTAAATTTATATAAGAATGTGTTTGATTTAGCTAGATGCAGATTTCATCTTTCAAAGCAGTTTTCAAAATCAAGTTGAAAAACTCATTTATGAAAAGATGGAGAAATCACTCCAAAGAAGAGGATAGCAAAGGAGGAGAAACTCACAACCTCTCAAACACCCTTTTACTGAAGTGATGGCTCCAAAAGGAATGAAGGGACCGTTTACCCAAAATTCCTTGGTTTGAAATAGACAAATGGCATCAAGAGAATATCAGAGAATAAGACAAAATTCGTTAGGACCCAGCTGGAAAATGAAATGAGCTGGTAGACCTCATAATGCACAAAAGATGACTAGTCAAACATATACAAGTTGACTAGTCATAACCTAATGCATTCTAATGAATGTAATGCAAAATTTATCTTTGGCATTCCTTGATTATGTTGAGCAATTGATGAACAGATGCACAAAAGATGACTAGTCAAACATATACAAGTTGACTGTCATAACCTAATGCATTCTAATGAATGTAATGCAAAATTTATCTTTGGCATTCCTTGATTATGTTGAGCAATTGATGAACACAGTCAAAGGAAAACAACTAGATACAAATTTAACCTAGTCTAATAACCTTAAGCTTGAGAAATAGATTACATGTCCTATTACAAAGTTGGCAAGGAAGCTAAAGGAATACTAGCTAGAATACAACTCAACAGATCAAGCATAAAGAAAATCAATCAAGTTATTAAGCAGAGTGATTAAGAATCCAACATCAAACGGCAATCAAAAGATATGCAAAATAAGAAAACTAGATTATCATACTAGGGTTGCATCATGCCCTATCAAAAGAAACTTAGTTACACATAGTCATAGAATTCGCAATAAGCAAAGACATAAGGAAGAAATAATAAAACCCTAGCAAAGTTGCAGGACTCTTCCTATGCTCTCTAATTTCTCCAATCTTTCATCCTCATTGTAAGGAGTTGTTTCTCACGTTTATATAAAGCACCTCACTTCTGATCCTAGTTTGTTCATTAAGCATAAAGTTTCAAATGTCATTGTTTTATCGCTCTATATGGATGACATTATTGTGACATGCTCAAATACAGCTCTTGTTCAAGCAACTATTGAGAATTTGGCCTCATTATTTGAACTTAAAGATATGGGATTACTTACTTACTTTCTCGGACTCTAAATCTCTTATACATCCACAAGAACTATCTTTGCTAACGAATATAAATATGCAAAAGAATTGTTAGCTAAAGCAGGCATGAGTAGTTGCAAGGCATGCTTAACACCTGCAAACCTCATTCTCAAATTCTGATAACAAATGGTGAACCTTTGAAGGATTCAACTTTGTTTCGCAGTTTGGTAGGAGCTTTACAGTATTTGACATTCACAAGGCTTGATATTGCTTATGCAGTAAACACTATGTGCCAATACATTTCAAATCCTACAGAGTCTCATTTCTATCTTGTGAAAAGAATTTTATGATATATTCAAGGCACACTTCAATATGGCATCACATTTTCTTCTAGTCCAATGTAGTTGACAGCTTATAACAATGTTGATTGGGCTGGAGATCCGTTTATTCCAAGATTGTGTTTCTTGGTCATAATCCAGTCTCTTGGCAGTCAAAGAAACCAGGACCAATAGCTTGAAGTTCTACAAAAGAAGAGTATTGTGCTTTAGCTAATACTGCTGCTGACGTTGTATGGATTCGACAGGTTTTAGCTGATTTACATGAGTTCTTGCCAGAGCCTCCTTTAATGCATTGTGACAATCTGTCTGCCTTGGCTCTAAGTTCAAATTATGTTTATCACTCTAGGATCAAGCACCTCAATATTGATTTTCACTTTGTAGGGGAGCATGGTCAGCTCAAAGATCTTATTGTGCAGTACATACATACAAATGAACAACTGTCTTCATAGAAGGATTACATGGTCCTCTCTTTGCAAGAAATTGTAGCCAGGGCCAACCCTAGGCAATAAATCAAATGAGGCCCCTCCTTGATATACAATAAAGCTTAATACGAAAAGAAAAAAAAACTTTTCTCATTCATTCTTGTTGGTTTAAACATAATAATTTCATTCTAACAAAGCAAAAGTACATGAATCATAAAATTTAAATTTTAAAAAAAAAAAAAATCATATTTAGGTCCATACATAGTCAGATAGCTTCTAACATTCAACAAAACAACCTATTATTTGACAATAAGTTCTAAAGTAGCTTGTTTTTTTTGGGCCAAAAGGTGCTCAAACCAATGAAGAGAATCAACAAACCACCTAACAAAAGATAGAGGCCAAGCCCCAACAACAATCAGTGGAAGGAAAAGCAAGAATAAAACTCAACAGAGACCAGTATATAGGGTTTACGGTGGGAAAAAAGTTCGCTGGATAGGAAAAAATATAAAGAAAAATTCATAAATCTGATTGCCTTTTCAAATTCTTATACTCCTCTTCTCTTGGTCACCATCAATCTCAAAGACAAAGATCAAAAAGAAAAATTGTGAGAAACTGAAAATAATAGATTGAAGAGAGAACGAGAGAACAAAGAATAATATGGTGGATTAAATAGAGAGCATGTTCCATGGAGAAACTAGGAGTAGGACAACCAAAGTCTTCTGGAAAGAGGAAAGTGTGGCGAAGAGGAAGCGCGTTTCTTCTAGGAAGAGGAATCGTGTTTTACTCATTTAATTTTAGGTTGTTTTTATTTATTTATTTTTTATAGGTTAGACGCCTGGTGTATATATATAATATAAATTTCTTTTGTGCCCCTCTTAATTGGAGGCCCATGGCCATCGCCCTTTCAGCCCAATGCCGGCCCTTATTGTAGTAATCCCAGACTAGGTAACCCAGCTGAGATTGAGGGCGGGTGTTTGGCTAATGGATAAGATGACGTGGCATTGTTGTTAGCCTGTTTAAACAGACTCACGTGTTTTGCATTAGTGTGTAAGCTAAGTCTGTAGCATAAATGTAACCTTTGCTGTGTCAACATTTATTCAGAAAAGTGATAATAGAAATCTCAGATTTTTCTCTAAATCTTCATGAAGCTTCTCGATTCTTCTTCATCTTCAACCTCTGTTAGCAAAAACATACTCTTCAAATACAAAATAAGCCAACAAAAACTTAATGTATCTGAAGTACTGGATGATGGTAGTAAGTAAAACACAAAGGTTTGAAAATTGACATCTCACATTAAAATAATTTAGATGAGACTCGCATATTTAATGTTTCCTTATGTGTAAGTAAAACACAAAGGAAGTCAATGGAAATCATTCCCTTTCTTGTCATTTCCATTACTAGTAGTAGTAAGTAAGCGTGAAGAATCGAGTCGTGAAATTTAAACTCACCAAATCAAGTACTGATACAGGATCGGCAAGTATGCATTTTAACTTCCCTTTAGAATAACCACCAATTGCCAAAACAATGGTCCTTTAACCACCCAGATTGGAAAGAAAATATATGAATTAATACTTCAAAATAATGACATGATAAAGTTTATGGTATACCGTATTTTTCTTCCGCTAGGTTCTTTTCTTCATTGAAGTCATCAATGCAAGATGAGTCCCCGAATATGAGCCCTTCCTTTTCCCCACACACATAAGCTGGAAGGCATTTACGGTCAGTGTATGTACGTGAAATTTAATATACGAAGATGAAATTTAGCAAAAAACAAAATAATGAAAATGAAGTTTAAAACAGAAAATATATTTTGATGCTAACGTAGTAATTAATTATATTCTCCTAATGGCTCCACCCTACTCTAATGTGTGGAGATGGGGATCGAACTCGGATGCAAGAAGTCACACTGCCTTAGCCAACTGGTCTAATTCACATATGCTAGTGATGATTATAATTGGGTCAAAATCACATTCCGGTAAAATTAATTGACATAAAGGCCATGTATCGTATTATAATCATTAGGCTAATAATTTGGATATTTCTTTTAATTCTGAAAACCTTCTACATGCTTAACATGTGATATTTCTAACAATTAAGCAGACATTAATGTGATTTTGTATATGCACTTAGATTCCACAATAACTACAACTTTACAAGTATTGCAAATATCTGATTTACATAGACGAAAGTAGAATGAGATTCCAATTCTTAGTGATATATATTTTAATATTGAAAGAAGTTTTCAGTACAAATTTTCGGTGTCCTGTTACAAAAAGAAATAAATAACTACAGGTGCCCAAAACATTAGTTGAAAAAGAAAGCAACAGTAACCTGTTGATAAATGCACAAGTATCTCTAGTTTGAAACACTTCTTTGCAAAGCTCAGGATGTGCAGAACTCCAAATGTATTGACGCCCAATGAAATATCATATCTACACGCAACGCAAATATACACAATATTATATATCTACACATAATTAAGTAAAGTCGTGTGTGCATCGTGCATTATAGATTACCTCTCATCAAATTCGGTGGTTGCTGCAGAATTAAATATAATCTGTATTTCATTGCACATTTCTTCCCTCAATTTGAAATCTTTCACCTCCAATTCCAAATTTTCAAAGCTTACGTCTCCCGGGAGAGCGACAACTTTTTCTGATATAAAGGAATCAAAATTCATCCCCCATTCCTCTCTGAGAACACTGAACAACTCCTTCCCTATGATCTTTAATTTAGAGAGAAGAAGTAAATTGTCAAATAAATGTTGGCTATTGCCTGCTCATGAAAACGCGAGTGTCGTTGTTTCATGTGGCAGTTCTGCATTTATATTCATTTGTAAACCTCATTATGCATGCGATGCCTGGCTGACTTGGTATCAGAAGCTCTTAACAGGAGATAAATCTTCTTCACATCTGGCTGAACCCTTAGTATTTTCTCCACAAATACTGCATGCATATATTTGCAAGTAATTATTGGTATCAGAAGCTCTTAACAGGAGATAAATCTTCTTCACATCTGGCTGAACCCTTAGTATTTTCTCCACAAATACTGCATGCATATATTTGCAAGTAATTAAGTTACACAGAGAGAGAGAGAGAGAGAGAGAGAGAGTACCCATTGCAAGGAAGCCAGTGGCTCCAGTAACTAAAATGGTCTTATTCTGCAGATATTTTAGTATGCTTCCCGACCCCATTGAACTCAGAATAAAAAATTCAAAAAGTGATAGAGAGGGAAATTCTTGGTTGAGAAGAATTACAGGTTAGATGTTGTTTTGGATGAATTCAAAAGTTTTTTGTTGGGTTTATATAGAACTAAACTACCTTGATCACACAGTTATTATATACATAGATGTATAGTAGATGGGGGATTACAATCTATCCGAATTAAAAGAGGGAAATATTATTTTTTTTCAGTTCATTTTTATTCTTTGTTGCTTTTTTTGCGGTGTTTAATAAAATATTCTTTTCTCTGCTACATCCTGGTGGGGAAGAGGGTTTTAAAAAGGGTACAATATCTTAATCTAATTATTTATATTTTTGCACTTTGCATTTAACAGAAATATTCCAACTGCAAACGTCAGATTTAGTCTTTATAAAGTAAATTGCTTTTGTTGTTGGTATGTGTTATTATATTATAATTTTACATCATAACCAAGCAAGTAAAAGAGCACAACCTACTCATACATTCATTTTGATAATATGTATTTTTTTTTTCTTTATGATAAAGTTTTATTAGAAATTAGTCAATGAAGCTATAATTTATATGATTATTATATACTTTTATTTATTAAAAACTACAGAAACAATAACTTTTTAAGAAAAAAAAAATCATTAAATTTTAAGCTAAAAATTTTAGGCAGCCCATTCATAGTTCCTGCCAATTTTTGTAATTGATATTGTTACTAGAAAAGGTCCAGTCCAGCCTAGAGGTGTCAAATGGGCCGTGCCGGGCCGGCCCATTTAATTTATCGGGCCATGCCGTGTCGGCCCATTTAATAAAATCATTGATCCCGGCCCGGCTCAAAGCTCATGTCCACATTGAAACGGGCCGGGCCGGGCTCGTGCCTTGCCCGTGCTCGTGCTCGTGTCATACTCGGGCCCAAGAACCAACCCATTTAATTTGAAATTTTTTTTTTCCACTAGATAATTCAAATTATAAACATTAAAAATATAATTAGAGGCAAGAAATGATGAACTATTTGAAAACATTAATCAATTAAACATCCAAACAATATGAAGGGGCGGAGGGCAAAAAGTGTCCAACTCCACAAAGTCCACTTCAACTTTTCATCTTTAAACAACTTATTATTTTATTTGTGAAGAAATGTCTTGCTTTGATTATAAGAGAAGCGTATATGTCATATGTATTGATTAGATATCAAGTCCAATGTTGTTTAATTAATTTGTAGTTGATATGTTTAATTAATTAAGGACCCAAGTAATTTCCCTAAAATGAAATGAAAGACATCAAATATATGTTTATGATTTTTTTTAAAAAACAAATAAACAATGACATTAGACATCAAATATTGCATTTTGACTTTTTGAGAAGAAAAAAAAAGCTAAATGGGCCGGGCTTGGGCCGTGCTTAGGCTCGTGCTTGGGCTCGTGCTGTGCTTGAAGCGGGCTCGGGCCAAGCTCGGCTCATGTCGGGCCATGGGCCTGCCCGGTCCATTGGACCTATTTTTTAATCCCGGCCCGGCCCAAGTTTTCGTGCCGTGCCGAGCACGGCCCATTAATATTCGTGCTCGTGCCGTGCCGTGCCTCATTTAAACGGGCTGGGCTCGTGCCATGCTGGGCCGGCCCGTCCCGTTTGACACCTCTAAGTCCAGCCGTCCTGCCTTATTATAGATTCGTTAATGTATTTTTGTGTGCATGTGCTTATATGTTGCTTCCATATTCTCATGGTGAAATACGTTGATTATATCCCATATACTTCGTGTAAAAAAAAATAAAAAAAGGAATGATCTGTTAGGCCATCTCCAATGCAAGGAGTCAAACCCAAAATATTGCCCCAAATATCTCCCAACCCAAGAAAATGAAGGACCAAAAATTTGGGAAAACCCAACTTTGGACCCAAATATGGGTCCAAGTATTGCCCGGACCCAATACTAATCACTGGACCCCACGCTGAGGTGGCAGAGCCCATGTGCTTCTGAAAAATGGTGGGACCCGCGCTGGTCACATGTTCTGATGGGCTTGTTTGTGGCATGGGCCACGTGTCAGCACTAGGTGAGAGAGCCATTGGGCTTTGGGTGTCTCCTTTAAAAAAAAAAAATATTATACTATCGATTGGGCCCACATAGTCACTTTTTGGACTTAAAATTTGAGTCCGAAGGGTTGGGAGAAAAAACGATTTGAGTCCGGGCAAAACCCAAATAGTCACTTTTTGAAGGGGGAAAATTTGGGTTTAGCCCCTCATGGGTTGGAGATGGTCTTAAGTTTGGGATTGATTTTTAACAATAGGTCGAATTATACCAATTCAACGATTCGAATCATCTATTTTATTTAAGGAATCATTCAAATAATTTTATTTAAGGGATTGTTCAAACAATGTTATTTCAGGGACACATTTTCGAGTCCGCTACAAATTTTATTTCAACAATCTGAAACGTCTGTTTTCGAAGTCTTCATTCACAGATCATTCTTGCCAAAAGTTAGACAAATTAAAAATCATTAAGATATTTAATTGTGGCAAATCAAATAGACGAATACGGTACTTAAAGAAAATACTAAAATGACAACTATTAAATTGAGTGGTCAAATGATTTCGGAATCAAGTGATTTTTAACAAAAATAATCTTTGAATGAATACCTAAACGATAAATTAATCGAATCATTGAAATACAAAATTCATCTCACAAAGGTATCTGTCAAATTAGCAGTATTTGAGGAACCTCTCCTTTGTTAAAGCTGATTTGCGTCACTAACAATTGTTAATTCCTCGATTTCCCCAATATCGAAGTAAGGTGTTTCCTCAAAAGTCGTATATACAATTTAAGAAGAGCTCCTACTTAGTATTCTACTACATTATATATAGTAATCTCTCCCATATAAAACTAGAGGTTTTCACCAAACAGTTCCTAACAACAGTAGGTAGATAGTAGATAGAATAGGGTCCATTTTGTCATATAAGTTTTGTTACACCATTTTCGTTCGGCCATAAGTATTTGTTATTCAATGAAGTTCGGTTTTTCCTACCAACAAGACTAGAGGGTAGATAGACTAGTCTGGCTTTGAAAATATTACATAAACCCAACATTTGTTATTTTCTATTTTTTTTTGCTACCATATTTCTTGTGTCTTTCTTCCTCTCTCTTGTTAGCTTTTGTTGAATTAAAAACTTATATGGATATAAAAACAAAAATTATGGATCACATGCATTCAAAAACACACCAATAAAGATTTTAAGATTTAAGTCACTCAAGCTCATGATATGATTTTTTATTTCTCGACCGTACGAAATTTTCATGTGGTCTAGGTATTTGAATGTGACCCATCAACAAATGCTAAAATTATAATGTTATGATAATTATATGACCCCTAATTTTATCAAACATTATGCCTATTCTCTCACTTCTCCTCCAATTAGAGCATCATAATGGGATCACTAAACCACCTCCTTAGACAAATTTTAGGGAGTAATTGGAAAAATACAACTCCAACCATGCCCCTATTCACCTCCTAAAATAGGGAGACCTCTAGGACTAGGAGCTTCTATATCTGAGGAGAGAGAAAAGACTCCTAGTAGCTCCCTATAATTTAATATTGCTTTATTTTAAGCATAGTTTAAACTTTTAATTAATACTAATTATATATATATGACTATAGTATTTATGACTCCCTAATTGTAATAGATTGAAGGAGAAATTATGTAATACGTTAAAGTTTCAATTTATAATGTAATGTTTGTGATATAATGTATGACTACGAATTATGAATCTGTATTAATATTGTGAGTTCGAAATGGTTGTGTGCTTAAAGAAAAGTAAAAAGAAGTTGTGGTGATTTTTGTGCATTCCAAGCTTCACTCCCAAATTGTATTTGTGTTTAATAACTAAGCAGCTTATCGTGGGGTTGTAAATTCGGAGCGTGACACTTCTAGTGAGCTAAGCACGATTGTTGTGCAAACAATTTGTTCATTGTTTTGTACAATTTGTGGTTCTTAGCTATAAAACATATATATATCTATATGTAAAAATTTCAATCATATTTCATGATAAATATTTAGCTATAAAACAAATTAACCAAACAACATAATAAAAATAGGTAAAAAGTCAATTTTGGTCCATATGGTTTATCACTTTCATTATTAAGGTCTCTTTGATTTCAATTTGATGACCTTTGGCCATGTGGTTTCAATTTGAAGTTATTCAAGGACAATCCTCAATTTCTGTCAAATTTTTTGTTGTTTATGGAGAGCCAATCCGGTCCACAAATTATTAAAAAATTTCCTTTTAAAAATAAATATTAAAAACCAATAAAAAATAAGAAGAAAAAGAATCTTAAAAGAATAAAAAATTTAAAAAATTTAAATCGCAGCAGTTGGCTCTTATACCGACCCCAATAAACCACCACCCGAACCAAAATGACCCACCCAACAACAACCATAGTAAAAATTAAAAACAAATAAAAATAAAGAATAACTAGCATGGCCCGTACAAGAATTACTTGCATACTTGAGTATTGGACAATAAGTAAAAACAAATACCAAAAAAAAAAGACAAAAAACCAATAAATTCAAAAGGTCAAACGAAATAAAAACATGAATTTTGATAATTTAATAAAATAAAGTTTCAATTTATAATGTAATGTTTGTGATATAATGTATGACTACGAATTATGAATCTGTATTAATATTGTGAGTTCGAAATGGTTGTGTGCTTAAAGAAAAGTAAAAAGAAGTTGTGGTGATTTTTGTGCATTCCAAGCTTCACTCCCAAATTGTATTTGTGTTTAATAACTAAGCAGCTTATCGTGGGGTTGTAAATTCGGAGCGTAACCCAAATCAACCCCACAATCAACAATTGTATATTTTTTGGGTGTGTTTATAAATGAGTTTTGAGTGTGTGTAATGATGAGTTTTGGGTATGGTTATAAAGTGTTTTGGGTGTTGGGTATTTTTATAATTTCAGCCCCCATTTTGGGTATTTTAGTGAAACTCCCAACAAAAAAAGACAAAAAACCAATAAATTCAAAAGGTCAAACGAAATAAAAACATGAATTTTGATAATTTAATAAAATAATTGAAGTTAGCAATTTAAAAAAAAATTTAATATAAAAATTGTGATTATATTTTGCATCTTTGTATGGATGAAGATTGAGAGAGATAAATAAAAGAAATTATAAAAATGAAAAAAAAGAAGGAAAATGAAGAAGAAACAAAGAAATGAGTTGGCGGGTTGGTGGGTATTACATGGGTTGACACGAACCATTTAATAAACGGATTATATAAGTATTTTAGCGGGTTGATGGGTTGACCCGAAACTCACCTATGTATTAAACAGGTCATGGCAGCTTGACCTGAAAATGACCCAACAATTAAATCGTGCAAGTTGACCCTATAATTTTCCGTGTGGGTTTCAAGTTGTGTGTCATGTTGTATCGAAAACTGCCACTCATACTCCCTACCACCACCTCCTATATCCCTCCCTACCACCACCTCCTATATCCCTTTACCATCTAAAGCAACCCCACCACCATACCTATCATACCCACCATCAGGGGTGGTCCTATGCCTAGGGAAAGGTAGGCTGCTGCCTACCCCAAAATTTTCAAAAAAAAAAAAAATACCCATATATAATAGGCCAACTCATGTGAAACATACAAACCTATGCCCACCCAAAAAGTAACCCACATGTATTCATAACCTAAAATTTCTCTCTTCTTTAATTATCTCCTCTTTAATTACCTAACCCCAAATTTTAAGATGTTGTATATGACAACATTGAATCTAATATATTTTAAATAGGTTAGAATTATGTGTTCTAATCTATTCTAGTGTTTACTTAAGAATGAATTATAATTTGCTGACTTTGTTGAAATTAATTAAGTCTTTGATTTTTGGAATTTTGTTGAGATGTTTGATTTGATATTGGTATTGTTGAGATATTTGATTTTTTGTATGTTAAGTTTGATCAAAGGCATTGATGTTATTATGAGAATTTATTTGATTTTTTGTTGGGATGTTGGATTAAATAGGTTATCTTTTGTTATGTCGGATCACAATCCGAACCCCAAGAAAACAAAGAATTTGTTGGAATTTTTTTTTTTTAAAGAAAAAGAATAGTTTTTTTTGTTGCTAAACTTTTATTTATGTATAGAGATGCATTTGAGTGTAAGGCTTATTTGTCCTTTTACTAGGTGTATATTTTTATGTTTATTAATGAGATTCACTCATAACGTTGAGTTTTTAATGTAAGTTTCGACCAGTTGGATTTCGAATCTTGGATCCCCCACTGCCCACCATCTAAACCACGATATCCAAATCTGAAAACAACAAACAAACAATAATGGAGGCGACCTTGCCATCCTCCAAATTGATGTGGCTGAGATTAGATTTGGAGAACAATCTGTTCCTCTCTTTCTATCATTTTGTGCCGTCGTTGATGGATGACGTATTTTTAGGAATGGACAAAGACTTTGGGTTGATGGGTTGTGATGGGAAAGATGGGGTGGGTTCAGAACAAGAGGTGAGGGATGGGGAGGTTGTCACATCCCGGGATCGGCTTCGCTATAGCACGATATTGTCCTCTTTGGGCCCCCTCTCTGCCCTCACGGTTTTGTTTGTGGAAACTCACGAGCAACTTCCCAGTGGGTCACCTATCTTGGGATTACTCTGTAGCACGATATTGTCCTCTTTGGGCTCCCCTCTCTGCCCTCACGGTTTTGTTTGTGGAAACTCATGAGCAATTTCCCAGTGGGTCACCCATCCTGGGATTACTCTGGCCCCCACTCGCTTAACTTCGAAGTTCCCATGACTCCGAAGCCAGTGAGCTCCCAAAAGGCCTCGTGCTAGATGGAGGCGGGCATGTAAATATAAGGCACATCACCCCCTCTCCGTTGGTCAATGTGGGATGTTACAATCCACCCCCCTTAAGGGCTCGACGTCCTCGTCGGCACACTAGCACCACACAGCAGAGTGGCTGTGATACCAAATTGTCACATCCCGGGATCGGCTTCGCCGTAGCACGATATTGTCCGCTTTGGGCCCCCCTCTATGCCCTCACGGTTTTATTTTTGGAAACTCACGAGCAACTTCCCAGTGGGTCACCCATCCTGGGATTACTTTGGCCCATACTCGCTTAACTTCGGAGTTCCCATGACTCCGAAGCCAGTGAGCTCCCAAAAGGCCTCGTGCTAGATGGAGGCGGGCATGTACATATAAGGCACATCACCCCCTCTCCGTTGGTCAATGTGGGATGTTACAGAGGTCATGGTAGGGTGGGTGATTGTGTAAGTGTCCTAGCTGGGCTTAGGAGAAAAGAGAGTTCGAATTGGAGTGTCTTTAGAAGTTTTGCAATGGGAGGTGGTAAGGGTTGGTTTTTGGCTGGGTGATGTTGGGTAGTGGGTTGTTGGGTGGGCTTGGAGTGGTGGTGGTGAGGGTAACTTGGGGTTGGGTGGTGGTTGAGGTCTTATATGAGAGAGAGAGAGAGAGAGAGAGAGAGAGAGAGAGGACATTTTTTTTATTTTGTATTGTTTAATTTTAAAAGGAATGATTTTTTTAATAATTTAACCAAATTGCCCTCCACAAGTAACGAAAGGAAAAAAAATGATATAAATTGAGGATTGTCCTTGAATTGCTTTAAATTGAAACCACATGGACAAAAATGATCAAATTGAAATCAGAGGGACCTTAACACTCCGTTTGGATGAAGGAATAGAAAATTACATAGAATTCTAAAATAATGTAATTTAGATTTCCATAATTTCAATTTCGGGCAATTGAAGATTTCAGTGTTTGGATTTATGTATTTTGAATTTTGTAAATGGCACTATGGAAATTCTGAAATGATGCCTATTTTGGTGGAAATTAAACTCGGAGAATTTGATGCCCCAATTTTCACAATTTTTTCTGTGCGTTATTTAATAAGTTCAGGGCTTAGGTTACCAAACAATGGAATTGTCAATTTCTCCTTTTAAATTCCTGATTTCTAGCTAAATTCTGAGTTAGTTTCCCTAATCAAAACGGAGGATAATGGTCAAAATGATAAACCACATGGATCAAAAGTGACTTTTTACCTTAAAAAATATGTTCTTAATTGTGGAAAAATTACTCTAATCAAGGAGATTTATTTGGATAGTGAGTTTCCCAATGTTTTTATTAAATCTTATGAAGGAAATTGTGTACGTATTGAGATCGATGAATGTGCATTATTTTGAATACATTAAGTACTTCCAAAATAAAATTAGATATCCTTGGATGGGTACGTTACAAATATATATAAGTACATTAAATATACCTACAATATAGAAATGAGTATATGATCTATATTTGTATCAATATAAGAGTGGCCACGGTATATCCATGGCTTATTTGGAGCTTTTCTAGTAGTGAATATATACCGTCAATGATATGTAAGACAATTTATTATCTTAATCCACGAAAAGGTGATCTTCTAATCCTAAGAGGACTCGAGTTTTGGTCTGATCAGGAGATAGAACTCAATCCCTATTAGATAATGCTTGTACAGAGCTTATTAAAATCAAACACAAGTGTTATCAGGATTCCTAATTCAACATGGATTGAAACAAACCTATTCTAATGCAAAAAGGACACTCGAATGCTTCTTGATAGGCAAGGCTTTCATAGTGATGCATCTATAAATAGAGGTCCCTTCCCTTGCAGCAAATACACTCTCAAATCAGATCTCACCCTATCTAAGAGAAAGAGAAACTAAAGTGCTGCAAAAGGGAAGAAGACTCTCTACAAGAAATCGAGATACTCTACTGCTACCATGGCTGAACAAGGTTAGTATTATAGTTTAAAAGCTTAGTACAGACTTACATGTGGTATCAGAGCTCTAGGCTTTTCTTCTTTAATCTGACTAATTGATTGTAAGCTATAAAGTATGCAGTTTTTCTTTTGTTTGCAAATCTTAACTGTTAAAGAGCATAAGGTTATCTCTGCTCATAAAGTTTTGACCAAAAATTTGAAAACTGCTATGCAGAATGAGTAAGCCACAGCTGCTCAGGCCGTGTAGGAGTTCTTGAATTTGACAGTTTGGTCAGAAAATTGCATAAGTGTTCGTAGCCTTCTATATGATTCTCCATCCACAGATGGAAAGTTGTACAGATTGATCACAGCACTTATGGAACAATCTGGACAGTTGATTGCACTGGCTTGTGAGTATCTTTACATCCACAGATGTGAGTTACTTACGCAGGAAGCTTGTACAATTAACTGTCTAGGATTTTGGAACATGTTAAACTTAAACCCACAGGTATGAGATGACATGTTTAAGAAAAGTTTAGGGACAGTTTTATTTAATTTGCATTGCAAATTCTACAGTGAATCACAACTCCATCGAAACCTTGACTGGATCAAATTATAGCAAATGGAAACAAGATCTGGAAATATCTCTAGGTTTTCTGGATTACGATTTTGTGCTCAGAGAGAAACCTCCGCAGGAACCAGCTGCAGATGCTTCTGCAGAAACTAAGACTAAGTTTGCCAAATGGGAAAAGGCAAACAAGATGGCTATGTTAATCATGCAAAGGGCTATGTCTTCATCAGTGAAAGGAAGCATTCCTAAATCTAAGAATGCACAGCAATACTATGAGTCAATTGCACAAAGGTTCAAGGAATCTGAAAAAGCTGTCAAGAGTTCCCTGTTGAATCAATTAATTGATATGAAGTATGATGGACAGGGTTGTGTGAGAGCTCATATCATGAACTTGATTGACCTAGGAACGAAATTACAGGAGCTGGATATGAAAATTGATGAGGACATGATGGTCCATTTTGCACTGAATTCATTGCCTAAAGAGTTTAAATCTCTCAAGGAAACCTACATTGCTCAGAAAGAGACCTGGACCTTGAATGATCTTATTACTATTTCTGTCCAACAAGAGCACAATATCATAAGAGAAAAGGGAGCCAAAATGGTCAACATGGTTCAGACTAAACAGAACAAGGAAAACAAATATAAGCCTGCTGCTGGGAAAGAAAAGGAGAACAGTACAGATAAGGCTTTGAAACCTACAACTGGATTGGGTTGTTTCTTTTGCAAGAAATCAAGACACATGAAGAGAGACTGCAGGAAATACAAAAAGTGGCTGGAAAAGAAGAAGGGAAAAGGTAATAACAATCTGATTTTGGTCTGTTTCGAATATAATTTGGTTAATTTCTCATGTGATTCATGGTGGTTGGATAGTGGTGCTTCTATTCATGTGGCTAATTCCTTGCAGGAGTTTACAAGCAAGAGGCTGCCAAGCAAGGATGAAGTGAAGGTGTTCGTGGGAAATGGAGAAGAAGTCCAAGTTAATTATATAGGGATAGTTAGAATCAAGTTAGAATTTGGTTTTGTTTTGGAATTAGATGAAGTAGTTTATGTTCCTTCTATGAAGAAGAGTTTGATTTCAGTTACTAGACTTGTAAGATCAAAGTTCAGTTTGAATTTTGATGGAACTGGTTGTTCTATTTTCAGAAATAAAGATTTAGTTGGCAAAGCAAGTCTCATTGATGGAATGTTTCGATTAAACTGCAAAAGAACTGAAATGGAAATAAACACTGTGCAAACTAAAACCAATGAGATTTCCTTCAAATTATGGCATAAAAGACTTGGACATGTTTCAAAAGAAAGGATAACACAATTGTGCAAGGAATCTGTCTTACCACCATTGAATCATGAAAACGAAGATGAAGTTTGCATTCCATGTATCAAAGGGAAATTAACCAACTTAAGAAAGAAAGGGGCATTGGGAAGCAAAAGTTTACTGGAACTCATTCACACGGATATATGTGGACCTTTTCCAAATCCAACTCATGAGGGATTTAACTACTTTATAACTTTTACAGATGATTTTTCAAGATATGGATATATCTATCTCATTAAAGAGAAATCAAGTGCATTGGACAAGTTCAAAATTTATAAGGCTGAAGTAGAAAACCAGTTGAACTTGAAAATAAAGGTGGTTAGATCGGATAGAGGAGGAGAGTACTATGGAAGGTTTGATGAGACTGGAAGGAATCCTGGACCCTTTGCTAAATTTCTTCAAGAAGAAGGAATTATAGCTCAGTACACCAACCCAGGTACACCTCAGCAAAAAGGAATTTCAGAAAGAAGAAACAGGACCTTGAAAGACATGATAAGGAGTATGATGAGCTGTACAAATCTGCCAATTTTTCTTTGGGGAGAAGCCTTAAAAACAGCCAACTATATTCTAAATAGAATTCCAACCAAAAGCATAAATAGAATTACCTATGAAGTCTGGAATGGAAGGAAGCCTAGCATTAAACATCTGAAAGTATGGGGCTGTAAAGCAGAAGCAAAACCTTACAATCCAGCAGAAAAGAAGTTGGATCCGAGAACCATAAGTGGCTATTTTGTTGGCTATCCTGAAAGAACAAAGGGATACAGATTTTATTGTCCCAAACACACTACCAGATTCATAGAAACCTCAAGAGCAGTCTTTATAGAAACTGACCAAGAAATAGATGAGGAAGAAAGTTTCAGTTTTGAAGAAATAACCTTGAACCATGACATGCCACAGAATCCAAGTGAAGAAATTGTTAGATTACCTCAAATGGATTTAATCAACACTCAGCTGGAACACACTGAAGAAACCAATGTCAATGGACCTGAAACTACAGAACCAATGGAATTAAATGACAATCAAGCACCACCAACAGAAAATCAAGACATGGCTCAAGCACAAGAAGTAGGAGATCCAGAACCAAACTTGGAACTAAGAAGATCACAAAGGCAAAGAAAACCTGCCTTAGGAGATGATTATTTTGTATACCTACAGGGAGCAGAACATGATGTGAATATCATGGAAGATCCTGCAACATTCAAACAGGCCATGACAAACGAAAAGAAAGAAAATTGGTTTGCAGCAATGAAGTCAGAACTGAATTCAATGGAGAAAAATGGAGTCTGGAAGCTTGTGACCTTATCTCAAGGTTGCAAACCAATTGGTTGTAAGTGGGTATATAAAACGAAACTGGACTCAAAAGGATAGATAGACAGGTATAAGGCAAGATTGGTTGCAAAGGGATTCACACAGAAAGAAGGAATAGATTTTAATGAGACTTTCTCACCCTAGACTCAAAAGGACAGATAGACAGGTATAAGGCAAGATTGGTTGCAAAGGGATTCACATAGAAAGAAGGATTAGATTTTAATGAGACTTTCTCACCAGTCTCAACCAAGGATTCATTAAGGGTTATCATGGCCCTTGTAGTACATTTTGACCTCCACTTGCACCAGATGGATGTCAAGACAGCCTTCCTAAATGGAGATTTGGAAGAAGACATATACATGGTACAACCTGAAGGTTTTGTTCAAGAAAGGGGAAAGGACTTGGTCTGCAAGCTAAACAAGTCAATCTATGGATTAAAGCAAGCCTCTAGACAGTGGTACCTAAAGTTCAACAAGGTAGTGAAAGACTTTGGTTTTGTTGAAAATGTTTTAGATGAATGCATATACATGAAGATGAGTGGGAGACATTTCATTATACTAGTTTTGTATGTGGATGACATTTTACTAGCCTGCACAAACCTTACCATGCTACATGACTGCAAAAGTTTCCTATCTAGGAACTTTGAAATGACTGATCTAGCTGAGGCATCATATGTTTTAGGCATTGATATAAGCAGAGATCGAAAGAATGGGGTACTTGGACTATCACAAAAATCCTACATAGAAAAGGTGCTCAAGAGATTCAATATGCAGAACTGCACAGGAAGTGATATTCCTATTGCAAAAGGGGATAAACTAAGCACTGAACAAGCACCTAAGACTGAGCAAGAAAAGCTGGAAATGGTTGACAAACCATATGCTTCACTGGTAGGAAGCCTAATGTATGCGCAGGTTTGTACCAGACCTGACTTGGCCTTTGCAGTCAGTGTACTAGGAAGATTTCAGTCCAATCCTGGACAAGCTCACTGGATTGCAGGGAAAAGAGTGTTAAGATACTTGCAAAGGACAAAAGATTATAAACTGACATTCAAAAGAAGTGACACGTTGGAATTACAAGGTTATGCAGATGCTGATTTTGCAGGATGTCAAGACTCCTTGAAATCAACATCAGGTTTTGTATTCATGTTTGGAGGAGGTGCAATGTCATGGAGAAGTGTAAAACAACCTCTGACAGCAGGTTCAACTATGTTTGCAGAGTTTCTAGCATGCTATGAGGCCACCTTTCAAGCCATATGGTTAAGAAATTTCATTATCAGCTTGAATGTGGTTGAATCGATACACAGACCAATTCAAATATGGAGTGATAACAGCGCAGCAATTTTGTTTGCAAAAGGAAACAAAAGGACAAAGGGTTCAAGACTATTGGATGTCAAGTTCATAATAGTGAAGGAGAAAATTGCTCAAGGCTATACTAATATAAGTCATATTAGTACAGACAGAATGATAGCAGACCCTTTCACAAAAGGAGTCCCAAATGCAGTGTTCCATAGGCATGTTATGAGCATGGGATGAAGGAATGATTTGAATGCTTAAATCAGTGGGAGCCTTGTTAAGTTTAGAGTAGTTTTCTGTTATAGTCTTAATTTACAGTTGGTTATGGTTTTCGATGGCTGTTGATTTCAGTTTCTGATTCAGAAATAAAGTTTTCTAGTTAAACAGTTTACACGTTTAATTGTTATGTGTATATATACTTGAATGAATTGAGCAGAAAGTTAGCTGAAGATGTCTGCGCATATGATTTTCATTCATGACACGATATCATTTTAAATGATAAGACCTTAGTAGTTAAATTAAGGGACATTGAATAGACATGTTCATAAAGCTTAACAGTGAAACATGTTTATTTTTTTGTTTAATCTTGATGGAAGCTTATGTGGTTTTAAAGAATGATCAATGTGATTATAAAGACTCTGGATCCTTATATATTCAGTGAAGTCTTGATGGTTCCTTTTCATTCTTTAAAATTGACAATTGCTTGATGGAATCAGATTGAGTTATATTTCACAAAGGCCTTAAGTGATCAACACAAAACTTTGGGATTAATCGATCAAGTGGGAGAATGTAAGACAATTTATTGTCTTAATCCACGAAAAGGTGATCTTCTAATCCTAAGAGGACTCGAGTTTTGGTCTGATCAGGAGATAGAACTCAATCCCTATTAGATAATGCTTGTACAGAGCTTATTAAAATCAAATACAAGTGTTATCAGGATTCCTAATTCAACATGGATTGAAACAAACCTATTCTAATGCAAAAAGGACACTCGAATGCTTCTTGATAGGCAAGGCTTTCGTAGTGATGCATCTATAAATAGAGGTCCCTTCCCTTGCAGCAAATACACTCTCAAATCAGATCTCACCCTATCTAAGAGAAAGAGAAACTAAAGTGCTGCAAAAGGGAAGAAGACTTTCTACTAGAAATCAAGATACTCTACTGCTACCATGGCTGAACAAGGTTAGTATTATAGTTTAAAAGCTTAGTACAGACTTACATGATACAAAATATATCGACCAATCAATGCATTTATTTATTTTCTCAAGGACAATGCATACACCTCTCGATTATCGTTTCATCATAACATGTTTCTGGAGACCAGGAATGTGAGTATGCATAATGTAGTCTTCCCAATCAATGCATCTTGCATCAAAATTGAAAGCTTCCGCATCAACGAACTTCTCCCTTGTTATCCTTCGCAATTTCTCAGCATTGTTGTCATCAAAGCTGCATTTAAATCAAATTAACCTCAATGATAAAAACACATGTTTAATTAATAACCAAACTGGAGCTAGCATATACGTACATGCCCTTGAATAGCATATAAGGTTCGTATAGCTCTATCAAGCGCATCATCAATTTGAGTTTCTGATTATAGTTAACATACAGATCTTGGAAATATCCGCCAAATGCTTTGTTCACGAACTTTAAACCCTTCAAAGAAGAATTAAAGTAATATTATGCATATAAATATATAAATATAATATGTAATTACTGTATAACATTACTATTAACGGTGAAATAACAAACCTCTAAAGGTAGCAGGAAGCGAATTTTCATGTACATGCGAAAAGTAGCCATAGTCTTGAATAATTTAAGCTTGCCAACCTTGGCATGCTTTCCATCCTTCCCAATCCAGGGTTTTTTGGTGAAGTATCGGAAGATAAAACTCTGAATATCATAGAAAGTTACAGGATTTCTTAAAGAGCTTCCCACATGGTAAATGACGCTAGAAGATTTATTTGCATTAGCCACCATTGCTACAATTATTGAATGTACCACCATGTCAACAGGAATCTGCACATTTCAAAAAATTGATTTGCTCTTTATTAGTTTTCATTATCAGAATACTTTGGTCACATAATGTAAAAGTGCATTGAAAGAGAAACTCAATAAGAGATCGATATATGCCTAAAAGAATTCTATCTTTCGTAAATCTTGTTCTTTGACTGGATTTTCCTCATTTGGAGGTTTTTTAAGACAAGATTTTAATGAGGCCACATAGTTGCATTGCAAATTTCCAGTAAAAAATTTGAATGCTTGTAAGATGTTTATATGATTTGAATGAAGTTCATTTGCTTTCGATGAAAAAAAAATTCTATCTTTGGTAAATCTTTTCTTGAAATTTCATTTTATTTTTTAAGAGATCTAGCACATTAATGCTTATGATGCCAAACTGTGAATCTAAACCACATATTCAGGAAAAACCAACCTAGTCAATGGTTCAAATTCATAATTTGACTAGATAAGCATATTTTTACCCACATCACGAAACAACAATATTGTTTTCTTAATTAACCTCAAAAGAATAGTAAGTTCCATACGTCGGGTTTCTGCTTAAACATTCATCATTGCGTGCCACTGTGATATTTGTGGTGCTATGAAGTATAAATAAACTTACCATATCAAGTACTGACATAGGGTCCCCAGGTAGACATGTCACTTGCCCTTTGCAATAACCACCAATTACGCTATCAATGGTTCTGTGACAACAAACATTCAACGCATATGGGATTAAATTTAGTTATACTGGTTCTAGAACCTAGGGGATGATGACATTTCCCAAAGAAGTGTTTGCAAGCTTCATACCTGAAACCTTGAACCCAACCTGGAAATGGCTCTTTGTAAGTACTGGTGATCACGGTTGGACGTATGATGACATGGTGTAAATTATCTTTTGAGTGTTTTAGAAGTATTTCTCCCATCGCCTTTGTAAATACGTAGGTGTTTGGCCATCCATACAATTTCGCCCTATATCATTAATTGTTTGAAAGAATAAGAAATAATAATTAGACTATCTGACAAGGATATTAGTGCAAAATATACTAACAATTCCTAATTAGACATCTTGCACTCATTTCAGTAAATGAGCAAGTGGGTCAGAGAACTAAGTAACTGACTTGTTTGTTACTTCCCGTTGCACTTGTTTAAATTATCTTTCACGTGAATAATAACAACTCTTGCCTTCCCTTGCCTTTTGTCATGACAAATGAGGTGAAAATGCTCTTATTGATAAAAATTCTGTGTTTAAAATGTCAGATTTCTTTGCATGCTCTTATCTTTTTTTCTTTTGCTTTTGATCAAAATTTGGAGAAAAATAAGTCCAAAACTCGGAATAAGTCCGAAACAAGGATAATGAGATCGATTCTAAACCTTTCAATGCCAAAATCCTTCATTGTGGTTGTAATAACTTCTTCTGTCGCATCTTCTGCTTTTAGTTGATTCAATTTCTCCTCAACCAGATTCTTCTCTTGCACTTTGAAATCAAATTTAGTTATCCCCTTTACCATGTCATCCATGCATGACGAGTCCTCCAGTATAAGTCCTGCCCGTTCACCACATACATAAGCTGAAAAACACAAAATATCAGTGAAGCAAATCAAAGGAAATTGAGACCGAGAAAAAAAATTTGAAATTCTAAATAAAGTTGAAACTTAACATTTCCTTGAGTATATAAAGTTTAGAAAATGAAGGCTCATGGGAAACAACATATGTGGGTGGCAATTCCTGCTATTGAGTGAATGCAAATGCAGTTGGAAATTCCTGATATTAATGTATGGAAAATGCTAGGCTTATTACATTTATATACCACATTGTGTACCACATCTTTAATAGAGGTGGGCCCTATCGTATTGGTGGCCTCCACCTCTATTACAAAGGTAGTATATAAATGTGCTAAGCCTAGCATTACTCAGTATGTATTAACAATCAAATCTCACATACGCAAGCCTCACTCGAGAAAATACTAACCAGTTGACACGTGGAGCAGCATCTCTAGTTTGAGACATTTCTTCGCAAAGCTCAGTATGTGCCGAACTCCAAATGTATTGACGCTCAATGCAATATCATATCTGTAAACCAAATATTATATACATGTACTCTTTGAGAACCCTAAACAACTCCTTCCCTATTATCTGAATTTATATACATGAAAGTCATTATAGGATAAAATAAAATTACTTGGTCATTTTTATATACGTATTTATACATATAAACCTGATCATGCATGCGATCTGTGGCTGACTTGGTATCCGAAGCTCTTAACAGAAGATAAAGCCTTTTCACATCTGGTTGAACCCTTAGTATTTTCTCCACAAATACTGCATGCATTTATAAATTAAGTTACTATGTGAGAGAGAGAGAGAGAGAGAGAGATGAAATGGTACCCATTCCAAGGAAGCCAGTGGCTCCAGTTACTAAGATGGTCTTGTTTTGCAGATATCTTATTATGCTCTCCAACTCCATTGTGTAAGGCTAGAGGGAAAATGTCTAGGTTGAGTAGAGATATCAGTTCTCTTGGATTCAGAGTACTTATAGAAGGAAAGTTTACCTACTTTTAGGCCTCAATTAATGCTATTTTTTAAAACATTTTTAGCATGGAATGGGTCTATATTAAAACTTCTTAGGTCTTTTACCCTCCGGTCCACGGCAACCTAACCATTGACATGTGTTCTTCATTTTGAGTTCTGATTTTTTTCTTTTAGTCATAAATGTTCAAAGTCAAATTCAAAATTTAAGAGTAACAATGCCTTAATTCAAGGACTCTTAATTTGTTTTAATTATTTAACTAAAAGGGAAAAATAGCAAAGAATGTTTTATTTCCAATTGAAAACTAAAGAATTTACTAAAGGCACCCAAAACTATAAAAACTCTTACCCTAAAGCCTTCCTTTTCCAAAGCTCAAAACTTCCTTCTTTCTTCTTTTTCTCTTTCAGAATTCTTCCTCTCCCTCTCCTTCTTTCTACTAGTAAAGTGAGCTAAAAACTGATATGAAAAATCCTTCTCTAACTTCAACTATTTATAGGTGAAAAAGTCATGATTAAATCCTATTACTGGCTCTTCCACTTCCTCTTTATAGCTGGGATTACTCAGCACTCTAGCTGGGATTACTCAGCCATATAAATTGCTTACAGAGCAATCTAAGTTCATCACCAATAACCACCTCCTATAGACTCTCCACCTCTTACCTAGCCCTTCCACCTCCTCCTTAAATCTTGCCACCACCAGCTTATAGAAGGAAAGTTTGCCTACTTTTAGGCCTCAATTAATGTTTTTAAAAAAATGCAAATTAGGCCTCAATTAATGTTTTTTTTAAAAAACATTTTTGGCATGGAATGGGTCTTTTAGCCTCCGGTCCAAGGCAACCTAACCATTCTTAATTTCTCAATTTCATTTGACTCACATACATTAAGTCTCGTATTTGTATTTGTATAAGACCTGTATAGCTTGTGTATTATATTGTTCAAAATAATCACAATTTCTAATTCCCTTTCATTTTCCAATAAATTATTAAAAATGAATATATTATATTAGCCAATTTCACACCATATTGTTCAAACTCCTGAATCCAAGCTGATCTGTAAATACAAAAAGGCCTTGCAAAGTTAATGGTGGCATCGCCAATTATAGAGCATCTCCAAGGGAGATGTCAAATACCAAACATCAAATTTAAATTTGATGGTTGATGTGGCAATTTGACATCTTACACAGTTTTACACTCCACCCGATATGTCAAATTAAATTATTATTTTATTACATTTCAATGTTGATTTATTTACTACTTCTTAGAATATAATTTTTATATTTTTAATTAAAAACAAAAGAAAATAAACAATGCATCTGTATTGAAACAATGCATGCATGACCTTGAAAGAAAATAAAAATAGCAACAAATTAGTTCGCTTGTGCAAGCATAAATGAAACGATTCAAAGTGGTATGCAACGGTAATATTTTATAATTTGTTTTGTTTTGTATTATATTGTTTTCTTAAAGAAATTAGATTTTAATATGGATTGAGATGAGTTGAGACTAATCAAACGTAAATGAAACAAACTCTTAATGTTGTATATGATAGAGCAATGATCTGATCACAACAAGAACAAACAAATAGATATGGACCAACGTTTTCTCATAGTCCAAATTAAAACCAAATACACTTCTGATTTAATAAACTGAAATTTAAAACAATACATATGCAACTAAAACTTGAAATAACATAATACTGTGAGACTAATTCTCTTGTTCCTTTTGCAAAGGAACCACTTCCAACATTTCTAGTTCTTCATCAGACTCTGAATCAACAAGATTCCAAAAATGCTCATCTGTCGAATCAGAAGATGAATTGGAAAAATGATGAGACATGTTGGGGTTCTTCACAATTCACTGTAAAGGAAAAGAATTTTTTTAGTTATAAAAGAAGAACTGTGTTTGAGCACAAGTTCTTTTATTTATTTATATATATAGCTTTTTGAAGAAAATGAAATGAAAGAGGTGATAAACAAAAATTACATGTACGATAGGAGGAAATGGTTGTGTGTTTAAAAACAATTGTTCAACGGTAGGAAATTAACTGGAAAGAGTAAAAAGGAAAATAATAAATGAAAGTTACAGTCAGTTGTCTTTAAAAAATACTAAAATATTCATTTGACATCTTACTTTTGGGCTGTCAAAAATAACAGCTGAACCTCCAGCCTTCATTCCACATCAGCTTTGACAATTCGGTTGGAGTGATGTGAGATGTTATTTCTAACCATTAAATATCTATGTGACACTTTTGACATATCGGTTGGAGATGCTCTTATAAGTCGGGAGCTTGAGGTTCAAGCCAAATAGTAGGGCCTGAAATAGTACAAAACCCACCCCTATAGAAATTCAATGAAAAAATCCTAAGTCTATTTTCAAAAACAAAACAACACTCAAAACACCTATAAATTACAACAGTGCCACCAACTGTTCCCAACCGAAGTTTCATTGAAATCCCAAACTAAATTACAACTTTGCCATTGCCTTTTGACAACAAAAATCCAAATTGAAGCTCAACCTGAGTTTCATTAAAAGACCCAAACTAGATTACAAGTTTGCCACCTTTAGCAAGATGAGTCCTCTAGTAAGCTGAAAAACATTCAACATATCTGTGAAGCAAATAAAAGGAAATCGAGATCGGGAAAAAAAATTGAGATGATAAATAAATCTGAAACTCGACATTTAAAGTTTAGAAAATGAAACTCGACCTTTAAAGTTTAGAAAACAACACATGCGTGTGGTCCATTCCTGATATCGAATGCATATAAATGCATTTGGAAATTTTGGATATGTAATGCACTAAAGATAATGTGGTAAGCCTAGCATTTTCCAATTTTACATTCTCTAAAAAAATTCTTAATTCGAACCAAGAGAAGAAAAACAAACACTAACCAATTGACACATGGAGCAGCATCTCTAGTTTGAGACATTTCTTTGCAAAGCTCAGTACTTGCTGAACTCCAAATGTATTGACACTCAGTGCAATATCATATATGTAACCTAAGGGCCTGTTTGGTGAGCCGGATTGGACAAGACTAGATTGGGCTTGGAGTGTTGGACTGGGTTGGCTAGGACTAGACCAGACTTTGAGTCTATTGTTTGGTGCTTTACTTAACTTTGGACTGTACTAGACTTAAGTCTAGTGCACTGTTTGGTACAAGACAAGATTGGACTGAACTGGACCTCCAAAAAAAATTTAATTTTTTTAGTGCATATTAAATTATTTAATATAAAAAAATTAATTTCATCCAAAAAAAAATTAATTAAAAAAATGTACATAATTAAATTTTAGAAAGCCCCATCACATGCTAATTCTAAAATAGCTCAAAACATATCCAAATTTAACAAAGCAATTAAAATACCTATTTGGCCTTTGCCCATCAAAATATAACAAAATAACAACTCAAAACTACGTTTCAACAACGAGATCTATAATCTCTAAGAAGTGCCGTCACATACTTGTACCTATCATCACCCTCATCTAATGTCTTGAACACACGCACTTTTGCCGAATCAGTAAATAAAGTCAGCAAAGAGATTCTATCTGAAATAGAAAATTCCATCTTTTTTAACTCATCTCCAACAAATTTAAGATCATCATCTGTATTCTACTCCTTTAAGCTCTCAACCAACCTTTGCACTTTGGCATCAGAGTTCTCCATCATACTCTCAAATGCATTGGCAATTCTTCCCAAACCATCAACCATTTTATTTCCTTGTCTTACCCTTTTGTTTCTTGATGATGATGATGATTTGGATTGAGCTTGAGTTTGATCAATATGATGGCTCCCATCCAACTGTACATCAGGAATGTTACTCTCAGATGCTTCATCATCATCATCTAGAACCATCTCAGCAGGAGCTAAAGCAGAATTTCCGGTTGCACGGTCCTTGCCAAATACTTTTCAAAGCCTATCAAACTTTGCAAAAGATTTATCTCTCCACCCAACAGCATCATTATGGTGCTGCAATAAAATAAAACTAAGATTTGTTAATCCAACCAAAACATGAACTAAATTAGAAAAAACAAAAAAATAGAATGATGAATTACCAACCTCTGCATAAGCATTCCACACCTCATCGCTATCAACCTCTACACATTTCTTCTCATTATTCCAAGCAAAACCACTTTGGTTTAACATGTCAACAACAATACTATAATCTTTCTTCAATCTCTTCAATTTAGAATCCAAATGGGGTTTAACTCTAATAGGTGTATGTGGGATCAATAATCTGAGTTTAGTTTCTACCAATTTCATCGTGCTAAAATATGAATATGGGTTTTGAATATGTTAGGTTCTTATTTTATTCTTCTCCATAAGGAGGTATATATAAGAGTTTACATGAGTGCTTTACAAGGAATTAGACACAGTAAAGGATTAGGAAAGTATCTCCTAATTATACAATGATTTGACAACTATATAAAATAGGAAAGTAAATCCCTTAATTAATCAAAGGAAATAAATCTCATTGATTAATTAGGAGACTCACTTCAACACTCCTCCTCAAGTTGGTGCATATACGTCACAAATGCCCAACTTGGTAAGTGAGTCAAGAAATTCGTAGCACCCAAGTCGATAATCCACGCAATTTAGGCAGAGTCTTCGGGCGACCGGTCGCTTGCTTCGGGC
>NW_018922015.1:182761-206585 GCF_002207925.1 Prunus avium
AGCTACATTCAAAGGGTTCAAACACCAAACCAAAGCCTCCCACGGAGCAAATTATATTTTCCTGTAATGCACTTTCAATATCTTTACTTGCTTTCCTAGGAGTAGTGTTAGTTTGTAAGGAAAATCTGTTCATCAATATATCATACGACCCTTGATTTTCAAGGCGCCGGAGCATCATCTCTGTTACTCTTTCATTCATCCTATATATCATACGACCGTCGCTCCCTGAGCAACGCTTGAGCAACGCCCAAAATCCACCATCAACACCACCATTAAACGGCGTTGTAGCTCAGGCCGTGAACCTGACAGTTGAGATCAGTTCCTCTCTCGGCCACAATCGTTTGATTAGGAGTCGAACCCAAACAGGCGCACCACTTAACCATTTTCATCCACATCACCATCTCGATGCACGGTAGACCGTGTTGGCACGCCCGCGCACAACCGCACCGCATCCAAAAGAAGGAAGCCACATGTTAACGCACATCCCCTCGGTCGGGAACTCCAGGCCGTGAGATTTGCGTTGCAAACATGTTACCAATGAGAGAGTATTCGTGACATAAAATGTTGACTTTCCTAAGGCGGCAATTGAGCTCAACATCATGTCCAATCAGAATATTTTATTATTTTGTTACCTTTGACTCACACACATTAAGTCTCGTATTTATATTTGTATAAGACCTGTATAGCTTGTGTATTATATTGTTCAAAATAATCACAATTTTTAATTCCCTTTCATTTTCCAATAAATTATTAAAAATGCATATGTTATATTAGCCAATTTCACACCATATTGTTCAAACTCCTGAACCCAAGTTCTGTAAATACATAAAGGCCTTGCGAGGCATCACTTGTATTGCCTCACCAATTATAAGTCGGGAGCTTGAGGTTCAGGCCTAATAGTAGGGCTGCAATAGTACAAAACCCACCCCTATATAAATTCAATGAAAAACCCCAAAGTCTATTTTCAAAAGCAAAAACAACACTATTCTGGTCGCTCTCTCATTCATGCGAGGAGAGCCTTGATGGCTAGGGTTAGGGTTTCTTCAGTTTTCTTTACTCATTCTCTGTACCGTCTCTCTTAGTCTTCTTTGATTGTCTCTTTGGGTTTTTCTTGGTGAATTGGGTATGACGTTTTTTTTCCTCTTTTGTTCTCTGTGGGGTGGCTGCGTTGGCTTCCTTTTCGGGTTCCCAAGGAGCCCGTCGTTGGTGAGGGGTCTCCATCGTAACGCTATGGAGATGGCCACTGCCTCTTCTGCTCAAGGGGATGACCAGTATGCGGCACCAAGCGGGAATCAAAAGCATGCGAAAACTAATGTTGGGCATCTGATTGTTAGTGGCATGGATTTTTCTGGTAAGCATAGTTTTTGTATCGAGGATTTTGTTGACAAGGCGGAGGAGACCAGCCTCGAGGGGTCTCCAAGATCTCCCTAATAATTCTACGATGGAACGTTCGTGTGCTTAGCAATCAATGAACTTTCCTACTATGAAGATCTTTCTTCGGAATTTTCTTCATGCTAAGAGGTCAATCTTGGTCTCCATTGCTTGTCAAGTGGGGTTCTGGATCAAGAAAATTGGAGGTGGCGATTGGTCTTTGGCGGGATCTGTTATGATGCTCACAATACGTTTTTGACTCTGTACGAAGAAGTATGATGCTTTCTTTAGATCATAGGAGGCTTTCTTTGACAGTATCTGCATAGTGGAAGAGATGTGTTTCAATGGTTTTGCGGTTGGGTGATTAGCTGGATCTATTTTGATACCCATAGTACGTTTTTGACTCTGTACAAAGAATTATGATGCTTTTTCTAGATCATATGAGGACTTCTTTGACAGTACCTACGTAGTGATGGGATGTTGTTTTAAGGGTTTTGTGGTTGGGGTTAAGGTTGGTTTGTTTCGTATAAGTTGTTTGACTCTTCTGTTTAGTCAGTAGAATGGGTGACACTCTTTCCTACCCCAGGATTTTGTTTCTTTGGGAAGGTTTTAATGAGGCCGCCGTACGTTAACATGCTAGTTCTTACCATGTAATGTTCCTTTCAATTTAATAAAATACCATCTTTTCTCAAAACACAAAAACAAAAACAACACTCAAAACACCTATAAATTACAACATTGCCACTGACAGATCCCAACCAAAGTTTCATTGAAACCCCAACTAAATTACAACTTTGCCACCGCCTTTCCACTACAACAACTCAAATGGAATCTCAGCTCAAGTTTCATTAAAAGACCCAAACTAGATTACAAGTTTGCCACTGCCTTTAGCACACAACCCAACAAATCCTAAACCTCCTTCGGCTCATGACCCAAAGCATCCTCAACCTTCAACAGTGTATGATTCTCTCTACCCAACCCCTTAACTCCAAAAACATCCATAATTGCCGGCACACAACACAAACAATTTACGTTCTTCAAACTTCAACAACCATCGAATCTTCAGAAATAGCTCAAAAGCATCACAACAAGCTACAAAGGCCAACATTCAGCGAAAAAGAAGAAGAAAAGAACAAAGGTAAAACCTAAAAACCCATGTACTCCAACAAAGCCTAAATCAAAGATGACGGCGCATACCCACTTCTTAAAAAAAAATTCCATTTTCACAGCAAATATATGACTTAGCCCCATTTTATACTGGATTTAAACTTCTATTACTTACATTGCCTACTACTTTGAGTTCTAATTTCACTTGTAGGATGATTTTGAATTTTTATGACATTTGTGTAAGCACATAGATGAATACATTTAATCCAAATAGCATACATGCAAAGAACTACACTCATCATGTGAATTGAACCATAAGAACTAAGAGTACAAGAATTAAGTCTTACCTGATGAAGCCATTGATCACAACAGACAAGGAAGGCTTCTACTCTCTACAGCACCGAATGCTCTAACTAGTAAATAGGACTAGGTGTTTTAGAACGTGTATAGCTGTGAGAGCAGGGACCTCCTTATATAAGAATACAATACAAATCAGATCCCCCCTATCAAGGAATGTAATTGCTCCTTTCAGTATCTTATTTAATTAATACCAATAGACACACCTTATTAGGGCTTGATTGCCCTCCTTATTAGGATACTCTATTAGTCAACTAATCAGGGCTCCTTCTTAGTCTTAATCATAGTAAAATTGTGCCTTGTATAAAATCAATCAAAGCCCAAATTATCTTACATTCTCCCACTTGGGCGTAGATGGATTATACTGCATATATTTTACCATGACAAGTCCAAGAGTCTTTAGTGATCACTGAGCCCATATACTTGACTGAATCCTAGAGCACTAGTCAAAACTAACTCTTAATACAGAACCACAGAAAAAATTCATGCATCTTAAATTGCATTACTGTTCTGTGATTACATGGATTAGAATCATAATTACAAGATACTTTCAATAAGATGTGATAGTGACAAAACCCTACAAGATGTTTCCACATGTTGGTCCTTCCTAATGGCACTTTATACTTCAGTAAAGAAGTCCTTATGTCTTGCTTAAACAAAACAATTGTATTTCTTTCAAGTCACTTTGCAGAAGATGACATCTATCAAAACAACAAATAAACAATGTTTAAAACAAGAGCTTGTGTTCTTCCTTAAATTCAAACAGTATAAAGAACTGAATTGAAAAAACAATAATGGCATTTATTTGCATAACTTTCTTCAAAACATAATGAAACTGAAACATGTATTAAGCAAACCTTACTCCCACTGATCAAAAGATTCAACTAATCCCATTCGAGTTACATGATCCTTAAAAACTCCCACTGGTAATGCCTTAGTCAAAGGATCAGCAATCATGGATTGAGAATCAATGTGTTCAATGATGATTTCTTCATTCTTCACTCTGTCTCTAACAACTAGATATTTTACATCCATAATCCTTGAGGCAGATGTTCTTTTGTTGTTCTTAGAGAAGAATACTGCAGCCTTATTATCACAAAAGATCTTTAATGGCCTTGATATAGAGTCCACAATCACAATATTTCCAATGAAGTTCCTCAACCACACCGCTTGTTTAGTGGCTTCATAACACCCTATATACTCAACTTGCATAGTAGAGGTTGAAATTTCAGTTTGCTTTGCACTTTTCCAAGAAATAGCTCCACCAGCTAGGAAAAAGATGTAACCGTTTGTAGATTTTCTATCATCAATGCACCCAGCAAAATCTGAATCTGTATACCCTATTACTTCAAGTTTATCCTCTTTTCCATACACAATCGTAAAAATTTTGGTTCTCTATAAGTAACACAAGACCTTCTTAGCAGCTACCCAATGAGATACACCAAGATTTGCTTGAAATCTTCCCAAAACACTAATAGCAAAAGCCAAATCTGGTCTCATACACAGCTGTGCATACATTAAACTTCCTACTAAAGAAGCATACGGCTTGTCTTGCATGCATTTCTTCTCCAATTCATTTCTTGGACATTGGTTTATGCTGAATTTATCTCCCTTGCCTATAGGAACTTCACCATGAGAACAATTTTCCATGTTGAATTTCTTAAGCACACGGTCTATATATGCTCTTTGTGACAGCCCCAATAAATTCCTCCGCCTATCCCTCATAATTTCAATGCCAAGGACATATGAGGCTTCACCTAAGTCCTTCATCTCAAAATTGTTAAACAACATGGATTTTGTGTCTCGCAATAAATTCAAATCACTACCAGCGAAGAGTATATCATCAACATATAATACTAAGAAGATAAATTTGGAGCCATTGATTTTAAGATAAATGCATTCATCCAACTTATTTTCAATGAAACCAAAAGCAGTAACTACCTCATCATATTTAAGATACCATTGCCTTGATGCTTGCTTGAGGCCGTATATGGATTTTTGAAGTTTACACACCATATTCTCCTTCCCCTTTTCAACAAATCCTGGTGGCTATATCATATAAATAGTTTCAGCTAGGTCTCCATTTAGGAAAGCTGTTTTAACATCCATTTGGTGAAGCTCCAGATTAAAGTGTGCCACTAATGCCATAATAGTCCTTAAAGAATCATTCAAAGAAACTGGTGAGAAGGTTTCCGTGTAGTCTACTCCCTGTCTTTGTGTAAACCCTTTTGCAACCAGCTGTGCCTTATGCCTCTCAATGTTGCCATTAGAGTCTCTCTTTGTTTTAAATATCCACTTACAACCAATTGGTTTCACAGCTGCATTTGCATCAACAAGTGACCAAACTCGATTCTTTTTCATAGACTGAAGCTCATCCTCCATTGCTTTTCTCCATAGATCAGCATGTTCACTTTCAATTGCTTGCTTGAAATTAGAAGGGTCATCTATATCTCCAATATAGTCAACTTCTTGAAGGTAAACAACAAAATCCTTATGAATAGCTGACTTTCTAACCCTTTGTGAACGTCGGCTTGGCTCTTGAACAATTGGTTGAATATTCATTGTAGGGTATGAAGGTGGTACTGAAGCACTAGATGACCCAATGTCTGGCTGTGTTGAAGGTAATGATTGATCAATAATTGGCTGGGCCATTTGTGCATTTACAGCTTCAGGAGATGCATGGATAGCTGCAGTTTCTGTGCACAACTTTAATGGTATAGTAAATGAGACATGATCTGGAGGTATAGCTGCATCAAACTTTTCTTCTTCAAAAATAAAGCTGCCATTTGATGAATTTTCTGCATCCAAATCCTCAAGAAATTTTGCATTATTAGTTTCGACTATCCTTGTGTGCAAATGTGGGCAATAGAATTTGAAACCTTTAGATTTGTTAGGATATCCAATGAAAAAACAACTTTGAGTCCTGGGATCCAACTTTTTCTCCATGGGATTATACAATCTAGCCTAAGCTCTACATCCCCAAACATGAAGATGCATAAGGCTAGGTTGTCTTCCTACCCACATTTCAAATGGTGTCTTTGGAACAGCTTTACTTGGCACATGATTAAGAATGTAATTTGCAGTCTTTAAAGCTTCTCCCCACAAAAATTTAGGCAATGTAGATTTGCTTACCATGCTCCTTACCATGTCTTTTAAGGTCCTATTACGCCTCTCTGCCACTCCGTTTTGTTGAGGTGTACCAGGTGTGGTATATTGTGCCATGATTCCACATTCTTCAAGGTAATTGGCAAAAGGCCCCTTATGTTGTCCAGCTTCAGGGTACCTGCCAAAATACTCATCACCCCTATCGGATCTCACTATTTTAACATGTTTTTCCAATTGTTTTTCAACCTCATTTTTGAAAATTTTAAAACAATCTAAAACTGAAGATTTTTCAGAGACAAAAAATATATAGGAATAACGTGAATAGTAATCTATAAACGTAACAAAGTATTGATTTCCACAAATTGTTTTAATTGGAAAAGGGCCACAAACATCTGTATGAATAATCTCTAGAAGTTGTTGACTACGTGTGGAACCTAACTTTCTTTTATTTGTCAGTTTTCCCTTTATGCAATCAACACAAGTCTGGAAATCATCAAAATCAAGTTTTGGTAGAATGTTTTCCTTCATTAAACGTTCTAATCTTGCCTTTGAGATATGCCCTAATCTTCTATGCCAAAGCATAGAAAAATTCTCATTGATAAGCATTCTTTTATTAGAACATTCAATATTCAAACATTCATGAAAATAAGAACATTCAAATTGCCACAAATCATTGTTCAAAAAGGCTCTTCCAAGTAAAACATCAAATTTATTTTTCTCAAACATCCTTACACTATCATTATCAATAATGAAAGCATAACCAGACGCGACTAATTTATTTGCTGAAATTAAATTCCTTCTCATAGAAGGTACATAAAGAACATTTTTCAGTTCTAAAAAAAAACTTGAAAACAAATGCAACTTGACAGTCCCTATAGACTCAACAACAACTTTCTTCCCATTTCCAACAAAAACTTTGAACTCATCCTTATTTGGTGCTCTCTTGTTTGTTAATCCCTGCAAAGTATTGGTGATATGCACAGAAGAACCAGTGTCAAACCACCAAGAATTCATAGGGACAGCAACAAGATTAGACTCAATGCACACAAAAACATTTGAAATACCTTTCTTAATCAGCCACCTTTTGTATTTGTCACAGTCCTTCTTCATGTGGCCAGACTTTTTGCAAAAATAGCATTTGAAAATTTCAGTTTTGTTGACTTTAACGTTTTGAGACCCTTTAGGTGGTGGTTGGGCAGTTTTGTCAGAAGCATTTGAAGACTTAAAAGCATGAAAAGTCTTACCAGAACCTGATGCACCATTTTTCTTACCATGAGTCGAATGCACAAGGTTGACAACTTCCATTTTATCACATTTCAGCCTATCCTCCTCTTGTACACACATGGAGATCAACTCATTAAGATCCCAATTTTCCTTTTGCGTGTTGTAAGAAACTTTCAATTGTCCAAACTTTTGTGGTAGTGAATTAAGAGCCACATGCACGAGGAAAGGGTCAGAGATGGTTACTTCCAAATCCTTGAGCTTATTGGCAAATGTCAATGAGTTTCATAATGTACTCCCTGACACTACTTTCACCATCATATCTCTTAGTGGTGAGGGCATTCATCAAACTTCCTATCTCAGCCTTCTTTGACTCCTTGAATTTCTCCCCAACAGCCTCTAGGAAAGCTTTTGCCTTATCATTGCTCGGAATACCACCTCTCACTGTTTCTGTCATAGCCCTCTTCATAATGAGAAGAGACATCCTGTTAGCCTTATGCCATTTTTCATGTTGCCTTCTCTGTGCATCACTGCTTTCATTTGTAAGAGCTGCAGGTTCATCCTCTCGTAGAGCTAAATCCAAGTCCATGAGCCCAAGAACAATCTCCACATCTTGCTTCCATTTCTTGTAGTTACTTCTAGTCAATGTCTCAATTGAAGAGAAATTGAAAGAGGGATTCACAACTGATGAAGCAACCAAAACATATTATGTTAATTTACACTATCAAGAACAAAAAAAAAAAGAACTTTAGTTTTGTTCTTTAAATCCCTAAGAAACTTTATGCATTATTATATTTTTCCTTCGGGCAAAAACATAGTATGCAATGAAAATTTTCTTTATTGTACCACCAATACAAAGAATACAAGGTCTATAAATAATCCCTACACCTTTAGGTAGAAGAAACCATTCACAACCAAGCACTCTAAAATTGTAATACACTAATCTCAAGTTGAACCAGATAAAGAGAACAATCTCCTTTGAGAGATTTAATTTACCCGTTATAACTTAGAAGATTACAAATTATGGTCTGTATATTTCAAATGAACTTTGAATTAAGATAGATTATTTAAACTATCCACTTTGGTGAACATCAAATATCTCCTTAAAACTAGGCCAATTTCTTGATTACCATACTTACAGTATGTACAGTAAAACCAAACTTTATGTTTATGCATGATGAAAACAAAAATAAACATAAATTTATTGTATAAGAATCACACACAAAGGTGTATACATCTGATTGATTAAGTACATGTAATTTTTTACCTTGTTTGCTTCTTCCTTAACCTGTGATGTTAGCGCAGCAAGAAGCAAGGTAGGAGTGGAATAGATCTCACCATCATGATCAATCAAAAACCAGCAGAAGCATTTGAAAATTTTGATTTTGGGTGAATTCAATTTGCCTGATGAAGAAATCCATATGCCCAAATTGAATGGAGATGAGAAGAAAAAGAAACAAAAACCCCAAATGCCCAGATCTAATGAAGGGAGGAGAGGATGAGACGTAAGGGTTAGTGGGGCCCTTTTTTATTTATTTATATAATATTTATTATTTTATTAATAATAACAAAACAACAAAAGGCAAAACCTGTACGTTTCGTCTTTTATCAAATTCCTTTTAACCAAAATAATAATGATAATTTAAAACAAACACACGATTGCATATTTCTTTGTTCAACAATTTAGTGAGCGAATTCTAAGCATATAGCAGGAGCTCTGATACCACATGTAAGCACATAGATGAATACATTTAATCCAAATAGCATGCATGCAAAGAACTACACTCATCATGTGAACTGAACCATAAGAACTAAGAGTACAAGAATTGAGTCTTACTTGATGAAGCCATTGATCACAACAGACAAGGAAGGCTTCTACTCTCTGCAGAACCGAATGCTCTAACTAGTAAATAGGACTAGGTGTTTTAGAACATGTATAGCTGTGAGAGCAGGGACCTCCTTATATAAGAATACAATACAAATCAGATCCCCCCTATCAAGGAATGTGATTGCTCCTTTCAGTATCTTATTTAATTAATACCAATAGACACACCTTATTAGGGCTTGATTGCCCTCCTTATTAGGATACTCTATTAGTCAACTAATCAGGGCTCCCTCTTAGGCTTAATCATAGTAAAATTGTGCCTTGTATATAATCAATCAAAGCCCAAATTATCTTACAATTTTCTCTAAAATATGACTTATAGTGCACTAACAGTGTACTTTATGGTATATACTATTTGTTGTCCAGTTTGTAATTTACAATTTAGGCTTTTTATCATAAATGGTCCTTGACGTTTACGAAATTATCACGAATGGTCCTTGAGGTTTTTTTGTGACACTAATAGTCCTTAACGTTTGGACTTTTTATCACAAATGGTCCTTGCCGTAAAAAATTATGTTAAGTGTATGATGTGGAAGATAAGTGGAGCCCATATGTACAATCACATCGTGACATGTGGATTAAATAAATAAATAAATATTGTTTTTTTAATGAAAATCCATTAAAAAAACCATTTAGCCTATCTCTCTCTCTACTCTCTAAATGGTTTTTTAATGGATTTTCATTAAAAAAAAAAATATTTATTTATTTATTTAATCCACATGTCACGATGTGATTGTACATGTGGGCTCCACTTATCTTCCACATCATACACTTAACAGAATTTTTGACGGCAAGGACCATTTGTGATAAAAAGTCCAAACGTTAAGGACTATTAGTGTCACAAAAAAACCTCAAGGACCATTCGTGATAATTTCGTAAACGTCAAGGACCATTTGTGATAAAAAGCCTACAATTTATACTGCCATATTTTCACTCTTTCCTATGATTCTTATCAATATAGAATTAGGACTCTCTACACATAATTTTTCATTCAAATGCTTCTTTCTCTACCTATGTTGCACTTCTATTACCAATCAAAAACATCATATATATAACACTGATTTACTATTTTGCCATATTGTAATTTACAATTTACAAATATTACTATATTGTCATATTGTGATTCTTTCTCTGCCTTTGTTGCACTTCTATTACCCAGCAATAACAGTACAGTAATATTGATTTCATATTTGTTTACTAGATGTGAGACACCTCACCAACAACAGAAGAAGAAGAAGTCACTCCAACACAAGAAGTAGAAGAAACCACACCACCGACACCAAAGGCCACACCGAAAACCAAAGCCAAACCCACATAAAAATCAAAATCAAAATCAAAACCCAAAACCACAACAAAATCCTCAAACAAATCCAAGGTAAAAGAAACATTAGGAGACCCCATACCAACAATAGAAGAAGAAGTCACTCCAACACAAGAAGTAGAAGAAAACACACCACCAACACCAAAGGCCACACCCAAAACCAAAGCCAAACCCAACAAAACCAAAACCCAAAACCACACCAAACACCACAAACAAAACATAAAGTAACAAAAAAAAAATCCAAGGAAAAATACCTAACCAGTTGAAAACAAAAGACCAAGAGCAAAAAAGGCTTGATGGCCCAAATTATGTCCAAATTAAGAACAACATGTTCAGATTTGCAGCCACAATGAAGGACATAGGAGAAAACTTGAAAAAAAGGAAAGATGTTGGGAGGATGCTATCAAATACTCCATTTTTGAAACTTATTGAGGCTTATATGAAGAAAAGGTTCATAAAATAAGAATGTCAAAAGTCAAACAGAGACATAGTTAGACTGATAAAATACTATGACCAAAAGACCAAGCAATTCCAGTTTGGGCTAGGAAATAACTGTCAGATTACAAGCCGAGATATGGCTGAAATCTTTGGCTTGCCAAATAAAGGCAAAAATCTCCCGAGCACAACAACCTCGACAAGAATGAGCTTGGATTTTCTCAAGACATACTTCATGAGAGCTGAGAAGATCACAAAAACTACAATTGATAAATGTTTAGACTTAACATTCAAAGATGAAACAAAAGAGGGTCCAATGGATGTCACAAGATTGATAATCCTACAACTATTCATGACCAACCTATTCTACAATTTTTGTTCAACACTGACATGGACATACATAACAATGATAGACAATTGGACACATGGAGTGCTAGACTATATGCACTTTGGGCTGGAGAAAGCAACCAAGAACAAAAAAGACAAAAAAAAAAAGCAACCTAGTGTCAGTGGATGCCTTGTCTTAATACTGGTAAGAAACTAAATGCCATTGGTTATTAATACTATAATCATTTGCTCTTCATATGTATTAACACTTCACATTAAAAAACATGTTTGGAGTGTTGGTTGTGTCAAAGAGGTAACTTGATAAGTCCAATTTTTTGGAAGAGAAGACATCACTCCGACAGCAGCGAGATAGACCCTTCCAGAGCTGAACGCGAAGCTGACTCATTTACTATGACCCTGTTAATACACAATAGCATCTACTGACTCCATTACAAAAAGAAATAACAATTCCTAAAAATTAAGACAACAATGAAGAACAAAGAGTGATACTGAGCGTAATAATGGTAGAGATGATGAAGATAAAGAAGAGAATCAAGGTGTAGAACCAATGCTTCAACAACAGCAGAAAATATATAAACACGCGGTTGAAGTCGAAGATCAAGAATTGGAATTAACTTTGAATGATTGGGTAAGCTAACCTAGACTCCACAAATATTTAGATTTGATACATACATTTGACTTTTATATATGAATTACAACTAATCATATCTTATTGACTAACATAGATCTATTCTTAATGTATGTACACTCAAAGGGTCAAAAAAAAAAAAATACAAGCAAAGGGGTAAGTGATATTGCTAAGCAAAAACCGTTTGCCATTGTTGAAATTGTGAAAAAAAAAAAAAAGTGCAGAGCAAACAACCTCAAATCCATGAGGAAAATGTATACCATTTTCAGCAATTAGAGAAGATAAAATACTCAAATATTCAAATATTCAAATACAACAATTATAATTCAACAATTTTTTTCTTCCTTATTTCAACAGAACAACATGAATGAAAAATACATGGATGAAGACATTACTATTGCCGAGAATGAACAAATAGTATAATACTCAAAAAGAAAATCAAACTACTTTCCCCTTATTTTATGGAAGAAAATACAAAAATTAACTTCTTTTTTTTCCTTTCACCAGGATATTGTTGACAATCAACAATAACTTGGATGCAAAATGAATGATGAATTGGAAGAACAGAGAACATATCTTGCTAGTGACTTGATGCCCACAATTGACACCACTGTTAATGTCCAGCAAGAGAAGAATAAGAAGCAACTTGAAAGCCAAGACAAGGTGTATCAAAACATTTTTGAGGAGATGGTGGGATCAAACTAGAGTACTACAAGGATAAACTGAAGCCTACCTATGAACGCATCTAGGAGCTCAAAGAAGCAGTTGATTATTGGATAGACAAAGCAAATGATCTCAAGGATACGATGCAGGTTGCAATTCAAAGCTGCATACAAAAAAATGCCTTTACTAACAAAATCTAGAATGAGAAGGAAGATGAAGAGAAAAAAAAAAAGAAATTAAAGAAGAAGCGCACATCTAGAAGGAAGAGAAATTGAAGATGAGACACGTGCAGGATAACTATGAACTGATGGATGGAGAGAAAATGTACTGCATTGAGAGCATGAAAGAAAAGGACATTGTTATTGCATCTTTGATAGTAAAGTTGCAAAAATCTAAAAATCAAAAGGCAAAAGATCAAGTTGAATAGAAACCACAAGCTAAAGATAACAAAACAGTGGAGGAACCACTTGATAAAGAAGTTTAGCAAGGAAATAAAGAGGAAAAGATAGAGGAAGAAGGAGAACCAAATGAAAAAATGATGCAACAAAAGATGGGAAAAAAGAACTACAAGAAGATGTAATACATAAGAAAATGATGAAGAAGAAGATACATAAATGAAAGAAGTTGAATATGCTGAAGATGATGAAGCAAAAAGAGAAGGAGATGATGAAGAAACAAGCTCTGCACAACATGATGTCATTTTATTGAATCAAGAAACTCCAAGATTGAAATCAGGCTTCATAAGAATCAAGGACATGGATGATAGAAAGATCGCTTCAAAACCAGACTACACATACTCAAAAGCGCATAAGAAAGGAAAAAGAAAACAAGTAGGTTAAAAGGAATATACCTTCAATGGAAGACATATGGGGTTTACAACGTTCTTGATGACTTCTCCAAGCAAAGACTCGAGGAATATTGGAGATCTTCACTTCATTGGTACGAAATTTTTATTATGTTGTAATTGAAACAAAAAAGTACACTAATTAGTACACTAGTACATATAAACGATAACTGTTATTATACTGATACTGTGACAAAACTGCTATTACATATTGAACTTGTAATGTGACAACACTACTACTGTAGTAGTGCATTTTGGAGCGGAAAGAAAGAAAGAATGTACATAAATGATATACAATGGTTGATAGGTGATACATCAATATCTGCACAAGTAAAAGATGCCAATAAAGAGCTACTTCAAATTGATGAGAATAGCAACCAAGAAAAATAGTAAAATGCATATATCTGTTGCTATATTTATGTAAGAACACTTCTAATCTGTCTCTGCAATCATCTTCAATGCATTTTTGACATGGTTACTAAAGCCTAACATAATACTGAACAACTTTTCGTACAAATTTTTGATTGACAATGTACACAATCAAACTCATTTTGGCCTGTATATGCCACTCCTGGAGAACATAGGAAGAGTTCGTAAAGTGTTCATACCAATCACTAATCAGAGCCACCACACACTACTCGTGTTTCACACAAATTAAAAAAAAAATTGATACATGACAAAATTCATAGGCAAACCAAAAGAACCTGTGCAATAATATCATAAGAAAACAGTGGCTTTGGTAAGTAATCATTCATATACACTGTTAATACATAGTATGACCACAAAATTTTAGTAAATTTCAATGGCAATAATACATACATGTCCATGATGTAAGCAAAGGCATTTCGTACGGGAAGCATCTCAATTACATAATTTGATAATAGTACAATCAGCCTCAATAGAGCTCATGATATTCTCATTAGAGGAATCCAAGTTACAAAAGCATATGCCAAGACCATCATGCCTTATAGGATTTTTGACACATCGACAGCTGCTTGCTTTCACTTCCTTTGTATCTTTTGGGTGGCCAACTTCAACAATCTCCAACTTGGCAAGCTAAAAATCAAACTTGTGAACAATTGCTTATCCCCAAAACCCCTTGAACCTCTTGGAAATCATTCTAGTAATTGCTAAGACTTCCATCTTTTCAAGAAACCTCTTGCCTCAACTTACCTCAAGTGTCAAGGTGCTTTACCTAGAACAACTTGGGTCACCGGGATCTATTGTGCAGAATCCCTCTCCAAAATTCCTTGCTCTTTGTCATAATAGACCCTTTAATTATTGACATACCTTGATTTGCGAACCCCATACCAGCCTTTGTTCTATAGATCTACATGCAGCTGCTAACTTTCCTCCAGGATTTATGAACCAATTCCTTTTCGGAATACTTCCCTTTCATCATAATGCCCATCCAACTGTCTCGCTTATTGCTGCGAAAATCAACTTGAAACGTAGTTGAATCTTCCTTGGCCTTCCCTGAACTAGAACCTCCTTGTGAAACTATTACTTCTTCCCATCTTCTTCAACCCCTTGTGTCAAGCTCAACTTGAACTGGAGTACAATCCATAACCACGTTGATAAGAAAATTCCCTTCGGTTACTACCTTCCCAACAACATTCTCCCCGTCATCCCTTGTCTTGACTTCACCTATGTGAACAACCTAGTCCTCAGACACCACATCCTCTACACCTTTGAAATCAACCACCCTTGATAATGAATGATTAACCAAAAACCAATCTTGACTAACCTCTCTTGCCTAAATTGAGTTGAGCAAACCGGAAGCCTCATCGTGTTGAAATTCTCCTTGATAGTGTGATTCCTTGCCCATTTCTCCTTGGTACAAAACACACCCAACTGAATCTTGCAATATTCTGAGTCTTTCTGGGTAGAATTTTCTGCTCCACTTGTAATTGTACCCTTCAAAAGCAGACAAACATTTTTAGGTTGAATCTCCCATCTCGTAATTGCAACTAAAAATTTTGTGAGTAAGAGCTTCCTTTCTCTGGCCTTGTACGAATAATCTTCCATATCTAGAGAGCCAAGAGAAATAATATTCTTTCTTAGTGCGAGTACATATCTTACCTCATTAAGACAATGACCAATACCATCATACATCATAATCTTCATATTTACATGGCCAAAACATCACATGTTGTTTCGTCTCCCAATAGATTCTTCCTAACCTCATTTTCTTCATATGTATCAAACCAACTTTATTTGAACACACATGAAATAAATAACTGGAATCTAAAATCCGAAATAAAGTAGAACTCTTACCTGAAGAATTGGCCACGACTTCACCATTACACTCATATGTAACCGTCAAAAGTTCATCACCAATGTCACTAGTAGAAACATTGGATGCGCTTGAAGTTTAGGCATTCTTCAAATTGTTCTCCATCTCTTTCCATATTGGACAATTCTATTTCCAATGGTCCTTAGATCTACACTTGAAGCAACCATTATTGTCCTTGGATTTAGAATTCTCACCACTGTCTTTCTTGCCATCACGCTTGTTTAAGAGACCCTTCTCGCCAGTCTTTAGAACTAGACCTTCACCTCGAGAGTTCTCTCTAGCATGTTGAGACATTCAGTGGTGGGTGAGAATGTCTTCACCATCTCCTCAAAATTAAGAGTACTTTTGCTGAACATAAGCGTTGTTTGAAAGTGTCTATACGATGAAGGTAAGGATGTCAACAACATATAAGAGCCTTATCCTTCATACTATATATAACTTCCATCCTCTGCAAGTGCGAAAGACACCTATTGAAGGTGCAAAGATGCTACATAAGATTTCCTCGCTCATCCATCTGAAGATTTAGAAGTTCCTCCTTCATGAAGAGTTTGTTTGACAGTCACTTTCGTGCAAACATCTGTTCGAGCTTGTCCCATCTTTCTTCGCGATGTCTCCTGTAATATGGAACAATACCTCATCTGAGATGAAGTTCTTGATGGTCCCCTAGCCAAATGGTCGAGCGTGTTTTACTTATTCGATGTTATGGTTTCTGACTTTTTCTCCTTGCTTGACAAGACAACGTTGAGAAGTTGCTGGTGAACAACTTCAACTCGATCTTCATGCTACCCGTATGTGGTTGCTTCAGCTTCATCTCTTTATTCTTCTTGTCGTTTGCCATCTCAAACACTTTAGCACTCTTAAAGTTGTAAGAGCATTTGAGCATAGACCACTTGTTGTGCGGAAACACTCAAGACCTTGTTATCGATGAACTATACAAAAAACGCTCACAAACTAGAAGAAGAATCAAACATGCACCAAAGCAATAAAGCAAAAAAACAAAAAACATAAGAATTTATGCAGGATCTGCGAACATGAGAATTATAGAGGTTTGACGTTGTGCCTAGGTCCTCTTTGGTGATCACCCTAAGAAATTTCACTAGTAATACGAATACCCAAGGTTTACAAGAAAACCCATTTCACTCTCAAGATCCCTAGATCTCAATTTCCCTCACACCCTTGCTCAAATCAAATTTGATTCCCTTGTGATATGTCTCGCATTTTGATCTAGGTCCCAAAAGTCTTATTTATACTAATATGCTTTTGGGTTACAAGTCTACATGAAGTAGGAAACATAGCAATAAAAGAAATGGGGTAAAACCCATTAAAATTAGGTGTAAACACGACATAATTAGGGACCATGCACAAAATTCAACATGTCGCTAGCTCAAAAGACATACAGGAGCTCTCTGTGGTTTCTGACCGGTCAGTTTGGCCATATCGGCATGTCACCTCTTGAAATTGTGTGACCTACCCCTTACGGCCAAAACTAACATGTCGCCTAGGATTTCTAATAGGTCTGCTTTCCTTCACTTCTTTTGCATCCTTTTGGTGCCTTAACTTCAACATGGTGTTCGTAGCCACGGTAATGAATGTGGTGGTGGTTTTCCATCCAATCGTAATGGTTATTTTTAGTTTGGTCGAGGTACATGGAATCAACGGAGTGTTCAATCGCAAGAATGGTTTGTTAGATATGTGATAGGCTCCTTCATTAGATTGTTACAATTGAATGAATATGGTCTATGGAGGAAGAGTGCCTACCCGAAGTCTATCTGCAATGGCGTCTTCCTTGTCCAATTCTCGCCCATCTAGAAATTCTTGGCTTGTGGATACCGGTGCTAATGCCCTTGTTACCCCTGATCCTATGAACCTCTCTGATCTTAGGTAATACAATGGTAATGAACAAGTTGGTGGGATAGGTAAAGATTCTAACTTAATGATAACTTATACTGATTCAGCACAATTTCAATCGAATTCTAATTCGTTTAATTTTTTGATTTTTTTTTCGTTGCCCATATGCATCCTCTAACTTGCAATATGCCCATCAGTCTACTTTGTAAAATAATTGTTACATTCTAATATTTTCTAATTCCTTTGTTATTAAGGACCTCAAAACAGGGATGACTCTTTTTCACAGGAGATGTGAGAACAGTCTTTACCCACTTCGCTTTGATCAACCAACCTTCATGCCTTTGTTTCCACTATTGTCACCAAAACTTCAGCTCAAACTTGATATTCAAGGCTAGGCATCCCGCTCCATCAATAATAAAATATTTAATTTCAGATAATATTGTGCCTATTAAGGGTTCTACAACTTTACCATTATGTCATTCGTGTCCATTGGGAACAAGTACTAAGAGACCATTTTAATTATCTTTGCCCACTTGTTTTTTTCAACTTCAACTTGAGCACTCGGATGTGTGGTGTTCTCCTGTTGTTTCTACAAATGGATCAAGGTATTATGTGTTATTTGTGGATGACTATTCTTGGTACACATGGATCTTTCAAATGAAACAAAAATTTGAAGTTCATGAAATATTTGCTAAATTTAAATTACATGCTGATAATTTTTTTTTGATAATATTAAATTAAGTCTCTACAATGTGATGAAGGTGGGGAATACACAAAAACATCATTCCATCAATTTTTGGCAAATAATGGGATCCATCAACGATTTTCTTGTCCAAAACATCTTGAGAAAAATGGGTTGGTTGAGAGAAAGAATTGTCATATAGTTGAAATAGACAATAGTGGAGGAGGCGACCTTTCCATCCTCCAAATTTGATGTGGCTGGGATAAGATCTGGTGAACACTCTCCCTCTCTTTCTATGCTTTCGTGCCATTGTTGATGGAGGCCTTTTTTTGAGGATTGTATAAAGATTTTGGGTTAGCGGGTTGTGCTAGAAAAGAGGGGGTGGGTTTGAAACAAGGGGCGAGGGAGGAGGGAGGTCGTGGTGGGGTGGGTGACTGAATGGGTGTCAGGGATGGGCTTGGGAGAAGTGGGTGACTGTATGGGTGTCAGGGATGGGCTTGGGAGAAGAGAGAGAGAGAGAGAGAGAGAGAGAGAGAAGTGGGGTGTAGGGATGGCAAAAATCCCCATGGGCCCGTGGGGGCAGGGTGGCAATTTCCGACTCGACCCGTTACACGACTCGAAACCCGCACGGGAAAAACACGACCCAAACACGACCCATTAATAAATGGGTAATTTTCGGGTCAACCCACCACTGACCCATTTATAAACGGGTGGGTTTCGGGTCAACCCGTCAACCCATTTAAATACCTGTTTAACCCGTTTATTAAACGGGTCGTGTCATGGGTCGTGTCAACCCGTTTACTACCTGCCAACCCGCGAAAAAAATTAGAGAAAATGAACCTTCAGCACACCCAATGGGTTTCGAACCCCAGCCAATTTCACCCATCTCCTTGCTCCTTATCCATCTTGGTGTTGATAACTTTGTGATTATATGTTACAACATTTGATATTTATAATGTCTTTACAAACTGATGAGCACTTAATTATTACATTTTTATCCATAAATTATATTTGTTAATTATTACATCTTTAGAAAAAATAAGCACATTTCCCAAACTTAAAATAAAATAATTAAAAAAACAAAAACTGGAAAGGATACGTAAAACACAAAGCACCAGAAAATGAAAGTAACGGGTAAAAACATAAAACACCAGAAAATGCGGAGGTAAATCAAGAAAAGTAAGGTGAAAGTAGAAAGGGAAGGGATCCGAGGAAAAAAAGAGGGCAAACGGTTGGATAGCAATCTGGGGATCCGAAGTGGATGTCGGCTCCCTCATTAGTAGATGTCTATTTAAACCATTCATCAGTGAAGTGTAGGATTACCCCTCATTTCTTCTTGAAAACTCAAGGAAAACCATAAAAAAAAATCCATAAACAAAACAATGGCATCCTCATCTAAGCTCATTGATGATCTCAACATTGAGTTATCACTTGCACCACCGAATGTTCAGGTAGGCGCTCCTCCAAACCCTATCTTCCCAAACTCCTCCTTTCATCATGGCTCAGCCTCAAACTTTGCTGAGGCAATGCCAAAAAGAGTAGTGCTGCCAGGAGGCATAACTGTTAGTAGACTCACACCGGCAGATCATCTGGACGTGGCACAGAGGTCAGACAAGGCCGCGGTGGAGGAGTCTCATGATTTAACTGTTCTCCAAGCAGTCTCCGCTACAAATTTGGGCATAAGATTACTGGCATAAGAATCTGGTGCTTTGTGTTTTACGTATCCTTTCCAGTTTTTGTTTTTTTAATTATTTTATTTTAAGTTTGGGAAATGTGCTTATTTTTTCTAAAGATGTAATAATTAACAAATATAATTTATGGATAAAAATGTAATAATTAAGTGCTCATCAGTTTGTAAAGACATTATAAATATCAAATGTTGTAACATATAATCACAAAGTTATCAGCTCAGAATCTGGAAAGAAACATGCGATTTTAAAATTTATGTATGCATTTTTACGTTTGTGTATGTAATCACATGTTTATGAAATGAATAAGTATTTGAGCCAGAATCTGGTGCTTTGTGTTTTACGTATCCTTTCCAGTTTTTGTTTTTTTAATTATTTTATTTTAAGTTTGGGAAATGTGCTTATTTTTTCTAAAGATGTAATAATTAACAAATATAATTTATGGATAAAAATGTAATAATTAAGTGCTCATCAGTTTGTAAAGACATTATAAATATCAAATGTTGTAACATATAATCACAAAGTTATCAACACCAAGATGGATAAGGAGCAAGGAGTGGGGTGGAATTGGTTGGGGTTCAAAACACATTGGGTGTGCTGAAGGTTCAATTTCTTTAATTTTTTTCGCGGGTTGGCAGGTAGTAAACGGGTTTACACGACCCATGACACGACCTGTTTAATAAACGGGTTACAAATGGGTCGTGTCGTGTCAACCTGTTTATAAACAGGTTGGGTTTGGGTTTGCATTTCCTGACACGATTAATAAATGGGTCGTGTTTGGGTTGGGGTTTCTTGACACGTTTAAAAGTTTGACACGACACGACCCATTGACAGCCCTAAGTAAAACAAAAGAAAAACAAAGGTAAAAACAAAATAAGAAGTTAACTAGACCACTTTCGTAGGTAACTCGATTGCATTGAGCGTATGCAACAAGCCTTTAAACCTCTAGGCATCCCTAGTATAGTTAATATGGATGTGTTGAATGGTAAATTAGTATGAAACTTAATGTTAAAATGTATAATAAATTTTTTTTATGCAAAAAAAATCAGGGATTCTGGGCGGGTATGGGGGATAAAACCCCGACGAGGACGGGGATTCCCCGAAACCTATTAAATGGGGATGGGTTCGGGGACCGGGGCAGGGATGGAGAGAAGGGACGGGGATGGTATTGTCATACCCGGCCCCTACCCAACCCGTTGCCATCCCTAGTGGGGTGTCTTGAGAAGTTTTGTGGCGAGAGCATGGTAAGGGTTGGTTGCGTGGTGGGTGATATCGTTGGGCAGTGGCTTGTTGGGTGAGGTTGGAGTGGTGGTGTTGAGGGTGGCTTTGGGTTGGGTGGTGAAGTTAGGGGAAAGGGAGCGGGAGGGGGAGGGGCCGGGAGAGAGAGGGAGAAGAATATATATATATTTTCATTTTGTATTGTTTATTTTTAAAAGGAAAGAATTTTTTAATAATATGACCGAATTGCCCCTCCACAAGTAACGAAAGTTTAAAAATTTGCTTGCAAGTGAGTTGATTGAGGAGAATGCATGAATTGGCTTACTAAGCTTACTGCATGAGAGATGTCAGGACGAGTAATAGTAAGATAAATAAGCCTCCCAACCAGCCTTTGATAACAACTAGCATCTGCTAACAAATCTCCATCGAGATTAAGTTTGGCCTTGCAGTCAATTGGGGTAATGGCTGGTTTGGTTTCTAACATTCCAGTTTCTTGAAGAAGATCCAACACATACTTGCGTTGATTAAGAAATAAACGTTTGCTTGAGGAGGCAATTTCAATACCCAAAATATTTTAAGGACCCTAAATCCTTAATAGCAAAATTCTTGTGAAGGAAAGACTTGAGTTTATGAATCTTTGTCATATTGCTGCTTGTAATAATGAGATCATCAACATATATAAGTACCACCAATCTTCCAGCAGGCCCATCTTTAACAAACAAAGAGGAATCTGCATTACTTCTTTTGAAATTTATACTTTCAAGAACTGAACTTAATTTGGCATACCAAGCCCGTGGGGATTGCTTAAGTCCGTAGATAGCCTTGTGCAATTTACAGACCGTTCCTTCTTGTTTTTCTTGAGGATGAACAGGTGGCAAGCTCATGTAAACTTCCTCTTCTAATTCTCCATGCAAAAAGGCATTCTTCACATCCATTTGAAATAAAGGCCAATCATTATTGACAGCAACATATAAGAGAACTCATACTGTGTTCATCTTTGCTACAGGAGCAAAAGTTTCCTTGCAGTCTACTCCAAAAGTTTGAGTAAACCCTTTAGCCACTAGCCTTGCCTTGTGTCCCTCAATGGATCCATCGCTGTTAAACTTGGTCTTAAAAACCCATCTGCAACCAACCACTTCTTCCCTTTAGGCAACTTGACAATACTCCAGGTTTGATTTTCATCAAGAGCTTTAAGTTCTTCTCTCATTGCATTTTGCCAAATCAATTGGGTTTTTGCCTCTTGAAAAGAGCTGGGTTCACAAGAGTTTGAAATTTTGCTTAGAAAGGCAGTATGGGAATGAGACACATTTGCATAGGTAATATACCTTTCAACTGGATACCGAGTGGCACAACTGACATAGTCCTTGAATTTTGGTGGAGGATTCCGCGCTGGACTTGGATTTCTTCGTGGTGCAACCAAAGAAGGAAGAGTAGAAGGGTTAATAAGCTTAGTTTGAACACTGTCGGAAGGAGTACCTTCATTGTTGGAAGGTGTTCCTTTTCTGCTGGAAGTTATATTTACGCTGCTGGAAGTTATATCTCGAGAACAAGGAACACTTGTAGGACTATGATCATCAATGGTTTCTACAATTGGCAAAGGCACTTGATCAAGAAAGCTCTCCCCCTGAATATTATTTCCATAGGATTTATCAAAGAAGGAACATGTTTCATTAAACACAACATCACGAGATATAATGATCTTTCGGGTTCTTGAATCATAGCATTTGTACCCTTTTTGTGTTGAAGAGTAACCCATAAAAACACACTTAACTGCCCTGGAGTCAAATTTATCTCAATGTAATCCTTGAATATGAATAAAACAAACACAGCCAAAGATACGAAGGTGGGAAAGATCAATTTTCCTTCCTTTGAGAATTTCAAGAGTAGATTTGTAGTTAAGAACTCTACTTGGAAGCCTATTGATCACATAGGCTGCTGTAAGAACTGTTGGTGTGTAATCCTTCAGCCGAGTTTTTGGAGCTAAAGGAATTGTGTCTGCTCTGTTTTCATTTCCTTTTAGTTGTTTATTTTTTCTTCAGTTTTATTGTGCACCCTTGGATCACAGTCCAAGTGTTTTAATCTCTAGCATAGGTTTAAGTGACATGTGTAAGCATCTAATAGGATGCTAGAACTTGAGCTTTTTGTAAATATGGTACAGGGAAGAATATCTCTTTTCCTCTCTCTGCCTAACGATTATAACCAAACAGTGGAACAGATATGAAATACACAGAAGCATTTTTTCATTCTCCAGAGCAACGCTCTCTCTCAATTTTTCTGTGATTTTCTTCTTTGCTCCCAAAATATCCAAAATATGAAATGCTGAAACTAAGAATTCTAACATGGTATCGCGAGCCTGGTTCGATTGCTTGAGCTGGGCGTGAATCTGTGATTGAATTGGAGAAATTGGGTTTTGTTTGAGCTAAACTTGAGCTCATCTGAAGATCGCGATTTCTCAAATCCAATGTCTAATATGGCAGGATCGAGTACCTCTGAGCTGCGAACTCCAATTTTCAATGGAGAAAATTATGAGTTCTGGAGTATCAGAATGAAAACTATTCTGAAATCTCATGGTTTATGGGATCTGGTCGAGAATGGGTTAAGTGACCTAGATCTGAAGAAGGAGAAAGAGGAGGCTGTAGACACTGAGAAGTCTATGGTGGTTCAGACTCTGATGAAGGATGCACGTGCACTTGGATTGATCCAAAGTGCTGTTTCAGATCAGCTATTTCCAAGGATTGTGAATGAGGAAACTTCGAAGGGAGCTTGGGATATTCTGAAGCTGGAATTCAGAGGAGATAAACAGGTAC
>NW_018922015.1:210574-223521 GCF_002207925.1 Prunus avium
GCAAGATTCATGCACAATCCCACCAAGAAACACATGGGAACTGCTAAAAGGGTATTGAGATACATTCAAGGAACAATAGACTTTGGAATTGTATTTGAGAAAGGAAAAGAAACTACTCTTATTGGCTATTGTGATAGTGACTGGGCAGGAAGTGAAGATGACATGAGGAGTACCTCAGGGTATGCTTTTACTATGGGATCGGGAGTGTTTTCGTGGGCTTCAATTAAGCAAAATACAGTTGCTTTGTCTACAGCAGAGGCAGAATATATAAGTGCTGCAGAGGCTACTTCTCAAGCAAAGTGGCTGAGATTTGTACTTGAAGATTTTGGAGAAGAACAGATTGAAGGAACACAGATAATGTGTGATAACACATCAGCAATTGCTATGGCAAAGAACCCTGTTTTCCACCAGAAGTCAAGGCACATTAACAGAAAGTTTCATTTCATTCGAGAAGCAATTCAAGCCAAGGAGATAGAACTTGTCTACTGCAGAACTGAGGAGCAAATTGCAGATATTCTGACTAAAGCTTTGCCTAAGGACAGGTTTGCATACTTAAGGGAATTACTTGGTGTTAAGTCGGCTAAAGGATTAGAAGGGAATGTTGGTGTGTAATCCTTCAGCCGAGTTTTTGGAGCTAAAGGAATTGTGTCTGCTCTGTTTTCATTTCCTTTTAGTTGTTTATTTTTTCTTCAGTTTTATTGTGCACCCTTGGATCACAGTCCAAGTGTTTTAATCTCTAGCATAGGTTTAAGTGACATGTGTAAGCATCTAATAGGATGCTAGAACTTGAGCTTTTTGTAAATATGGTACAGGGAAGAATATCTCTTTTCCTCTCTCTGCCTAACGATTATAACCAAACAGTGGAACAGATATGAAATACACAGAAGCATTTTTTCATTCTCCAGAGCAACGCTCTCTCTCAATTTTTCTGTGATTTTCTTCTTTGCTCCCAAAATATCCAAAATATGAAATGCTGAAACTAAGAATTCTAACAAGAACTCCCTGAGACCAAAACTTCTTAGGAACATTCATTTGCAGCATGAGTGACCGCGTTTTTTCAAGGAGATCACGATTTTTTCTCTCTGCCACCCCATTTTGTTGGGGTGTGCCAACACAACTTGTCTGATGAATTACACCATAAGAACTTAAGTATTGTGAAAGGGTACTGTTCATAAATTCAGTACCGTTGTCCGATCTCAGAACTTTAAGATGGGCTGAAAATTGATTCATTATAAGCCGATGGAACTCTTTGAAGACAGAAGCAACCTCACTCTTTGATTTCAATAGATACAACCAAGTAGCCTGAGAGAAGTCATCGACAAAGATAACAAAATATTTAAAACCATCAAAAGATTCTAAGGGTGTTGGCCCCCATACATCTGAGTGAACAATTTCAAAAGGTCTGGTGGTTTTTGACAATGAATGACTAAATGGCAAACGTGTCTGCTTTGAAAAATGACAAATCTCACAATCTTGGGATGCCTTATCTAGTGCTGGAAATAAGCTTGACAAAACAGATTCAGAGGGACGTCCCAAACGTTGATGCCACAAAACATGATTTGGGAGAGAATTGACCTGGAGCCCTCTTGAGTTGTTAGGAAAATTATGAAGAAGATACAACCCATTTGAGTAAACACCTTCACCAATCTTCTTCTTGGTAATTCGATCCTGAAAAATCACATTAAAAGGAGAAAAAATAGCATCACAGTTTAAGGAATTTGTCAGTCTCCCTACTGACAATAACTGAAAAGGGAACGATGGTACATATAAGGCAGTAGGTTCAACATATGTACCAAGAAATTTAACCTTCCCTTGTCCCAAAACTGAGACATCAGTACCATTAGCTACAGAGACAGAGTGAGCCTTAGTGAAATTCTTAAAATCACAAAGATACTGTTTTTTATTTGTCATGTGATCGGTGGCTCTCGAATCTATAACCCAAATATTTAGGAACGATGGTACATATAAGGCAGTAGGTTCAACATATGTACCAAGAAATTTAACCTTCCCTTGGCCCAAAACTGAGACATCAGTACCATTAGCTACAGAGACAGAGTGAGCCTTAGTGAAATTCTTAAAATCACAAAGATACTGTTTTTTATTTGTCATGTGATCGGTGGCTCTCGAATCTATAACCCAAATATTTGACATAGTGCTGGAAATAAGAGCAGTCACAAAGGCTTTGACAATACCTGAGACATCAGAAGTAGAAGATTTTCCATATTGTTGAAGACAATTAGCAAACTGTCCAAGAAGAGCAGCAGAGTTCGAGGCAAGATTTGCTCCAGCATTATTAGAGACACTTGCATTAATTTTACGATCGGGATTCTCATTTTTTGGTGGAGATATGCAGCAAACTCACAAAGAAAAACTGAAGGGTTGGTAGTGAATTTTTCAAAATCATCAGCAGCAGAAACTTGATTGGCATTGTGTTTTTGTTCTCCCTTGCCTTCCTTTCCGAATTTTGGTTTCAAATGAGGGTGGAGAATCCAACACCTATCCTTGGTGTGACCTTTTTGTTCACAATAACTACACTCCAGTTGCCCTTTTTTCCTTTGAAATTTTTGCTTCCTTCGTTTTTAGCACCAGCAACAAAAGCTTTATATTCAGAACTTCCAGCGCCTGATTTGGTTTCTACATTCATGACTTTCTTCCTTACCTCTTCTCGTTGAATAGTAGTACAAACAGTATTGAAAGAAGGCATTTCAGCACTCATCAAAATGTGACTGCGTAAGTCTTCATAATCTGGATCCAAACTTGCCAAGAGTTGGAAAATTTATCCTCTTCAGCTCTTTTCAGAAGAGTGGTTGAATCAGTAGTATGAGGTCTGTAAAGATCAAGCTCATTCCACATGCCTTTAAGCTTTCCCAGATGTTCAATAAAAGATTTTCCATCTTGATACACTCCAGCAATATCCTTCTTTAGTTGAAAAATCATGGCTGCATTATTTTGATTTCCATACATTAATTCTTTGACAGCAGACCAAAGATCTTGCGCAGAATAAAAAAAACTGAAAATCTCAGCAACCTAAGGCTCCATAGAGTTGAGCAACCAAGACATGACAAGTTGATCCTTGCAGAACCAATCCTCATACTTTGGATCATCAACAGTAGGTGCAGGAATATTTCCATTGATGAAGCCAAGTTTCGATCTTCCTCCAAGAGCCAAACTGATAGCTCTTGACCAAGGAATATAGTTAAATCCATTTAGAAGAACCGAACAAAGGCGAAGATTGGGATTCCCATCGGATTCGCCAGAAAAAACAGAAGCTTTCCCAGAAGAATCACCCATTGAGAAGACAAAGAGACAGGAATTTCAAAGGTCCTGTTCTGATACCATATAGAAATCAAAGAAAAAGAAGAAAATAGAACAACACAAGTTTAACGAGGTTCAGCAATTTTGAGCCTACGTCCCCAGCGGAGTTTGAGATTCTTATTCATCATATAGATATCAGTACAACAGGCTGCATATATAGGCAGGCCTTTTACAGTCTTTAGAAGCAATAAAGGCTTTTACAGAACCAAGACAATACAGCCGTTGGAAGATGAAGAGTTTCCAACAGCTGTAAGAAGACGAGGAGTTTCCAGCAGTAGTTAATTATTTTACATATTCCAATACCATCCTCCAAATTTGATGTGGTTGGGATAAGATCTGGTGGACACTCTCCCTCTCTTTCTATGCTTTCGTGTTGTTGTTGATGGAGGCCTTTTTTTAGGGAGTGGATAAAGATTTTGGGTTGGTGGGTTGTGCTGGGAAAGAGGGGGTGGGTTTGAAACAAGGGGTGAGGGAGAGGGGTGGTCATGGTGGGGTGGGTGACTGTATAGGTGTCAGGGATGGGCTTAGGAGAAGAGAGAGAGAGAAAGAGAGATGGGGTGTCTTGAGAAGTTTTGTGGCGGGAGCATGGTAAGGGTCGGTTGCTTGGTGGGTGATGTTGGGCAGTGGCTTGTTGGGTGAGGTTGGAGTGGTGGTGTTGAGGGTGGCTTTGGGTTGGGTGGTGGTTGTGGTATGGTGGTGAAGTTAGGGGAAAGGGAGCGGGAGGGGCCGGGACAGAGAGGGAGAAGAATATAAATTATTTATTATTTATTATTTATTATTTATTATTTTGTATTGTTTATTTTTAAAAGGAAAGAATTTTTTAATAATATGACCGAGTTGCCCCTCCCCAAGTAATGAAAGTTTAAAAAATTTGACAGAAATTGAGGATTGTCCTTGAATTGCTTCAAAATTGAAACTAAATGGCCCTTAGTGGTAAAAGTGATAAACAAGGACCAAAGTGACATTTTGCCTAAAAAATATGTTAGTTTTCTTAATTGTAGAAAAATTACTCTAATCAAGGAGTTTGGATATAGTGAGTTTCCTAATGTTTTTATTAAATCTAATGAAGGAGATTGTGTACGTATTGAGATTTCAACAATGTACATTATTTTGAATATATAAGTAATTCCAAACACAATTATATATCATTTAAATGGGTACGGTACAAATATATATATAGGTACATTAAAATCAAATTAACCTCAATGATAAAAACACATGTTTCATTAATAACCAAATTGGAGCTAGCATATACGTACATTCCCTTGAATAGCATATAAGGCTCGTATAGCTCTACCAACCGCATCACCAATTTGAGTTTCTGATTATAGTTAACATATAGATTTTGGAAATATCCGCCAAATGCTTTGTTCGCGAACTTTAAACCCTTCAAAGAAGAATTAAAGGTAATATTATGCATATAAATATATAAATATAACATTACTGTATAACATTACTATTAACGGTGAAATAACAAACCTCTAAAGGTAGCAGGAAGCGAATTTTCACGTACATGCGAAAAGTAGCCATAGTCTTGAAGAATTTAAGCTTGCCAACCTTGGCACGCTTTCCATCCTTCCCAATCCAGGGTTTTTCGGTGCAGTATCGGAAGACAAAACTATGAATATTAAAGAAATTTATAGGATTTCTCAAAGAACTTCCCACATGGTAAATTATGCTAGAAGATTTATTTGCATTAGCCACCATTGCTACAACCATTGAATGTACCACCATGTCAACAGGAATCTGCATAATTTCAAAATTTTGAATTGCTCTGTATGATTTCTAGATAAACACAATATTTAACTAGATAAGCATTTTTGGCCCACCCAGCTGGTTTCTGCTTAAAGATTCACCTCTGTGTGTCGCTGTGATGTTTAATTAAACTTACCATATCAAATACTGACATAGGGTCCACGAGTAGACATGTCACTTTTCCTTTACAATAACTAGCAATTACGCTGTCAATGGTTCTGTAACAACAAGAAATGTTGGAGTTGAGTTATTCTGGATCCAGAATTTTGTGGATGATTATATTTCCCAAAGAAATGTTTACCAGCTTCATACCTGAAACCTTGAACCCAACCTGGAAATGGCTCTTTGTAACTACTGGTGATCGCAGTCGGACGTATGATGACAATGGGTAAATGATCTTTTGATTGGCCTAAAAATATTTCTCCCATCGTCTTTGTAAATACGTAGGTGTTTGGCCATCCATACAATTTAGCCCTATAATTAAATGAAAGGATAAGTGAAAGGATAAGTGAGACAAAAATGACATTTTTGTTACTATAAAAATTCCGTGTTTAAAATGCCAGATTTCTATGAACACTATTATCTTTCTTTCTTTTGATTTGAATCAAAATTTGTGGCTTAGAATTGTCTTTGTGCATGCAGATAGATCAATGCTCAAAAAACCTTTCAATGCCAATATCCTTCATTGTGGTGGTAATAACTTCTTCTGTCGCATCCTGTGCTTTTAGTTCATTCAGTTTCTCTTCCACCAAATTCTTCTCTTGCACTTTGAAATCGAATTTAGTGATCTCCTTTTCCATCTCATCCATGCAAGATGAGTCCTCTAGTATAAGTCCTGCCCTTTCACCACATACATAAGCTGAAAAACATTCAACATATCAGTGAAGCAAATCAAAGGAAATGGAGATCGGGAAAAAAATTGAGATGACAAATTATTATGAAACTCGACATTTAAAGTCCATGGGAAAACAACATATGCTTGTGGTCCATTCCTAATATCGAAGGCATATAAAGATAATGTGGTAAGCCTAGCGCATTTTCCAATTTTACATCCTCTGAAAAGATTCTTAATTCGAACCATGAGAAGAAAAGCAAACACTAACCAGTTGACACGTGGAGCAGCATCTCTAGTTTGAGACATTTCTTTGCAAAGCTCAGTACGTGTTGAACCCCAAATGTACTGACGCTCAATGCAATATCATATCTATAAACCAAATATTATTATATAAATGTAAGTTCTAAACTACATTTTTATTTATTTATTTATTTATGTACTTTTATGCATATATAATAATTACCTTTCATCAAAATTGGTGGTTCCGGCAGAATTAAGTATGATTTCAATTCCATTGTACATTTCTTCTCTCAACTTGAGCTCTTTCACTCCCAGGTCATCAAAAGTTACGTCTCCTGCAACAGCCACAACTTTTTCTGCTATGAAAGAATCAAAATCTGTGCCCCATTTGTCTTTGAGAACCCTGAACAACTCCTTCCCTATTATCTGAATTTATATACATGAAAGTCATTATAGGATAAATAAAATTACTTGGTCATTTTTATATACGTATTTATATATATAAACCTGATCATGCATGCGATCTGTGGCTGACTTGGTATCCGAAGCTCTTAACAGAAGATAAAGTCTTTTCACATCTGGTTGAACCCTTAGTATTTTCTCCACAAATACTGCATGCATTTGTAAATTAAGTTACTCTGTGTGTGTGTGTGTGTGTGTGTGAGAGAGAGAGAGAGAGAGAGATGAAATGGTACCCATTCCAAGGAAGCCAGTGGCTCCAGTTATTAAGATAGTCTTGTTTTGCAGATATCCTAGTATGCTCTCCAACTCCATTGTGTAAAGCTAGCGGGAAAATGTCTAGGTTAAGTAGAGATATCAGTTCTCTTGGATTCAGAGTACTTATAGGAAAGTTTACCTACTTTTAGTACCCAAAAAAATATTATTAATAAGAGCTATCCATCTTAGCATTAAATTTTGGTTTTTCGTTTCCTAATTTTAGGTTTATGTTATCCTCGGAATTGACACAAACCTACCTGCATTGCATGGGACAATACTTGGCAATAAAAATAAACTTAAATTAAAAGAAAAGAAAAGAAAAGAAAACTTTGGATAAAGAGAAATCAAAAGGGACTCCATGTTCATCCTGGTCCCGTAAACTTATCAATAGAATCTCAATTTTCATCACTGCTGGTGTGTTCGGGAAAGATCTGATATCTCTACACAATTTACGAATAGTATTGAAAAGTATGCTTTAGTTTCACATGATGGTCATGAAGCTGGATGGCCAACCATTGAATTAGTATAGCTTCTGGTTCACACTTGCAACATTTGAAAGAAGCGTCGACTATAATCTGAAAATTATTAGTTTGCAATAGTATATTATATTAATTCATGACAAACATTCTTTTATAAAAAATTCATCAAGAAGAACTTTGAAATTTAATACTGAAAAGTTGGTTGGGGATTGGGGGGTGGGGGGTGGGGGGTGGGGGTTGGTTGGGGGGACGGCAGGGCAGGGGGAATCACACACACACATATATATTTGGATAATTCATAAAATAAGTTTATGGGGACGGCAGGGCAGGGGGAATCACACACACACATATATATTTGTATAATTCATAAAATAAGTTTATTCAAAAGATACTCATTATTGGACTTATAGTGATTTGACCGTTTAGTTTTTAAGTCTCTTTTAATAGATCGTCTCTACAAATATATATTAAAATTACTTAAAACGTAACGATTGTTTTAACCACCCGGCACAATTGTTAATGCCCAATTTAATCAGCTAAAGATCTCTTCTTTGGAGTCACCAAGAATATCTTAAGACTCACAGTCACTCAAGCCCATGATATAATTTTTTTATTTCTTGGCCTTATATGATATTTTCGTGTAGTTCAGGCACTTATTTAAAAGTGACCCATCAACAAATGCTGTGTTTTTAATCATAGGATAGTGATGTCCCTTACTTGTATCAAACATTGTTGCTATTCTCTCAGTTTTCCTTCCCGGTGTGCCAATTTATACACATTATATTATATAATGGGCGAAGAAAAAAAAAAGGCAGTAAAGAAACATTCTATTTCTGAACAGTAATACAATGATTGAAGCTGTTCATTATTGTTTAGATTTCTTTCTGGGATCATTCAATGTGCACACACACAAAAAAGCTAAATCGAAGATGATGAGCAAAAGGAGACTTGTTTCCATATTCTTGAAGACCCAATTGATCTGTATCTTAACCATAGTTTTTGAAGCCGCTCACAAAACTATGGTTAAATCGGAAATTGCTTCACTCCTGGGGTACATGGGCAATTTCTGGCACACCCAAACCCCACACCCACTTCCCCACCACTGCAACTTAACTCTCCCCATCCATATATCCCCCTCCCTCTTCAAGCGAAGCCCATTAAAACCCACCACCAATTGAGGAATGATATATATGTTGGCGAGTCCTTACTTAGTTAGGATTTTGGTTCTCTATTTAGTTAGAATTTTGATTACTTACCAATTATTATTTAGTCCTATTGTAATAGAGATTTATTTCCTAATGTAATTTAGATATATTTCCTATTTTATTTAGGGTTAACACATCTTTGTACTTGTATAAATACCTCTATATTGGAGAATAATAATAATATGAGCGTATCTTAGCATAACTGAATATTTACCCTACTTTGTTTGACAATATATATATATATATATATATATCCCTTCCTCCAATCTAACAAAGTCATGGACAAGCTCCACCCAACACTGAGCCAATTACCCACCATTGGCGCTCCCACAACCCACAACCTACGTCCCCACCCAAACCATACCCACCCCCCATGTGATGGCTTCTGCCCCTCACTCTATTTCATGTCCTCGATTTTGTTGATGAAAAAAAAAACATATATTTCATCCTGGGAAAGAGGGGTTGGGACTAGGTGGGATGGTGAGGGTGAGGAAGGCTCGGTGGTGGTTGTGGGTTGTGTGTGTTTTGGTGGGGTTGGGTTGGCGAGGTTGTGGCTACTGTGGCCAGGATAGGAAAAATATTTTTTAGTTTTTATTTTCATTTTTATTTTTTGGTTGAAATGAATATTCAGATGGTGAAAATTAAAAATAATACAAAAATACCATTTCGTCGTTACATTTAACAGAAAAGATGACAAAATTAACGGCATAACCATTTAAACTAATGAATCTGAAGTTGAAGGACCACGGGTACAATTTTGGAAATTGAGGGACCAAAATGGGAATTTGGTCCAAATTCAGGGACCATTAGACCTAAAATGTAACATCCCGACCCAAAATAAAAGGATTTGTGAATAATTCACAAATCCTTTTATTTTGGGTCGGGATGTTACAATAAAACCCTTTAATTTTTATTGTACACACCTTTTTTTTCGTTCGATCATACATTATTGAAGTCCTAGGATTAGCTTGATTGTTTTCTTCAAACTCTCATCTACAAATATAAATAAATAAATAAATATCGAAGGAGAATGGATATGGTTATAACTGCCAAAAAATTAATGAAGAATATACATGTATATATTCTATATATAGCAAAAGGTAGAGAATGGTAAAACATTCAAAATACCAGAAAATGCCTTTGGTTAATGCAAACATTAAGAATTGAAATTATTAATTAAATGAGTATAATATGGTAAATTCACACTTTTTCATATTTAAAAAATTAAAATTAAAAGAAAAATCAGATAATGGATTCTATTTTTATAGAACACAACTACATATTATCTTTTTTAATTCTAAAAAAAAAAAAAAAATTTTAAAAAAACCAATTGGCACACGTGGGTGCCAAGGGGCTAGTACATATGATGCTTCTTCAATACAACTGTCCACGTCCTCTTCTCTAGTAATCATTTTTGAGTGAGAAAGAGACTAACAGCGTTTAGCTTAACGCCATGTAGAAACTTCAATATGATTATTGTGTACAAGTACAATTAATGCGTGAACCTCTCCATTATCGTTTCAACATAACATGTTTCTGGAGGCCAGGTATGTGTGTGTGCATAATGTAGTCTTCCCAATCAATGCATTTTGGATCAAAATTGAAAGTTTCCGATTCGACGAAACTCTCCCTTGTTATCCTTCGCAGATCCTCGGCATTGTTGTCATCAAAGCTGCATTAAATCAAAGTAATTAACTTAAATGCATTATTACTGATAAAAGTACTTATGTTTAATTGACAGCCAAAATAATGCATACGTACATGCCCTTGAATAGCATATAGGGCTCGTATAGCTCAACCAAGCGCATCACCAATTTGAGTTTCTGATTATAGTTGACATACAGATCTTGGAAATATTTGCCAAATGCTTTGTTCACGAACTTTAAACCCTTCAAACAAGAATTAAAAGTAATATATATGAATATACATATACATATACTATATATATACTGTTAATGGTGGAAATTACAAACCTCCAAAGGTAGCATGAAGCGAATTTGCATATACATGCGAAAAGTAGCCATAGTCTTGAATATTTTACCCTTGCCAACCTTGACAGGCTTTCCATCCTTGTCAATCCATGGATCTTTTGTGAAGTATCGGAAGACAAAACTGTGAATATTAAGGAAATTGATAGGATTTCTCAAAGAGCTTCCCACATGGTAAATGATACTAGACGGTTTATTTGCATTTGCCACCATTGCTACAGTTATTGAATTTACCACCATATCAACAGGAACCTGCATAATTTCAAAATCGATAGTTTTGATTGTAAAATTACTGTTGTGTGCTTGTACCTATGAGTGTTTGGAGAACCATGAAGTTTACCATATCAAATACTGACATAGGATCCACAAGCAAACATGTCAGCTTCCCTTTACAATAACCAGCAATTACACTATCAATGGTTCTGCAACAACAACAACAAAGATTGCACACATGTTGAAGTTTAGTTATAAGACCCTACCAAATAAAAATCATTGTACCATTAAATTTTTCTGAATCTGCACAGAGACCTATATTAGTGCACACAATTAGCCTTTTCTTTACCCAAAATAAAATAAAATTCGTAGCCTTTAGTTTTCTTTCCCACTCCCCGATGAAAAATTGAAAATTTGGGAAACAATATAATTAACCACTGATCTATTGTATCAGTTCCAGTGTCTCATAATAAGCTTATAATTTTGTTAACAAACAAACTGAGTTATGCGTGTTTTCTGAGTAAACCTAGTCAAATTTTACAGTGCTTGCAAGCTTCATACCTGAAACCTTGGACCCAACCTGGAAATGGCTCTTTGTAAGTACTGGTGACTACAGTCGGACGTATGATGACGACGGATAGATTATCTTTTGAGTGTCTTAGAAGTATTTCTCCCATCGCCTTTGTGAATACGTACGTGTTTGGCCATCCATACAATTTAGCCCTGAAAGAATATAAGAAATAATAATGAGAAAATTCTGTAAGGATATTAGCGAAAAGCCCCAGAGAAAAATAGACCAACAATTTCACACTGCAAAAAAATTATTTTGGCACTCATTTTATCTCAATTCAATGAATGAATCGGTAGAGCTAGAGAACTGCAGAAATAACTTCTTCTTTTTTTGCTTATTGATAAAATTTGGAGAAAAATAAGTCCGAAACTGAGAATCGTGCTTGTGGTTTTATAGGGCACAGTTGGATGAATGCTCGAAAAAACCTTTCAATGCCAAAATCCTTCATCGTGGTTGTAATAACTTCTTCTGTCGCATTTTGTGCTTTTAGTTCATTCAGTTTCTCTTCCACCAAATTCTTCTCTTGCACTTTGAAATCAAATTTAGTGATCTCCTTTTCCATCTCATCCATGCAAGATGAGTCCTCTAGTATAAGTCCATCCCTTTCACCACATACATAAGCTGAAAAGCAATCAACATATCAGTGAAGCAAATCAAAGGAAATTGAGACCAGGAAAAAACATTCTGAGATGATAAATAAAGATGAAACTTAGAAAAGAAAAAAGAAAAAAAAAACATGTTGTGGACGCTGTAATAATAGTACATAACTCTTCTCCTCTCCTTTTTTGACATAAAATTTGAGCATATAAAGTTTGGGATATGGAACGGCTATATATATATATATGGTAGCCTTGTAGGCCATGGGAAACCAAGAGAAGAAAAACAAACACTAACCAGTTGACACATGGAGCAGCATTTCTAGCTTTAGACATTTCTTTGCAAAGCTCAGTACGTGTTGAACTCCAAATGTATTGACACTTAGTGCAATATCATATCTGCAAACCAAATTTATGGTCAATTGTAATTACACGTTTCTTTTGAGTAGTTTTGGGTAACATATAGGGATCTGCAACTGACACTTCGAAATAATTATCATGCGTACTTGTCTTTACTATTTATATATGCATATATTATATAACAGCTATATACCTTTCATCAAAATTTGTGGTTCCTGCAGAGTTAAGTATGATTTCAATGTCAGTGCACATGTCTTCTCTCAACTTGAACTCTTTCACTCCTAGGTCATCAAAAGTTACGTCTCCTGGTACAGCCACAACTTTTTTTGCTATGAAAGAATCAAACTCCGCACCCCATTTCTCTCTAAGAACGCTAAACAACTCCTTCCCTATTATCTTAATATATATAAAAATAAGTAAACATTAATAAAATGTACGTCATTACAAGATACATTAAAATTATTTGGCTATTATGAAATACGTATTTATATATAAACCTGATTATGCATGCGATCTGTGGCTGACTTGGTGTCCGAAGCTCTTAAAAGAAGATAAAGCTTTTTCACATCTGGTTGAACCCTTAGTATTTTCTCCACAAATACTGCATGTGCATTTGTAAATTAAGTTACTATGAGAGAGAGAGAGAGAGAGAGAGAGAGAGAGAGAGAGAGAG
>NW_018922015.1:233398-255704 GCF_002207925.1 Prunus avium
CTGGAGACTTCTTTTGTTGGTTTGTCAATTCAAGGGAAAATTATCTTCCTTTTGAATCTTGTATAAACCTGAAACCAAAAGAACTTTAAGAAAAATAGAAACAATAATAATAAAATAGGGGAAATACGGTTTAAGTTTGTTTTTTTTTTTTCAATTGTGTGTTTATTATGGTTGAAACTAAATCTGTGATTGTGTTTCTTATGTAGAGATGAAGAAATCAAATGCTATGGGGCCTTTACATATTTCTTGTGATTGAGAATGGAAATGAAGACATGCTGCTTATTGTTTTTTCGTTTTTTGGTGTTTGAAAATTCTAATTTGATTTGTATTAATTAGTTGGATATTGAAGTTTATTTTTATTTGTATGCAAATGTGGGATTGTATGTTGAACTTTGTTTTACTGGAAATTTGGTTAACTTTCCATGTTTGATGTATTGGAGATTTGGATTATTTCATGAAAATGTTGATGTATGTAGCTGTATCAGTTTCTATTTTAGGATGTTTGTTAATAGGTTCTTTGTTATTGTAAGACGTTTTCTTTTATGCTTAAACCGGCCGAACCAAACTGCACCAAACCGGATATGAATGGTTTGGTTTGGTTTGGTTTTCATTTTGATTTTAGCTCAAACCGAACCACACCGGACCGTGAAAGTTTAATTGGTTCAGCTGTGATTTGAGGGTGAAATCGGACCAAACCGGACCGTACCCACGCCTACTTATAAGTATATACTAGCCTCTCCACACGCGCTTCCGCGCTTGCGAGAGGCTTTTTTTTAAAAAAATTAAATTTATTTTAGAAGTAAAAAAGATAATGAGTAGTTGTGTTCCATAAAAATAGGATCCATTATCTGATTTTTCTTTTAATTTTAATTTTTTTTAATATGAAAAAGTATGAATTTACCATATTATCCTCATTTAATTAATAATTTCAATTCTTAATGTTTGCATTAACCAATGGCATTTTCTGGTATTTTGAATGTTTCACCATTCTCTGCCTTTTGCTTTATATATATAGATTATATATATTTATTATCTTGAATTAGTACTCTTTTTTTTTCAACAAAGTAGTTATATATTGGTTTTTTCTTCCGTAATGGGGCGAGTCGAGGAACCCATTCCCCAACAAAGGTGGGGATGGGGAATCCCCGATATGAATATTGTGGGTATGAATGCGGGGATGGGGGAAAAAAGCTTAACGGGGATGGGGATGGGAATGTCATACCCACCCCCGATTCGACCCATTGTCATATATTATTTGTTCAAAACAAAAAACCTGCAATTTTTAATTTTTTTTTTAATACAAAAGACCCCTTTCCTTTGTTTCTACATCCCTATCCCGAAAGAATGAATTGAGTTCGTATAGGCATTTTGGATGCCGCTATTGAAATTGCCCTTCTGGCTATATTTTCTGCTACTCCGCTCATTTCATAAAGTATTCTACCGGGACAGCCACTGTTTCTCTATATAAGAAAGTAAAAAGGGGTGCTATTCGTACTCAAGTCATAGAACCAACCTGATCCGATTGGTGCATTTATAAATTTTAAATTTATAAATTGAAAAAAAAAAAAAAAAAAAAAAATGGTGAAACATTCAAAATACCAAAAAATGTCCTTGGTTAATACAAACATTAAGAATTGAAATTATTAATTAAATGAAGATAATATGGTAAATTCACACTTTTATATATTTAAAAAAATTTAAATTAAAAACAAATTCCGATAATGGGCCCTATTTTTATGGAACACAACTACCCATTATCTTTTTTTATTCTAAAATAAAATAAATAATTTAAAAAAATCAATTGGCACAGGCATGTGCCAAGGGATGATGCTTCTTCAATACAACTGTCCACGTCCTCTTCTCTAGTAATCATTTTTGAGTGAGAAAGAGACTAACAGCGTTTAGCTCAACTCCATGTAGAAACTTCAATATGAATATTGTGTTCAAGTACAGTTAATGCGTGAACCTCTCCATTATCGTTTCAACATAACATGTTTCTGGAGGCCAGGTATGTGTGTGTGCATAATGTAGTCTTCCCAATCAATGCATTTTGGATCAAAATTGAAAGTTTCCGATTCGACGAAACTCTCCCTTGTTATCCTTCGCAGATCCTCGGCATTGTTGTCATCAAAGCTGCATTAAATCAAAGTAATTAACTTAAATGCATTATTACTGATAAAAGTAGTTATGTTTAATTGACAGCCAAAATAATGCATACGTACATGCCCTTGAATAGCATATAGGGCTCGTATAGCTCTACCAAGCGCATCACCAATTTGAGTTTCTGATTATAGTTGACATACAGATCTTGGAAATATTCGCCAAATGCTTTGCTCACGAACTTTAAACCCTTCAAATAAGAATTAAAGTAATATATATGAATATACATATACATATATACGTATGTAATTTGTAATTACTGTTAATGGGCGGAAATTACAAACCTCCAAAGGTAGCATGAAGCGAATTTGCATATACATGCGAAAAGTAGCCATAGTCTTGAAGAATTTAAGCTTGCCAACCTTGACAGGCTTTCCATCCTTGTCAATCCATGGATTTTTTGTGAAGTATCGGAAGCTAAAACTGTGAATATTAAGGAAATTGATAGGATTTCTCATAGAACTTCCCACATGGTAAATGATACTAGACGATTTATTTGCATTTGCCACCATTGCTACAGTTATTGAATTTACCACCATATCAACAGGAACCTGCATAATTTCAAAATCAATAGTTTGGATTGTAAAATTACATTGTGAAGTAAGCTCAAAAGAATAGTAAGTACGATATCGCGCGTTGTGACTTAAATATTTTCCGTTGTGTGCTTGTAGCTGTGAGTATTTGGAGAACCATGAAGTTTACTTGAACTTACCATATCAAATACTGACATAGGATCCACAAGCAAACATGTCACCTTTCCTTTACAATAACCAGCAATTACGCTATCAATGGTTCTGCAACAACAACAACAAAGATTGCACATATGTTGAAATTTAGTTATACCATTAAATTTGTCTGGAATCTGCACAGAGACCTATATTAGTGCACAAGATTAGCCTTTTCTTTACCCCAAAAATAAAAAAAATAAAAAAATTAGTAGCCTTTTGTTTTCTTTCCCAGTCCCCAATGAAAAATTGAAAATTTTGGAAAAAATATAATTAACCACTGATCTATTTTATTAGTTCCAGTGTCTCATAATAAGCTTATAATTTTGTTAACAAACAAACTGAGTTATGAGTGTTTTCTGAGTAAAATCTAGTCAAATTTTAGAGTGCTTTGCAAGCTTCATACCTGAAACCTTGGACCCAACCTGGAAATGGCTCTTTGTAAGTACTGGTGACTACAGTAGGACGTATGATGACGACGGATAGATTATCTTTTGAGTGTCTTAGAAGTATTTCTCCCATTGCCTTTGTGAATACGTACGTGTTTGGCCATCCATACAATTTAGCCCTGAAAGAATATAAGAAATAATAATGAGAAAATTCTGTAAAGATATTAGTAAAAAGCCCCAGAGAAAAATAGACCAACAATTTCACACTGCAAAAAAATTATTTTGGCACTGATTTTATCTCAATTCAATGAATGAATCGGTAGAGCTAGAGAACTGCAGAAATAACTTCTTCTATTTTTTTTTGGCTTATTGATAAAATTTGGAGAAAAATAAGTCCGAAACTGAGAATCGTGATTGTGGTTTTATAGGGCACAGTTGGATGGATGCTCGAAAAAACCTTTCAATGCCAAAATCCTTCATCGTGGTTGTAATAACTTCTTCTGTCGCATTTTGTGCTTTTAGTTCATTCAGTTTCTCTTCCACCAAATTCTTCTCTTGCACTTTGAAATCAAATTTAGTGATCTCCTTTTCCATCTCATCCATGCAAGATGAGTCTGTTGTGAATTAATGACTAACTCACTGCCCTTAAAGATCTTGTTGTTGATGGACTTTAGACAAAGAACTCAATGATGGATGAGTCTTACACACACACACAGAAATTAACCAAGCACAAATGAAGATGAGTCCTCTAGTATAAGTCCATCCCTTTCACCACATACATAAGCTGAAAAGCAATCAACATATCAGTGAAGCAAATCAAAGGAAATTGAGACCAGGAAAAAACATTCTGAGATGATAAATAAAGATGAAACTTAGAAAAGAAAAAAAAAGAAGAAAAAAACATGCTGTGGACGCTGTAATAGTACATAACTCTTCTCCTCTCCTTTTTTGACATGAAATTTGAGCATATAAAGTTTAGGATATGGAACGGCTATATATATATATAGTAGTATGGTAGCATTGTAGGCCATGGGAAACCAATTAAGAGAAGAAAAACAAACACTAACCAGTTGACACGTGGAGCAGCATCTCTAGCTTTAGACATTTCTTTGCAAAGCTGAGTACGTGTTGAACTCCAAATGTATTGACACTCAGTGCAATATCATATCTGCAAACCAAATTTATGGTAAATTGTAATTACACGTTTCTTTTGAGTAGTTTTAGTATTTATATGCATATATTATATAACAGCTATATACCTTTCATCAAAATTTGTGGTTCCTGCAGAGTTAAGTATGATTTCAATGTCAGTGCACATGTCTTCTCTCAACTTGAACTCTTTCACTCCTAGGTCATCAAAAGTTACGTCTCCTGGTACAGCCACAACTTTTTTTGCTATGAAAGAATCAAACTCCGCACCCCATTTCTCTCTAAGAACGCTAAACAACTCCTTCCCTATTATCTTAATATATATAAAAATAAGTAAACATTAATAAAATGTACGTCATTACAAGATACATTAAAATTATTTGGCTATTATGAAATACGTATTTATATATAAACCTGATTATGCATGCGATCTGTGGCTGACTTGGTGTCCGAAGCTCTTAAAAGAAGATAAAGCTTTTTCACATCTGGTTGAACCCTTAGTATTTTCTCCACAAATACTGCATGTGCATTTGTAAATTAAGTTACTATGAGAGAGAGAGAGAGAGAGAGAGAGAGAGAGAGAGAGAGAGATGGAATTAATGTACCCATTCCAAGGAAGCCAGTGGCTCCGGTTACTAAGATGGTCTTGTTCTGCAAATATCCTAGTATACTCTTCAACTCCATTGTGAAAATCTGAAGGATAGGTTGGGTAATATCAGAGTGCATATATATATATATATAGAAAGGCTTGCCTACTTATAAAGGTTGTACTTTTTCTTTTCCTTTTTTAATTTTTTTTTTCTTTAGAATGACTTTAACCTACATGCATGAGCCATGTGGTTGGGTTTCTGTTTGTTGTTCACCGTCCCTATAATTTAGTAGATTCATGCAGGTGAGCTAGCCGTAAGGTATGCCTTAAACATGAGAGAAAATGAGGGGAGCATACATTATTCATCAAACATATCTTCTGGGATATGCACTATTGCTAAGCACACATTGAATACGTACACAGTGGGTAGATAGTAGATGGAGCAGACTGATGTAGACATAAGGTTTCTCTTCACATGGGTGGGAGATAGGCATTATTAATGTGCAAAAACTAATTTTGCTTCCTCTAGTTTGTTATACTTTTCACTTTCGACTATGTTGTTTTAATTTTGGCAATTTGACTCTTGTAATTTGATGTCCTCACAAATCAAGGATATGTCCAAATTTTCATTCAAATTTGTGATTAGGTAAGTACATGTCACTGACGTGGAGGTGTATATTTGGATGGCATTGGAAAGAATTTGATAGAATTTGTAAAGTGTCCTTAAATTGCAAGGAATTTGAAACTACATAAAATTAACATAATTGAAACTACGGAGACCAAAGTGATAAAACAGACAAACTACAGAGACGAATAATGACATTTTGCTTTATATTAACCACAAAGAAGTCTCACCAAAGAAACAACGGGTGCAAAAGGGGTTATAATTCAAATGGTGAATAACATTTTATGTATAAACAAAAGTTTTGTTTCTTTTTTTAGCAGAAATTTTTTTGCTTTTTAAACATAGTTATGGAGGTGGTTGATTGGCTATCATTTTGGGAGCGGCTGGTGTAGATTGGACCAGTGTTTCCTTCGTCAGCTAACCTAGTGCATCGTAAAAGGTGAAAACTATTATTCTTTAAAGACAAATCACAATCTAACATGCATCTATAAATTTTTATTTTTATAATTTTGATGTACTTTTTTCTTTTCTTTTTTTCAGCACAGCTGCCCATTGTCTTAAATATCACTGTTGGGTTCAAACATAAGATCACTGTTCTGCAGATTATGGACCCGTTATATTTATAAAATAAATGCATTCGATGCTATGTCAACAACAAAACGTACCCAATAATATCACTGCCATTAATATATCAACAACAAAATGTACCCGATAATATCACTGCATGTTAACGGAAAAATGTACCATGCATTATCAATAATAGTGCTATCCGCGGGTCTGACACTTTGTGAGAGCTTGTTACAGCTATCAGGCAATTTATGTCCTACACCAAGAACAAAAACCCTAAGAGCAAGTCCAGCAGCTAAGGCTGAACTCGGGCTGGGGGGTTTTGGGAGAAAAATGGGCTCCAGCAGCTAAGGCTGGCCCGAGTTTCATGTGGGGGCCACGAAGAAGGGCTGGCCCAAGGGCAGGTTCAGCTCCAGATCCAAAACTAGGTGGGCTGACGTCAGTGATGACGTCAGCAACAAAAAAAATTAAAAAAAATTCAGATTTTTAAAAAATAAATACTTAGTCATATTTTTCACTTCCCTCACCAAAAATCTTTTAAAATAATATTGTCTAAATTAATTGTTTAGGTAAACAAATATGTGAAAAAAACAAAAAAATGAATAGTATTTGCCCAAAATTAGGGCAACTGGTGGAAACCAACATTGCTTTTTGCAAGGGCAGCCACTATTCACGTGAATAGTGCTGCCCTAGCCCCCTTCCTTGCCATGGCTAAAGGCAACTGGTGGAATTGCTCTAAACACACAGCGACCTTAAAATTGAATGAAACCCATATCTCAGTTGAGCTGAATCTTACCACTTAACACACAGCTGCCGACAACTTCAATTCTTCTCGCAGGGTTAAAAATGACAAGATAGAAGAAGGGCTAACCTTGAACAAATAGATCTTCATTCAATTAACCAAAGAAAAAATCTTTTATTCAGCAAACCAAAGAAAAAGTATTTATTCAACAAATAGTGAGGGCAGGAAATATGAATCCGCTTTGTTGCAATTTCTCACTCAAATCACACCCTGGCCCTAACATTCGTAACAATCAAGTCCACTATCAATAATGCGCCAAAATCTACAAAACTTCGTAGGGAACAAAGCTTGCAGTATGTTGGTGATACAGTATAACATCAGAGACACTACCCCTACAAGGGAAAACTGGGCCGAAAACTTGAGTATTACAGCGAGGGGTCGTTGTCATAACTCATAACAGGCCATCTTGCTTGTCCATGACTCATATTACTCAGACACAACCATTTCCATAAGTTATGATCTCCACAAGCAGCACGGAAATAGACTCATGCAAACAGTACTAGGCAGAAGAAAGATTTAGCTGGGAAGGAGATGGGGACCTCTCTTTTCTTTTACCTGTCACAACTGTGGTTTTCTCATTGTGACTGGCAACTAACTCTGCCGTACATGAGTTTAGGGATTCAAGGTTCCTGCAGACACCGCCATTTTGAGATGTTTCCAAATTATGTGAGACTTCACCAGAAGCTTTAGAAACACTTGGCCGGGTAATGCAGAGCCAGGTTCTTGCAGGCTCCTGACAGCTGTCATCTGCTACAGGCACATGCCAGGATCCAATTTCTGATTCCTGAAAAAGATTGGCACCTCAATACTCTATAGTATAAAGTAAAAGGGATCAGCTTCACACGAACACTAAACACCACTAAGAATTTATGCACTTATAGGCCTCACTCTGCCTTTGAACATTTAAAACAATCCCGAACTCGTGAAGATTATCATTTTATTACACAACTAATTTTTATTTAAAGAACATTTGAATGAAACATTAAGCACTCAAAACAGCTCAGATAAAAAGGCAAACTAATACAGAATTTTACGATTCAGGCGACATTTTAGAGGGAACTTAGGGATCATAGACATCTATAACAAAGTTCACGCCCGGCATAAGTTCACTTAAACCAAGGGGCCATTTTATTAAAGCATTATCTGTAATTGATAACTATATTCCTATTATCTAACTGATGCTCAATAGAAGACTAAACGAACTTTACCAAAAGAACTATTTCCTTCCCGCTTGAGCACAAAGACATGGTTGTCGTCACAACTTTCACATTAGCATGACAGAAAGATTATGATCACAGAAATAGACACCTAGAAGCATTATATCCAACGCAAGATAAACTCTATAAATGTATTCCAAGCAACATGCATATGAATCACCCGAGTTTTCATAACATTCTTTAGATTTTAGGTTTACCCATACAAGTGTTTCTCCAAAATATCTTGAATGATTTATCTTGTACAATTTGACAAGAACTTATCTATTTCGTAAGTAATATATTTCTATATTCAACATTTTCTGTTTTTTGTCCCCACATTAATTTCCTATTTGCACCCTCAAATTCCACACCTAGCAAAGGGGCCCCAGCATGGCCAGGGCCACTGTCCTTTTTCCTCCCTTCATTTTTTATTTTGAAGAAGAAGAACAGTGCTCTATACCATACTAGATAAACCAGAATATATAGAAATGGAAGAAAGTCACAGTTAGAACATGCCATCAGAATGAACCAATATGAAATATTAAAATAGTACCTGGATGACTGAAGAATATAGGGGCGGCATCTGAAGTTTCAGATTGCCTTTGACAAAAGTATATCGAACCTGTACAACAGGATGCATGAGAACTTATAGCATAAAAGATAGGTGTGCATGGATCAATTTCACATTTGAAGCAACCATAGACCACTCAATCAGGTTTCAAAAAATATTAAAAAGATTAAAATCAATAGAAACCATCCAACGTATCACAAAACCAATTTGCAGAGACATCTGGTGGTATTGATTTTGTTGATTTTATGGTGGAATGGAATTTTTCTTTTTAATATAAGGAGTGATTCTTTTCTACAAAAAGTTTAATACAAGTTTCATTATTTTCCATTGACAATAAATATCCAACGCAATAACAAGGATTTTCCCTTGTTATCATCCTTTGAGATTGAACAAAAATATGGTAATGTAGAATATGGGGAGCACAAAAACTCTGGCTAGAGACGGAAATAAAAAGGAAAAAACATCTCTGCATGTTTTCTAGAGAGGAAGAGTTGCAGGCAAAAAGATAGTCAGAGGTAACAGAAAAACTTGAATGAGAAAACTATTTGAAGTTGCTTTTAGTTTTTGGTTTTTACTTTAGGTGCCATTCCATATACATTTTGTCACACCATCCCTCCCCTTACCTCCTCCCTTCTTTGTCCGAGCATTTCCTTTCTATCTTTTACTAAAAAATCAAAACTGAAATCCAAAAAACAACAAAAAGTTCAATTTCTGAGAGGCCGCCTTTACACTTACTTAGACCTTGAGCCTCACCTTATTATCTCTAAACCAAACTCTTCAGGCATGCACCACTATTAAATAAACTCCATTCAATTTTCTATCGAGTGATTTGACTCATCAACAGGGTCCATCCACACAGGCCGTTTATACTTTGTGTTAGCATGTCATGTGATTTTAGGATTCGTCTAATGCACCAGTTAACGCTAACTCACTAATTTAGTGTTTCATGTCAATACAACAGAAGCAATCGACAAGTTTGACAATTTGGATTAGAACTGCAACTGGAAAATCTTCCTTCTGCTGAAATGAACTGACAGCCACTGTTTCTCTATATAAGAAAGTAAAAAGGGGTGCTATTCGTACTAGCTTACTCAAGTCATAGAATCAACCTGATCCGATTGATTCGGATCTCAAGCCTCTGAATTTACAAATGGTGCATTTATGTGCATTTGGTTTAATCTAAACCATTACAACAATCCAATGGTTAGAGTTGTTGCCACATGAGCTACCTTGATTACCTTCAGTGTTGGAAATAAAAATGCATTAAAATCAAGGAAGCTCATGTGGCAATAAGTCTAACCATTTGACTGTTGTAATGGTTTAGATTAAACCAAATGCACATAAATGCACCATTCGTAAATGCCGAGGCTCGGAATCCAATTGGTTCGAATGGGTAAGGAAGGTTAGACACTCCTAAGACTTCTGAATATTCACAAGTGCCAGCACTGAAAATGAAAAAGCTCAAACTATGAAGTCATGATAGAGATGGACATACAGTTTTTGATAGAACTAAAAAAAAAAAAAAATAGAACTAAAAAGATGACAGCAATACAAAGAGTTTCATATCATCATGCAAAACCACGTGAACTCATCCATATTAGGAAATAACTATTTTCTAGGTTTTAAAATGTAATTAAAAAGAGGATAGCATCTATACTGATACGTTGGATGAGAGTGTGAAAGAGCGGAATGAAATAAAACTACGAAAAAACCAATAAATAAGTTTAGAACATATGAAATAATATGTTCAATGAGGTCGTCCAAGAACACATACTTGGTGTCTGTCTTTCCACTTAAGAAAGAAGCTGCTTCCTAGGAGTTCAAAAATGTGATCTCGCATTTCATCATTTGTAACGAGCAAGCACTTGAGCTTCACAGCAGCATAGAGCCAATACCTAAGTCATATCAAAGAATTAATTTGTTTATTCCAAGCATACAGTAGTGATGTTAAAGTGATGAACACACGGGCCACTGGAGGGAGAAATGGTACTTCATAAATACATGTTTTTTTTCTCAAAATATTCCATGTACATGTTTCTTTCTTGTTTTTTTAAGAGAGCACTTAAACGGGGAATGTTGTTGGTGTTGCCGTTTTGAGCAACCAAAGTCTGGAGAGAGAGAGAGAGAGAGAGAGAGAGAGAGAGAGAGAGAAACTTTCAACCAAAAGCTTGCACAATCAGCGGAGCTGATATAGTTCATCAACATAAACGTAGGAAACAAGTAATAACATTTAGTAAGAAATGGATCACAGGCTCATACCAATCGTCATTGGAACCACTTGGTGTGGCATAAAGAATGCCTTTATCCATCCACTCCTCAATCAGTTTTCTGTGGGAAGGATTTTCCACAAGTCCCCGGAAACGTCTATTATGCATGACAACAAGTGGCCATTTCTCTCCACTCTTATTATACAATTCTTTCACAACAGCATCAAGCTGCTCTATATAGAACAGAAATATAAGTCATGATTAAACGTGACTAAAGGGCCTATCAAATAAAAGTATAAATTGACAAAATAAGAGAGCAACAATCATCTTCAGATGTACAACCTGAGAAAGACTGAATCCACCATCTGCAAAATTCTGCTGGTAGAGCCCAATATTAGCTCCATCCACTATAGCTTCATACTCAGCATGTTTGTCCAGCCAATCCTTTATTAGACATTGGGGAAAATAAGAATTACAATATGTTTGCAAAGTAACGTTGACCCAAATATAATCAAATTGAACACATAAAACATTGGATTTGCTACTTTAATCTTCTTCATAGCCTCAACAACTCTAAATCGCCTCATTAATTCTGATTTCTGTCATTTCAAGGCAAAACAAATGTGCAAGACTAAATGCCAATGCAATCAAAAATTAAAGAAACACCGCCACAGATTATGCAGCAGCATCTTGATTGGCAATCAGGCCCACATTAAAGTTTATAACCAGACTAAGAAAAAATTGAAAACTCAGCCCAATTGATCTGGTGGGACCATGGTACAGCAGGCCCAAGCTGGGAGTTCAAATAATACCCAGCCCACAGGAATGAATAAATGCTTCACAGAGTTTCAAGAAAAGGAGTCACATAAGTCTAGAGGTCTAGAAGCTTCAAATAATTATAAACTTTGCTGTACCTAGGAAAGGGTCATCCTTGGGAGCTTAGGAAGTTAGTTGGGGCAATAAAAGAGGTCTAATTAATGTTATGACTTTGAGTAATGTGTGGAAGGCTACTAGTCATCGTTACACCTGATGTGAGTCTGTCATTTTGGGGTAATGAAAAGTACTACGAAAATCACATAAACCCTGTTATACATTTACAAGTATAGTAAATCTATGAATCTACCACTAAATGACAACCTAACAAACAGGAAAGCATCCCAGTTCCTGCATGTTTTATTATTAAAATCCCAACTTATCTATCAGAAACAAGAATGTCCTTATACATTGAGGGGAACCAGCATCAAAATATAACATGTTCATACATATCTGCTGAAATCTTGAACTCTGCTCTCAATTCCTCAAATTTGAAACCATGAAATCCACTATCCCGTCACCAGCAACCCAAACAAAAACAGAACATCCGCATTATAAATCTAAAAACAAATGCGATACTATAGTCTCTGTCCATTACATAAATTCAAATTGGCAAAACAAAAACATGGCAAATTTGACTAATCAAAATATTTGGTTCACCTGGAACTCACTGAAATTTGACTTAACCTCCCGTTCCATTGCCAAAGCAGCAACCGACTCCGCAAACCTCTGGGTCTCCCCACAATCAATGTCAACACAAACCAAACGCTCACCACAAGAGCAACACTGGCTGCTGCTCATATCCGCATTGGCCCTCCGCACATCCCAAACCCCCTTCCCAATCCATCCCTGCCCATGCCACCCTCCTCCATTCCTCAAAACCGCCTCTTTCACCCCACCCGAATCCCAATTCGCTTCACCCAGCTCACAAGCCACTCCACCCAAAAACCAATCCTCAATGATCTTAGCCGTTGATTCCCCAACACACCTCACTACATTCCTCAACTTATGCAAATAACCATAAACCCTTTCCCCATTCCCCGTCTCCGCACTCACCTTCAGCAACGCCGCAATCTCCGGCTCCTCCAAGCTCACCCCCACCATACCCATATGCTCCTCCACCTCATACGCCTTCTCCGCCTCCAATTTCTCACAAAAGCAAAACAGCGCCGGGTCGCACGTGCGCAACCTCGGCAACACATTATACTTATCCATACCCTTCACCAGGCCAAATGCGTAATCGCCGTCCCCTTTGGCGGCGGCGAGCCGGGCCACGGCGGTGATCGTGGCCTCGTTCGGAAGGGTTCCGATAGATAACATTTGGTCGAAGACGCGGAAGCCATTGTCCAAAGCCAATTGCTTCAGAGAGGGGTCGCTGACGGAGTTTGAGCAGAGGTAGAGGAGAGTGTTGAAGTGGTGGTGGTTGAAGTGAGTCTTTTGGGAGACGGCGGATTCGTATAGCGAGATTGCGCTGGGCAAGTCTTTGTGCTTCGAGCAGAGAGTGAGGGAGGAGTGGAATTGGTTTTCTGGAGTTTGCTTCTTCTTGATATTCTTTGGGGTCCCCATGGGAGTGTGTAGCTGTGTTCCACCGATACGTTAGTCTTGAGGGGTATGCTCGTATCGCATACGGCGATACGCGTGCGATACGTATCCGATACCGCTATGTATCGTCCGAAAGTTTGACCGTCCGATACGTCTCCGATATACGGTCCCGATACGGCGCTGCTGCGAGAAGTCGGTGGGGCAGGAAGATGAAGAAGCGTCGTCGTCTGTGAGGCTCTGCTGCGCGAGGAAGACGAAGAAGCGGCGCTGCTGCGCGAGGAAGAAGAAGAGAGCGCGTATTTGTTTGTTTTAGGTTTTCTCTGAGACGACGTCGTCTCATTGTTGGGCTTTCAATTTCACTTAAGTTGGAACGCACGTTTTAAGGAATAAAACCTTTTCTTTCTTTTTTCTTTTTTGAGAGAGCAAACCCATTTTTTAAGGGGCAAAAAAAAAAAATTGGGGCAAACTATGCTGTACATTTTTTAGCAGCAAAACCTTTATTTTTATTTATTTATTTTTTTTTTTTGTCTAAACCATGAGGTGGTCCTGGATGGGCCCTAACTATGGGTGGCACCTTTAAACCTTAACCACAACCCAGACTAATCCCCACTCACACCGGGTCGGCCCGTAAGGGGTAAAGTGTTGGCCAAAGTGGTGACTTCGTACGAGAGCAGGGATCGAACCCCTGACCTCTCTTAAGGAATGAGAGTGCCGAACCACTCACACCAACCACCTTAGTTAACCTTTATTTTTTATTTCAAAACATGCAGACTTACACACAATCAACTCTAACCCTTTTTTTTCTTTGTAGCTAGCTGCTGTTAGTATTGGGTTATATGTATTTGATTCCTTTTTTTGTTATCAAAATGCATTTGATTCACAGGATGGATGATTGTATTGAAATGTATATGTTATCAAAATGCATTTAATTTGGTCACTTGTATTTTTTGGTTTTTAGTTTTAGTTTTTTTTTTAAAGACATTTCCTATTGAGATGGGCGATAGCATTCTAAACTCACACACTAGTAGGTCCTTTGCATAGGTTTTTAGTTTTATGTTTTGAACTGAATGGATGACTGTAACATGATGCATGCAATATTAGTTTTTATTATTTATATTATTTTTTAAATGTGTATTATTTTAATGACCATAACTGTATCGGCGTACCCGTAACTGTATCCATGCTACATATGTGTAGGGTTTTGGGAAGAGAAAACCTGCAGTTTCTGGTTTGGAATGTTTAAATAAGTATGGGCCAGGCTTAAATTTAACATATGCAACAAATGCATATCCAAGGCATATTCAACAAATGCACTCTTTTGGTGCATATTCAAAAGAGGCAATTCGTATAATATATACTAGGCTCTTTGTACGCACTTCCGCACGTGCAAGATACCTTTTTTAATCACGCATGCTGCATGCAACTTACAAATTTATTTTTATTTTTTATTTTTGCAATTATATTTTGCTAGATGCCCGTAAATGTTTTCCTTTTGTCGCCTATATTTTTCGAAATATCCGCCTCAATAGTTTATGCACAATAAAAGAAAGAAAAAAATAGTTGAGACGGACATCTAGAAAAATACGGGTGATAAAATAAAAACATTAAAGACGAGCATCTAGCAAAATATAATTGCAAAAAATAAAAAAATAAACTTTGTAAGTTGCGCATAGCCCGCTTGATTAAAAAGGCCTCTCGCATGTGTGGAAGCACGTGCAAAGAGGCTAGTCTAATTAATGTTCGGGTATGAGCTAAGGCAATTCATATTCAAAAGCATGATGAAAATGCATAAATGGAAACATTGTAGACGATGATGAAAACAATTTTAGGTCTAGAGAGGCTTTAACAATGTCTTCTCTAAACTTTATATTATGTTCCAAGTTTAGTTGTGATAAAACTATTATGTTTCCTTTTAAAGGTTTTAAGAGGTCTTTACAACATGTTCTCTAGGCTCTCTTATGTTCTGCTCATCTACTGCACATTGTATGTTATTACTGTTGTGTATAAGCCAACATATTTTGAGTACTCAAATTAATTGTTAGTATTTCTTTAAGTTACAAAAATTGATGAACAATAAATAAATAAAAACATGTATTGATTTTAATTTAACTATGGAATGTTATGTCATACAGGGAACTATGCATTAATTTTCTTTTGGACATATGAAGACATCATTCTTTCACAATAAATAGTGTTGTTTGTATTGTCAATTGAATTCAACAATTTGATTTACAACTATTAGAGATTACAAAATTCCAATGCCCCTTGTGTATGCTATGAATCTATGATTCATTTTAAGACAGAGCTAACAGCAGTGGAAGATAGGAGTGCTTCCGACATTGGACGATGTTGTGCTTGTTACCATTGAAGAATGGGGCACACCGATCGATAGCCTTAGAAATGAATTTGGTAAGAGCGGCAACACGTCCGGTAAGGCTCTTGATGTCCTTCACTGTTTTCGGCACCTTCATATCCAGGATGGATTGGATTTACTCAGGGTTGGCTTCAATGACGTATGTGTGTGCCTGATCTGCAGTACAGGCCCATATCGTTGATGAAGGATGTGTGCGACTGATCTGTCGAATGCATGAAGATCTTATTGTAGCCGGAGTAAGCATCCACGAAGTTGAGTAACTCTTGGCCTGCCATAGCATCCACAAGCTAATCAATCTATGGCAAGGGAAAGTTATATCTCGAGCAAGCACAATTAAGGTCGGTGTAATCTACACACATGCGCCAATCGGCTCTTAGCTTCCGTACAAGAATTACATTGGCCAACTAGGATGGGTAATCAACCTCTCTAATGAATCCAATACCATGGAGCTTCTTTACTTCGGTTTTCATGGCTTCATATCATTTAGGATCATAAGCTCATCGCTTTTGTCGAACGAGTCGTATAACAGGTTCAATGCTAAGCCGATAAGAGATGACTTCATGGGATATACCAAACATGTCACTATAGGACCAGACAAATACTTCAGCATTATGTTGCATGAAGGCAATGAGATTAGTGTGCCCAACTAGGATGGGTAATCAACCTCTCTAATGAAGCCAATACCATGGAGCTTCTTTACTTCAGTTTTCATGGCTTCATATCATTTAGGATCATAAGCTCATCGCTTTTGTCGAACGAGTCGTATAACAGGTTCAATCCTAAGCCGATAAGAGATGACTTCATGGGATATACCAAACATGTCACTATAGGACCAGACAAATACTTCGGCATTATGTTGCATGAAGGCAATGAGATTAGTGTGGAGCTTGTTTTCCAGCCAAAGGATAGCAATTGCGAGCGCTGAGTTGGTTACCCCTTACTATTTTTGTCTCATAGAGTACGTCATCATCAACTTGTGTATGGAGATGAAGATGCACATCTGTGCCAAGACTGTGCGCCCTAAGATTACATTGTAAGCGATAGAACAGTCAACGATGGCGATAGGCAAATTGATGATGTACCAATGGTGATAGGCAAGTTGATGTTGTCGATGGGTTGGACAACATCGCCAGAGAAGATAATTAAAAGTGTAATGTGCCGATTAATCAAGTGATAATCCACTTTGAGGGTATTGAAAGCTTCAGCGAAATGAAACCAACTTTATTTGAACACACATGAAATGAACAATCGGAATCTAAAATCCAAAATAAGGTAGAACTCTTACCCGAAGAACTGTCCATGACTTCACCGTTACACTCATATATAACCGTCAAAAGTTCATCACTAGTGTCACCAGTAGACACGTTGGATGCGCTTGAAGTTTCAGCACTCTTCAAATTGTTCCTCTTCTCCTTCCATATCGTACAATTCTATTTCCAATGGTCTTTGGATCTACACTTAAAGCAACCATCATTGTCCTTGGATTTAGAATTCTCACCACAGTCTTTCTTGCCATCACGCTTGTTTAAGAGACCCTTATCTCCGGTCTTTGGAACTAGACCTTTACCTGGAGAGTTCTCTCCAGATGTTGAGACATCCGGTGGTGGGAGATAATGTCTTCACCTGGAACTAGACCTTCAACTGAAGAGTACTTTTGCCGAACATAAGCGTTGTTTGAAAGTGTCTATATGATGAAGGTAAAGATGTTAACAACATAACTTCCATCCTCTGCAAGTGCGAAATGCACCTATTGAAGGTGCAAAGATGCCACATAAGATTTCCTCGCTCATCCATCCGAGGATTTAGAAGTTCCTCTTTCAGGAAGAGTTTGTTTGATAGTCACTTTCGTGCAAACATCTATTCGAGCTTGTCCCATCTTTCTTCACGGTGTCTCTTGTCATATTGAACAACACCTCGTCTGAGATGAAGTTCTTGATGGTCCCCTAACCAAATCGTCGAGCGTGTCCCACTCATTAGATATTATGGTTTTTGACTTTTTCTCTTGCCTAACAAGACAACGTTGAGAGGTTGCTGGTGAACGACTTCAACTCGATCTTCATGCTACCCGTATGTGGTTGCTTCGGCTTCATCTCTTTAGCCTTCTTGTCGTCTGCCATCTCAAACACTCAAGACCTTGTTATCGATGAACTATACAAAAAACACTCACAAACTTGAAGAAGAATCAAACATACACCAAAGCAATAAAGCAAAAAAAAAACACAAAACACAAAAATTTATGCAGGATCTGCGAACACGAGAATTATAGAGGTTCAGCATTGTGCCTACGTCCTCTTTGGTGATCACCCTAAGAAATTTCACTAGTACGTAATACGAATACTCAAGGTTTACTAGAAAACCCCTTTCACTCTTAAGATCCGTAGATCTTAATTTCTCTCACACCCTTGCTCTAATCAAATTTGATGCCCTTGTGATCTCTCTCACACTTTGATCTAGCCCTAAAAGCCTTATTTATACTAATACGCTTTTGGGTTACAAGTCTACATGAAATAGGAAACATAGCAATAAAAGAAATTGGGCAAAACCCATTAAAATTAGGTATAAACACGACAGAATTAGGGACCATGCACAAAATTCGACATATCGCTAGCCTCAAAAGACTGACAGGAGCTCTCTGTGGTTTCCGACCAGTCGGTTTGGCCACATCGGCATGTCACCTTTTGAAATTGTGTGACCTACCCCTTACTGCCAAAACTAACATGTCGCCTAGGATTTCTAATAAGTCTGCTTTGCTTCACTTCCTTTGCATCCTTTTGGTGCCCTAACTTCAACATGGTGTTCGTAGCCGCGGTAATGAATGTGGTGTTGGTTTTCCATCCAATCATAATGGTTATTTTCAGTCTGGTCAAGGTACATGAAATCAGCGGAGTGTTCAACCGCAAGAATGGTTTGTTAGATTTGTGATAGGCCCCTTCGTTAGATTGTTACAATTGAATGAATATGGCCTATAGAGGGAGAGTGCCTACCCAAAGTCTATCTGCAATGGCGTCTTCCTTGTCCAATTCTCCCCGATCTGGAAATTCTTGGCTTGTGGATAACGATGCTAATGCCCATGTTACACCTGATCTTATGAACCTCTCTGATCCTAGGTAATACAATGGTAATGAACAAGTTGGTGGGATAGGTAAAGATTCTAACTTAATGATAACTTATACTGATTCAGCACAATTTCAATCCAATTCTAATTCGTTTAATTTATCTGATGTTTTATTTTGCCCATATGCATCCTCTAACTTGCTATATGTCCATCAGTCTCCTTTGTAAAATAATTGTTACATTCTAATTTTTTCTGATTCCTTTGTTATTAAGGACCTCAAAACAGGGATGACTCTTTTCCGCGCTTTGATCAACCAACCTTCATGCCTTTGTTTCCACTATTGTCACCAAAACTTCAGCTCAAACTTGATATTCAAGGCTAGGTCATCCAGCTTCATCAATAATAAAATATTTAATTTCAGATAATATTGTGCCTATTAAGGCTTCTACAACTTTACCATTATGTCATTTGTGTCCATTGGGAACGAGTGTACTCGGATGTGTGGTGTTCTCCTGTTGTTTCTACAAATGGATTAAGGTATTAAGTGTTATTTGTGAATGACTATTCTTGGTACACATTGATCTTTCAAATGAAACAAAAATTTGAAGTTCATGAAATATTTGTTAAATTTAAATTACATGCTGAGAATTTTTCGCAAATAATGGGATCCATCAATGATTTTTGTGAAGACCCGTATTTTAAAAGGATAAAAGAATATATTTATCTTTTGGATAAACTTGAATGATATTATCTTTTAAAGATATTTATCTTTTCAATAAACTTGAATGATATTATCTTTTTAAGATATTTATCTTTTGGATAAACTTGGATGTTCTTATCCTTTTAATATTTAAGTTTATCCTATCCCTATAAACACTATAAATAGGAGCATAACCTTATAGTTTCAAAACTTGAGAAATTAGAAAAGAAATTGAGAGAGAGAGAGAGAGGGGATTCTTGGAGGAGATTTGGGGCTTAGCTTGTATTTTCTTAACTTGGAGCAATGCTTTGGAATCGAGGTAGGGATTTCTTAGGGGCCCTTTACGGGGATTGATTTAATTAAATTTCGTGAGCACTATATTATGCATGATATTATTATTTGAAAGGCATAATTATATCATTTCATGGGAATTTGCTGGAATTCTTGGGTAAAGAAAGTATGGAAAAGAGGGTAATGGGAAGGATCTTTTGTGTAGTTGAGTCTAACTCTTTGTAGGTACCAAGTCTCAGGGATCCCACAGTGCACATGGTTTTTATTGGGTGATTCGGGACTGGCGAAAGGGAGTTAGACAAGATGACTAACAAAAGGGGAAATTATGGGATGATTGAGATGGATGTTAGTTCATATAAATGGGCATTCGGGACCAAGTGGTACAAGCATGGAATGAGACGTGCAGGTCTGCTTGTCCAGTTATATGAATTAACGGGAGTAGATGAAGAGCATTCATTCATTCATGTATTATTAATAATGTGATATGTAACATCCCAACCCAAAATATTAATAAGTTTGGATTTAATTAAATTAAAAATGGAATTTCCCAATTTTGCCCTTGAAGTGGGGGCAAAAAGGTCAATTTTTATACGAGAAGATTTTGGGACAACTAGTGGTATTTCTAGGAAGGTGGTACTGAACCAAGTCCGTAGACACGCGGTAGGCTCGATTCGGACTTGAAACGAAGAAGATACGATTGAAAAATCATCGAGGGCCTAATTGAAATTATTTCAAAATTTAATTTGATTAAAATCAGATTTTATCCCTCAATTTCTCATTTCTCTCTCTCTCTCTCCCCCGACTTCTCTCTCTCGCACGCGAAACCCCCTCCCCCGTACTGTTCACCGACGGCCATTTTTTGACAGCACCGCCGCCACGTCGCACCACCGGCCGCGAGACCAGCCCAGATCTAACCGCCGCCTCTCCCTCTTCCTTTCCCGACCAACCCTGACGCCAACCGTCGCCGCCAGCCACCGAAAATCGCAGAAAACTCGCCAGAACTGTCGCGATTTTTCAGCCGCTCGTTCTCCGCCGTCCGGCCACCGATTCCGACAAGTGAGGTATGGTTTCTCATCTACTTTTCGTGCTCTAGCTGGCTGTTGGATAGGTTTTGGCTGATTTTTAGTTTTAGCAACTCGAATTCGAACCCTAAAATCTGCCGATTTTCAATTTGAAATTCCGGCCACTTCCGTCGAGAATTTAGGGTATGCCCAAGAACAAAAGTGACTCCAAAATAGGAGTATTACCTAGGGTAGGAGTTTGGAGCCAAGATTCTAAGTTTTTCCGGTCACCTGAACAGTGATCAAGCTACCCACGCGCTGCCCGCGCGTGGGGCGGCGCGTGGGCTGTCCGGCAGAGGTCACATTTATCCTAAAATGATCCTTGTGTTGTCACGAGCGCGTAGGAGTTTACGGATCTCAATTTGGATATCGTTTGGGCCTCGAACGAATTAGACATATTCTGTGATTATCGGGTTTGATGTGTTTGGACCGTTGGATCAAACCCAATTTCACGTATGTTGTTCCTGGTATTCATAGGATCGTATGAGAACTCGCGGATCGTGAATCGGAGCCCCGGATGTTCCGAATCATCAACTTAAAGTTTTGACCGTCCGGTTGACCGAGTGTCTTCCGAGACTTTTCTAGCGCTTGAAACCTTTAGTCGGACCGTAGAGACGTCTCGTTCCTCGTACTTAAGGGAAACCCGGGAATTTAGGATTTTACTTTAAAGTCTTATTTTGAAGAGTTGGATTTTAATACCGTGTTCCTATTCTGAAATAGGTAATCCGACTCCGCCTTCACAGCAGGCAGGACCCTCTCAGGGTCACGCAGCTTGGGATTACTTGTGAGTGGACTTTGTTTTCAAATAAATAGCATGGTTTTATCTTGGAATTTGCATGCATAAGAATTTAAGGATTTATTTAAAGTCAATTTGTGCTTTAAAGTGAAACTATTATGTTCGTAAAGCATTTGGTATATTTTCTGGGTTTTGACATTCTAAGTATCTTGAGTATATAAAATTGATATTTGAGAAATTGCTACCTATCTTTGTGGGCTATGTGTGGGAAGTACGGGGTTGTTTTATAAGATGTGGAAAGATGTGAGTATAGATTGTCGGTTTGAGGTGCTATAAGCACTACCCCGTGTACCTCCCCCTGGATTTGTGAATGGATTATGGAAAGGTGTGATACTTGGAAATGTCGGAACCCGGGGCATGCCCTAGCTGGGTGTCGCTGTAGACCCTTGATTGGGTAGTCTGCGCGCGTAGGACGGTTCTAGGCGTACGGGTGTTAAGCTCATAATTTCATACATATACATGCCCAATTTACTTACTTCTTTTGCTTAGTTTCTTATAATTTTGAGTTATTTGCCTCCCTTTGTGTGTTTTGTAGGCCAAAAGAGCAAGAGAGCATAATTCATGCAATTCATGCATGTTAAGGCCTAATTTGGATGAAGAGAAGAAGAGCTTAAAGACAAACTCATTTTGGCTACAGCCCCCTGTCAGTCCAGTTCCGTAGGTCATATTGCAAGCTTTGTTTCAGCAACCTACA
>NW_018922015.1:264257-291753 GCF_002207925.1 Prunus avium
GATGGTAATAAGTTGACATGAGGCCCATTGATGGGCCAAGAAATGGAAGTCCCGGGGTTGCTTGGGAGCCTCGGAACTCAGGCCCATTTATTAGGCCCAAACATGTGGGTGAGCACAAAAGAGAAAATATCCCAACCAAAATGGCCTATTGACTCAACCAAAAAAAGCCCAATGCTTGATAGAGATAGCCCACTTACTCAATAAACCAACTTGGCCCATACAATTACAATAGAAGAGCTGCAAAGCTCCAGCACCTGGCTAAAGAACAAAGCCACGAAGGAAAGTCTGGAGGTCCACTATGTAGAGTTGCTGGGAAAGTTCCAGCACATGGGAGGAACAAGTTTCAAGTAAAAACTTCCAAAGGACCAAGGGATATTGGAGCGCAGATCACCGTTTGAACCAGCATGCATACCCATTCTCTTTGCCTCATCAGACCTGGCCATAAAAAAATAAAAATAAAAGAAAGGAAAGGAAGGAGATTGCTGAAAATGGGAGTTCTGAGGTAGCTGCGGGAAACGGCCTTGAGCTCCCAAAAATCCCTGATTTTGTGCAAATAGACTGAGGAAATTTCACCAAGATGGGAAAAGTCAAGGGAGGAGAGAAGAAAGGAAGGGAAAGACTTGGCCAAATTGGATAGAAGCCATTAGGGTTTCTTGAAAGGGTAGCTTCCAGAGCCTATAAAAAGAGGCATTTCCTACCCATCATCACAACACACATCCAGAGAGCAAGCTTCCTCTCTTGCATGCAAAACCCAGCAATTTCGTGCTCCATTCTCCCTTCTCTCCCATTTTCCCTCTTCTGGCAGACTGTTCTCACATTTGACAGAACCTCTGTCAAGCTGCCAGAAGAACACTTAAGACACCCATTTCTTTCTCCCCCCTTTTTCTCAGCCAAACCTGCTTGCAAACCTTCCCTTTCTTACCTTAACACTCCCCTTTTCCCCTAAGTACGCATAATTTTCTCTTCGGTGCTCAACTCATGTCGATTTTGCTCCCATACCACAAGCTTCTCATGCCAAGCCAAGAATTTATCTATAAGCAATCATTATTTTCGTTGGTGAAATTATCCAAGGTGTTTCCTAAGGCTTTACAACCCTTTCGAAACATTTTGGGGTTTGATCTTTGAACTCAGACACAAGGGGGATATTTTCTTTAGTTTTCTCCTTACGGGAGCCTAGGCCCGCAGTAGCTGCCGAAACGAAAAAGCCCCTACATATTTTAATTTAATTATGGAATGTTATGTCATACAGGGAACTATGCATTAATTTTCTTTTGGACATATGAAGACATCATTCTTTCACAATAAATAGTGTTGTTTGTATTGTCAACCTCAATTGAATTCAACAATTTGATTTACAACTGTTAGAGATTACAAAATTCCAATGCCCTTTGTGTATGCTATGAATCTATGATTCATTTTAAGACAGAGCTAACGGCAGTGGAAGATAGGAGTGCTTCCAACAGTGGAAGAGACAGATAAATAAATCATAAGGGCCTCTCCATACTCCGGTTTAGATAGGAGTGCTTCCTTACTCATGTAGTTCTTAAGCTCATTAAAGTCTTTGTCGCATTTGGGAGTCCAGATGATGTTGTGCTTGTTACCATTGAAGAATGGGGCACACCAATCGATACCCTTTTGTCGAACGAGTCGTATAACGGGTTCAATGCTAAGCTGATAAGAGATAACTTCAGGGGATATACCAAGCATGTCACTATAGGACCAGACAAATACTTCGGTATTCTATTGCATGAAGGCAATGAGATTAGTGTGGAGCTTGTTTTCCAGCCAAAGGATAGCAATTGCGAGCGCTAAGTTGGTTACCCCTTACTGTTTTTGTCTCATAGAGTACTTCATCATCAATTTGTGTATGGAGATGAAGATGCGCATCTGTGCCAAGACTGTGCGCCCTAAGATTACATTGTAAGCGATAGAATGGTCAACGATGGCGATAGGCAAATTGATGATGTACCAATGGTGATAGGCAAGTTGATGTTGTCGATGGGTTGGACAACATCGCCAGAGAAGTTAATTAAAAGTGTAATGTGCCAATTAATCAAGTGATAATCCACTTGGAGGGTATTGAAAGCTTCGGCGAACATGACGTTGTTGGAACTGGCAATGTTAATGAGCACTCCTGCAACATCAAAATTAGAAATGTATGCCTGAATGATCAGGGGATTGTCATTGGGAAAAATGACACTGCGCTCTTCCTCCTCTCTTTGACATTTTCGGCATACGCTCATGCTCGGCACTGAAGACCTGATGTGCAGAGCAAGAGCAAATGTAATGCTTCATGAATCAGTAAGAGGTGACAACTAAAATAGGTCCACCACTGATAGTGAAAATCATGTTGATTTGTTGTCGGTGAGTAGGTTCGGCAGAGTGGTGTGGGTCACATACATGTCGAGCTTACCCTCCTGACTTCAGTAATGTTTCACAGGGCAATGCAAGACTATGTCGCGCCAGTTAAACTAGTTGAAAAGGCAGAAGACACCAGTATCAGCCACGGGTTTGTTAGTTGGCCCTCTGATAGGAGGCTTAGGTATCATCGGTGCCTTATTGACCAAGACCTGCTCATAAGTGAAGTTGAGTGTGGTGAAGATTTCAAACTGTGGCTTGGGTTCAAATGATAAAGGTGCAAGTTCGCCATTTTTTTGTAACGTGTGGCCACCAGAACCATAAGAGTCGAGGAAAAATCTGGTTTGACAGTTCTTTACCATGCTTGGTGTTATCGAAAGACAGTTGATAACCCTCATTCCTTTTAAAATTGTGACTGCGTGGTGCATAATTGGAAGAACAATAGCGGTTAGTCCTTTAAGAGTTTTGTGGTTGTTTGGGGTACAGATGGTATGTGAGTCGTCATATGTAGCACGTTCCCGAATGTGGTTGTCAAATTTAATTTAATTTGGTGGGGATGAAGATGAGCAAAAGTTGTAACTTCATATATACACATTTTATTTTTTTCAAGAAATTAGCAAGCACCTGTAAAACTCCGAGAAACATTGTAATCTTCATCTCCCATGCCTTGGAATCACCACATTTCTTCAAAACCAAAAAAATATATAAATCAACTTTCAAAAATCAATACCATGGCATCTCCCATACCTTGGAATCAGCAAGAACCATTTATCACCACATTTCTTCGAAACCAAAAAATATATAAATCAACTTTCAAATATCAATACCATGGCCTCAAGCACTTCCACCAGGCCGGCCCAAATATTTTTAGGCCCACTTATAAAAGAAACCAAGAAAGAACTTTACTTCTCCAGATTTCACTTTTTGAGTCTAAAAAAAAAGCCCTTTCACTAGAGAAACAACAAATGGGCCTCCCTTTTATTTTTTTTATTTTTTATTTTTTATAATCAATTTCCTGACCCAATATGATATCTGAATTTTTATTTACCTAATTTGTTGGAACTCGTGAAAATTTAATTGGTTCGGCCGTGGTTTGAGGGTCAAACCGGACCAAACCGGACCGTGCCCACGCCTAACTACTGCTTTGATTGCCTAAATCAAATTGATGAATGAATATGATTAATAATCAATTTAAAAATCTAGAGAGTGGGTCTTTTGTGATTTTTTTTGCTTTGTATAATTATTTTTTTCCTTTGTATTATTATTTTTTTCCTTTGTATATAAGAAAATAAATGCAATTGACTTTATTAAGTATCGGTTTGGTTCTATTTATGGATTATGAATTTTATTTAGTTGTATATTAGAGCCTCAATATCTTTCTTTCCACGGGGTCTCCAAAATCAATGGACGGCCGTGATTTCCACCCTCAAATTCTTCTCACTACTTATAATCTCTGCGTTCGCCGTCATTCAAACGGCAATGGCCGGAGACCCCGACATTGAAAGCGACTTCATAGTGGCTCCAACCACAACGGTAGATGCAAACTTCTTCACATTCACTGGCATGCGTGCTCTTGTTGGAGGAGCCCCTCCCACAACCTTCAAGGTATTGAAGGCAACCTTGGCAGAGTTTCCAACTCTCAACGGCCAGAGTGTCTCATATACCGTCCTCCAATTCCCATCCGGCACTACGAACCTCCACACACTCATCCTAGCTCCTCTGAGCTCCTCTTCCTTGATTTGTTACATCATTTGTCACATCACCATTTTTCTGTTGGTGGAATCATACGTACTCTCTCTCCACTTTATGTTTTACAGAGAATCTATGCTGCTGCAGATTTTTCCTGGCCAGAATATGGGTCAAGAAGGACTTGGGCCTTCAGATTCTGGCACGTATGCCCTCCCGGTGGCATCTCTAGTTTACTTGAGGATGATAAACTAGTTGCTGTGTAGAAAGAATACACGCATGTTGATGACTTAGTCAAATACAAGACAACAAGGGCGGATCCAGGAATTTTAATAGGAGTAGACTAATTTTTCTTTCTTAAAGAAATTGGCATTCATGTCGCTAGTGTGGGAGACTTTTTTCCCATCACACGCATGGGGGAGACTTTTTTCATATCATGCATAGCGCAACTCAAACTTTAACAAACAAACCCTAAATCATAAAAACTTAACAATAACAATTAAAATTGAAAATTAAATAAAAATAAAGAGAGAAACTTACTAAGATTGAAGAACCCACTAAAGATATGTTGATACAATTTTGGAGAGGAAGAGAGTCACTTCTTCTTTGGTTCTCTCGTGCTTTTAGGCTTCTTTTTTTTTTTTTCGTTTGGCTTGGCTTGCTTCTTGGTTGGAGATTTTCTTTTTTCTTTTTTTTCAGTCAGATGGTTGGAGGCTTTTGTTCTATTATTTTCGTAGGTTTTTTCTGGGCTTAGTGGATTTCTTATCCACTCCTTGTTTGTGGGGTTAAAGATGGCTAAGTGGGTAGCCTTCTTTTTATATAGAATGCTAGGTTGACTTGGGTATAGAGAGGTAGGCCGGTTTATAAAATTCCTAAGTTAGCCTACACCTTTAAGCTTATTTACTAAATCAGGACTGGGCTGGAGTGGGCCGTCCTTGCATGACAACAACATGTTGATCATCAAAAGGAAAGTTGACCCAGAGATGAACTCTGAACCATTATTAATATATACTAGATATATAGATGGAGCATTCAGAATATATCAGTGACACTTATTTCGTTAACAATAATTTTAAAGAATAATATTGAAATTTGTAATTTTTTTTGGTTCCAAGTTTTATTATATTCTACAGGTAATTTTCCGACAACCCAGTTAGAAAAGCTCTTGCAAATGGGAACAAATAACTCCTCAATTAATTAATAAAATGATTGGTAAAGGACTCAATAGTGTAGTGGTTTGAAGTAATTACTCTCTTAGACAAGGTCCTAGGTTCAAGTCCTATTATCCGTATAATGTGTGTGAGTTAAGTATACTATCGCCCCTCTCAATAGGAAAAGTTCTAAAAAACAATCGCACATCTCAAAAGCCATTATCTCGTGTTTTTCCTCACTATCCTTTTTTTTTTTCGGTTGACAACGAGTTGATTGGGTGTCGGCAGTTTCCATGTCTTGATAATGACCTGATTCACGATCAGTGGGAATGCCTCATTTAATTAATTAAATACTACATGATCAATTGAAGAATAACAGCTTCATATATATATATAAATGTAAATAGTCCTCGTTTTGTATTATAAATTAAATAAACCGATTTTCATCATGATTTCACATGAAGAGAGAGAAAATTGTAAGGTCCCTACCACCTCATAGTTTATCCTGATTCCTGTGGGTAGGAAACCTAATCCGCCTGCGCATGTTTAAAAGAAAAATGTCTCCTATTGTAGTTGTGCGAAAGAAACGGTATAGTGAAGAAGACTTTCTCCAAAGATAATTCAATGTTTTCAGGTTAGTGTTTTTAGATGATTACGTACTTAGGATTTACAGTTCACATTGAAGATTACTAAATGTTACTCTTCTATAAAACCTGTAAAGCATCTTTGGGTAACAACAAATTGAAGAGAGCTATGGCCAAATGATAACCAAAACGAATTCTTCTTTACTACCCATAATATCTAAAGGATAGTTTGGCATTGCTATGCTGTGAAAATAATCGTTGTCAGATTTGCTGTGAGATAAATCAGTTTAGCGTTTGGTAAATTTTTTGTTTAAAATGTTGTTGATACTGATTCCCGCATAATCAAATGATTGCTACATAATCATTAAACTCAGCACCTCTTCAAAACTGATTCCTGTATAATCAGAAAATGAAAGCACCTCATTAGATGATTTCTCTTATAGCTTTCTCGCACATCAATTTTTAATAACAAGTGATTTTCACATTGTTTACCAAACGGGCTGGGCTTCCCAAATTTTTTTAAAAATCACTTATCACCCCAAACAAGCAATGTCAAACAGGCACTAAGACTAAATTCTTGCAGCTGTAAACTTTAAATTTTTAGAAACTCTGAATCTTCGGGCAGCCAACATTGTTACCGAGTTTTAGGCATAAATAGCGACAACATTATCAGTGTATTACTCGTCACTTTGGGGATTATTCTGCTTTGCCGTTGCAAATTTATTTTCATTGCAAAAGAAAAACAAAAAAGGGAAGAAGAAAAACGAATAACTCTATGTTTTCAACGTCAAAGAATGCAACTTAACAACTCATGCGACAAAAGAATAGTCCAAAGTGAAATGTACTCTGTATATGTAACCATATGTCAAACAGTCAAAGTAGAAAACAGTTCCTTGTACATCAAATTCAGCTCCACTCATGTAGAATAGTCTATAGATACATGAAAATGTCTAAAAACAAGTGATAAAGACTGAGAATACAATCCCATGGTATTCAAGAGCATTTTGTTTTTCAAATATCTTTCACAGTTTTGTTTCGTATGTGCCTGTCCTTCGAAAGACGGATCTATATACTAACGCAAGATTTAAAAATACTAGAGTTTGTGGGATTATTCTGCTTTGCCGTTGCAAATTTATTTTCATTGCAAAAGAAAAACAAAAAAGGAAGAAGAAAAACGAAAAACTCTATGTTTTCAACGTCAAAGAATGCAACTTAACAACTCATGCGACAAAAGAATAGTCCAAAGTGAAATGTACTCTGTATATGTAACCATATGTCAAACAGTCAAAGTAGAAAACAGTTCCTTGTACATCAAATTCAGCTCCACTCATGTAGAATAGTCTATAGATACATGAAAATGTCTAAAAACAAGTGATAAAGACTGAGAATACAATCCCATGGTATTCAAGAGCATTTTGTTTTTCAAATATCTTTCACAGTTTTGTTTCGTATGTGGCTGTCCTTCGAAAGACGGATCTATATACTAACGCAAGATTTAAAAATACTAGAGTTTGGTGCAAATTTTACAACGTTGTTCATACTCCCACAAATATCAGCCTATCCCTCCTTGCGACATGTAGTCCAATCAAATTCCGCTGCTTTTTCTTCCTCCTCATCATTTTCTCTTCTTTTTTTGTTTCTATCTGCATTTTTGTTTTTTTTATTCTTCTTTGTATTCGGCTTATTTTCTCTTCCTCACTCTAGCGCAATATAATACTTATCAAGGTTAGCAGGAAGGGGAGAGAAGGAGAAAGGGTTTTTTAGATTTTTTTTGTTTTGTTTTTAATAAAAGAATATGTTATTTTATTATTTTATTTGTTATTTTTTGGTTGGTTTTAAAACATTTTAGAAGATGTTATGTTTTTTTTTTTTCACTTGGAGTCCCCAAATCCAAGAAAAATATTAGCCCACTTATGAAAAAATTCCTAGGTCCGTGATGCTGTCAGAAACTAACTGAAACATGATTTATGTATTTATATTGAAGAAAATAAGGTCCTTGCATTTCCACTCATTCACTTATATATCAAATGGCAATCTCTTGAATATATCATTCTATCTCAAATTTTAAGATTACAAGAAGATACCTAGCTAGGTTACATCACCAGCTAAGCAAAGGCACGCATGCACCTTGACATTTGGGCATTGTCCTTAAAAAGTGTCATCTGTTAAGAGATTTTGGAAAGATTTGTGCCGAAAACTTTCATTTCAAGCAAATCGTTTCCTAAAATCGTAATCCACAATGAAATAAATGGAAAATATGGGTTTTGTTGAGGAAATAAAAAACGAGTTAAAACACAAAGAAAATAAGAGTAGAATAAAATAATGTATCGAATTGTGTGCGACTTTTCTTTTAATCAATGTCAAGCCCATGTTCAAAGGAAAAAAAAACAAAAAGAATTTGTTGTCCTTACATGAGCTCTAAAATGAAAGCTATATGTATGACCCTTATGTGAGATTTTATTTCTTAATTGTTGAATTTGGCTAATCAATTTGATCCGACGACTGACTAATTTGATCAAACAGTTAAGAGATAGAGCCTCACCTAAGAGCATTTCCAGCAACTAATTTTGGACTCGGGCTGGGGGGTTTTGGGGTAAAAACGGGTTCCAGCAGCTAAGGCTGGCCCGAGTTCCATGTGCGGGCCACAAAGATGGGTTGGCCCGAGGGCAGGTCCAGCCCCAGATCCAAAACGAGGGGGGCTGATGTCAGTAATGACGTTAGCAATAAAAAAAAATTTAAAAATTGAAAATAATGGAAAATAAAAACAAAAAAATTCAGATTTAAAAAAAAAAAAATAGGGTTTGCCCTTTGCCATGACAACTGCTGAAAACACACATTGCTTTTTGCAAGGGCAGCCACTATTCACATGAATAGTAGCTGTCCTAACCCCCCTTGACATGGCAAGGGTTTCACTGCTGGAAGTGCTCTAAGAGACATATATAAGACCCTCACTATAGAACCACTTGACATGGCAAGGGTTTCACTGCTGGAAGTGCTCTAAGAGACATATATAAGACCCTCACTATAGAATTCTTGATCAATCATATTGCACAGCTTCATAGTGTTTGAGACATAAAGTAAATGTACATGGGCTCCTAGCCTGTATTTTTTGGTGTGATATTTGCAGTTCAACATTTAAAACGTGGAACACATGTTCTAAAACAAAGCTATCAAAAGAAGTTGTACATCAAAAAGTAAAAAAGAAAAACCTGTCAAAAGGAGTCGGCAAAAATGACTGCGGCTGTACCTTTCACTCCTAATTCAACATGTCATGAAAGTAACATGACACTAACTAACGTATGCATAAGTCTGTGCAGTTGGTCAATCCCACGAATTATCTCTCTCTGTCTCTCTCCCTCTCTCTCTCGCTAGTGGGAACAGACCAGAATTTAGGATGTCGTGCTGACAACTCACAAGGAGGAGTGAGAGACATACACATAAGTGGCCCAGGCAGATATAGACTTGAGTTGAATGGTTTGCTATATATATATTCTTATCCACAATTAGTATTGAAAAATATGACGAAGTCCAGAAGCATAAAGTTTCCAGAATGGAAAGAAACAAAAGAAAACACGCACCCATTTGCTGTAGCCAGCAGTAGAAAGGGCCTACTTATCCGTAGGCAGCCATATGAATCGATAATCGAATCCAACTCATGCCTGGCCTAGTTTTGGGTTGCAAGGGATAAAGCGTGTGGGATTTGGGTTCCATGAATTCAATTCAACCAACCCTTTCGGATCAAAGCTATTTAAATAAGAATATCTTATGAATTGAACAAATCTTTGATTCCTTAATTTCATTTATTTTTTCAATAAAAACATCAAATTTCAGTCGAGCACCAACGAAGGGCCTACCTTGCAAGATTCGATGCAAATGCAAACTCGCATTTGAGACATACAAGGGGATGGAAACGCCAAGAGGAACGACACTGGCACTCAACAACCTCCGGTCACCAAAATGAGTATCACCACACCTCTAAACCACCACTAGGTCCCAACATAACTAAATGATGCAGCGTAACAATTGAAGACAATCAAACAAGAAACCCTCAAAGTTTCTTAAGGATAAAAATAGGGATAACAACTCTAATCTCTTAGCTACATGTAATATTCTTGAAACTCTAGAATCACTAGGAATCCTAATTCGAAGCAAAATAAAAAATAAAAAATTCCAAATTTATCCTTAAAGCTTAAAACACTGATTTAACCTAGCAAACGCATTTTGGCCTACAAATCCCATACATCACAGCAAAAGGGCAAGTTTGACTTGTCTCACCGTTCTCTTCAAAAAGACCCCAAATTGGAGCTCGAGCGCAAACCTACACTAGTTGAATTTTGTTGTTTCTAGGCTTACGCATATCGAACTGCACTTCTCCTCAATCATCTTGGTTAACTGTTCTACATCAGTCTTCTCTACTTCAGAAGAGCTCGACCCTAGATTTATTATCAGTATACAAATTATCATTACTATGGAACTCATGCAAGTCAGTGACATTAAAAGTGTCGGAAATTCCCATTCAGTGGGGCAAATCCACATCATAAACATTGTCGTTGATCTTCTTAAGAATCTTCTAAGAACTATATTTGCGAGGTTCATGTTGTTGTAGGTGCCCACTGAAAATATTTCTTTCCTCAAGAATACCATCAAAGTCCTCTTCGTTGAACACTTAACTTGCCTATGCTTGTCAGCAGCAACTTTGTATTTGTCATCGGTTCGCTCCAACCTTTCTTTAACATCTTCCTTCACATGTTCCGCCACATGATGAGCATCAGTGCTAACACCATGCACCTTAGGAAGCTTCATCAAGTCCACCACATGATTAGGAACTAAAGTATAGACTAAAGAAAGAGGTGACCTCCCCTATGACACCATGAACAACATTGTCATAGGCTAATTCCACTTGAGACAATGCATAATCCCATTGAAATTTGGCCTATCACTACACTTTAGATCATGTTGCCCAAAGTTCTATTCGTAACATAGTCTCTGGAAGAATTGTGCTACTTCAATTCAAGGCAATACCAAACATATCCTCCACAAGGTGATCTAAAAATGGCTGAGGAATTTGGTATCACGACATGAAGTAATAGATTTTGGAACACCGTGTAAACGAACCACCTCTTTGAAAAACAATTTAGCAATGTTGGATGTTGCGAAAGTCTTCCTACAAGTAGTAAAGTGCTTCATCTTCAAAAACATTTCATTTTTAATATAGTTGTGTTTGTATTGTGTTTTAGCTTAAGTGATTTGAATGCCAAATAGAGCAAAAAATGGCATTCATCACATAACAAGGAAATTATAAAAAAAACAAAAAAAAATTCATGGCAAGGTCAGTAGACCGAAAAATGACATCGATCCTACACAAACCAAGGTAATATTTGTTGTGTGAAAACACTCTAAGACCTTTTCGTTCATGAACTATGCAAATACCACAAACAAGCCATGCAAAGATAAAGCACACACACCAACCGAAAAGTAAACACACACAAGGAACACAAGAATTTATAGAGGTTCGGCATTGTGCCTACGTCCTCTCTGGTGATTCCTGAGGAATTCACTAGTAAGAAAGAACCCCTTTGGTTACAATGAAAAACCCCCTTTGCTCTATCACAAATTCTAGCTCACTTTTCTCTCACTCTTGGTTCAAACCCAATTTGATGCCTTAGTTTTCTCACGTTATGAAAACCAACCGCTAAAGTGTTTATTTATAGTTCATAGGACTTAAGTACAAACCTAATAGAAATAGAAGACTTCACCCATTCCCAATAGGCTAGAAAAAACTCTAAAACCCGTGTGAAATACCAAAACACGTTGAGCAGAAAATAGATGCAGTGATCAGTCGCTTTTACCTTACGACCGGCCGCTTTTACCTTGCGACCGGCTGTTTGCACAAGAACTCTAACTTCGCTCTAGCATTGTGACATACGCTCTCGGGTTTATGCGACCAGTTATTTCTGGAACCAGCGACTGGTCGCCTCCTGCTTCTCCTTCCTATTTTCGCATCTTTAAGTGAGCCAAATGTTCGGTTCATTTTTACACATGATTTTTCATGTTATTCCCCTTGTATTTTGAGTTAGTTTTTGACATTTTATAGTTTTTTACTTCCTTTTTGTGTTTTCTTAGATTTTACCTTGGTTAGATTAACTTCAATAATTTTAACTCAAACACAAAAAACTCCAACATGAACAGTATGTGAACTAGAGAATCAGTGTCCTGCCAAAGCCGGCAACATTGCTAGCAAACATTAAAGGTTCCTTTTTAAATTTTCTTTAGAGTAGAGTTGGAATTCAAAAATAGCAACAACAAAAATTGTTGAGTTTCAAAAGAAAATAGGTGAGTCCCAATATAATTTCCATTAAACTAAAGTGAATACCAAAAATTCTAATCCATTACCAAAAGTTGTTCTAGTTACCATGTGCGTTGACGTGGAAAATCTTCTTCATTTATCATATTTCTTGGTCCTTAAGTCATTAGAGTAATTTCCTTTTTTTTTTTTCAAGAATAAGATTTCATTCATAACCAAAAAGACATACAAAGACTGGCACGAATACAATGGTCTCATTAAAAGCTTCCTAGGAAAACAACATAGGACAAACACCAGGGTAGAAAAGAGTACCATACATGCCATGGACTAACAAGAGAGTCCGACTCAGGCCACTTTGAACCTCTATAAAGAACCTGAAAGGAAGAAAACTAAAAGAAACCAACACAATAGACCCCACAGGAGAGCACACAATAGTGCAACTCCATCTCCACCAAAACAGCAAAGCAGAACTCCAAGTCCCACAAAGAACAAACCACCACAACATAATACCATCAAAGAAAAACCTCCTATGCACGCATAGTTCATTGTACTGAACAACGTGAGGAAACCTTCCCTCTCACGAAAGTTTCCCTGTCGCAACCCGACCAAGAAGATGCCAAAAAAATTCTCTAAGTTAATATGTTCACACTGATAAAGTTAACAGTAATTTCCTTGTTTTTTTTTTTTTTTTTCCGAAATAGTAATTTCCTTGTTTTTAGGGCATTAGAGATTTTATTAGATTTTTCTAGAATCGGCGACTTGATGATGTTAATTTATTCGTCGCTAAGACCTTTTGGCTATGGAAAATTAGTATCTTTTGGTGATTTTCCATGCAATGAATTCAACGTCCTTTTTGTGGAAAAATTATTGCGGGGTTCTAAGGTTGGGCTGTCGAAGTCTGCTGCAAACCGCCCTTTTTCATGTGGTCAATTTAAATTTTTTAATCTGTTAAATAGAAAAAAAAAAGACAATTAGTATACATTTGTTCTACTTTGAATTGAATTCTTCTTCTTCTTCTTCTTTTTAAAAGTTTATCTCCACGCTTTATGTTATCAAGACAAGATCCATTTTGGGTAAATGGAAACTTTTGTCTTTCGACATAATATATAAAAAATAAAAATAAAAACAAACCAAAAACAAAAACAAAAGCCTCTTTATTTTTTGTTCGACAAAAGTATATTTATTAAAATTATAGCTTCTCGAAGCGTGTGTCAATTGTCGATTCAATTTATTTTTTTCATTCTTTATTTTATATGTATTTATAGAGAATTTTTTTGATAAATTTAGGAAGGAGGAGGGGGGTTTGATAGTGGAGATTAGACAATGAGAGTTAGCCATGTTTACGTTTTTCCTTTTAATTCAAGGGTTGGTGATACTTCACTGCTAGCTACTGTACAATAGAGACCACCAAGTACAAAAGCACATTTTGACCTAAAAAACACCCACTGCAATTCAACCCAAAATCCATTGATGAACTATCCAAAAAGTCACAGAAAACCAAAACCCAAACGCATCTCTTGCACACTATAATAAGATTAGATATGAAACATGGAGGGAGTAGAGACGTGATGTAACTTGAAACATTTCTAGAGATGTGGGTGATTTGATGTGAAAAAAATGCACACAAAGATAGATCAAAAAAATGGAGAGGGAGGTTATATTTGGAGAAAGAAAAACAATGGAGGGAAATCTGAAGAGCAAGGGGATAGAATCGAGGGAGAGAAATGTGAAGAAAAAAAAACAGTGTTATGTTGATAAGAGTAAGACATGAGTTCACATCACATGGCCTTTGTCCTTACTTGTCCAAAAAGATATTGACTACTATTAAATAACTTTAAAAATTGTCAAACCGTTAATAGTAATTGATAATTGATTTAGGGTTGGTTTAAGAGTGCTTCTAAAAGGGTTAGAAGCGCTTTGGGTAACTTTTTCCAAGTGTTTTTTCAGTAAGTAATTGAATTTGTTTAATGAAAATTCAAGATTTTTATGATAAAAAGTACTTTTATTAGAAGTGCGTATGAGCAGAAGTATTTTACTGTTTCTTTTTTGTTTTATTTTTTTGCCAAAAGAAAAAATGAGTTTTGTATAATTTAAAAAGGCTAGTACTAGTATATAACCACACAAAAATAAGAAAACAAAAAATGCAGAGGCTTAAGTTGTAACCACTAAGCAGCAAGTAGCAGAGCTCGTGCTAGCCAAGGCCCTTCCCATCAAGTCAACATCAGATGTTACGTTGGCCCAAAAAGGAAAACCAAAATTATAAAAGTTCAAAAAAAGCCACGCAAGCCGACATCAAAGGCACAAACACAGAGAGCTGTATGGAGAGAGAGAGAGAGAGAGAGTCTACACCTAAAAAGAAATAGAAGCACGTGGGCTATAAAAATTAAAACGAGTGACAACGAGCATGACATCACGCGATTGTTATTTTGCGCACGCGTTTCTCATGCCGTTTTTTCCTCTCTTCTTCTTCTGCGCTTCTGCCTGTCACTTTGTCAAATCCCCAAAACAACACGAGAGAGACACCCCGATATTTAATCAGCTCACCCACCACACTCCTTCAATATAAAAACACCTTCTTCTTGCTCTCCTTCCTCTTCACCATTCATCCCCCAACCAATTTCATCTCTCTCTCTCTCTCTCTCTCTCTCTCTCTTAAAAAAATGGTTGCTTTGGACTCCATTGGCAGCGCCTTCTGCCTCTTCTTCTTCTCCTTCACCGCTCTGTTTTCTCTCTTCTCCGTACTTGTCTTCATCATCCGGATCCGGCCATGGTGCAACTGCGACGTGTGCCGGAGCTTCCTCACCTCCAGCTGGTCCAAGGACTTCGACAACCTCTGCGATTGGTACACGCATCTCCTCAGAAAATCGCCCACCGGAACCATCCATCTCCACGTCCTCGGCAACATCATCACCGCCGACCCCGAGAACGTGGAGCACATCCTCAAAACCAAGTTTCACAACTATCCCAAAGGCAAGCCATTCACCACAATCCTCGGCGATCTTCTGGGCCGCGGCATCTTCAACGTCGACGGCGACGCGTGGTTGTTCCAGCGCAAAATGGCCAGCCTGGAGCTCGGCAGCGTCTCCGTCCGCTCCTACGCGCTCGAGATCGTGAGCTCCGAAATCCAATCAAGGCTAATTCCGCTGCTGGCCTCATTTGCCGAAGACCAAAACGGCGCCGTTGACTTGCAGGACCTCTTTCGGCGGTTTTCGTTCGACAATATTTGTAAATTCTCCTTCGGGCTGGACCCGGGCTGTCTCCAGCTGTCGCTGCCCATTTCAGACTTCTCCGTGGCATTCGACACCGCGTCGAAGCTCTCCGCGGGGCGGGCGATGACGTCATCACCAATCGTGTGGAAGATCAAGAGATTCTTCAACATTGGCTCGGAAAGGCAGCTGAGGGACGCCGTCAAGACGGTGGACAGCTTGGCCAAGAGCATGATCGAGCAGCGCCGCGAAATGGGTAATTTTTCGACACAAAAGGATCTTCTCTCTCGGTTTATGGCCAACATTGACGACGATCGGTATCTCCGGGACATTGTCGTGAGCTTTCTGTTGGCGGGACGGGACACCATCGCTTCCGGGTTGACCAGTTTGTTTTATTTGCTCTCTCAGCACCCGGAAGTCAAACGAGCCATTGTAGAGGAGTCGGATCGGGTCATGGGTCGGAGTGGATCCGGATCTAGATCTTGGGTTGCGAGTTTTGAACAAATGAGGGAAATGCACTACTTGCATGCGGTGATGTATGAGACCATGAGGCTGTACCCGCCAATACAATTCGACTCCAAGTATTGCCAAGAGGATGATGTGCTGCCAGATGGTACTTTTGTACAGAGTGGGACCAGAGTTACGTACCATCAGTACGCCATGGGCAGGATGGAGCGTGTTTGGGGTTCTGATTGTCTCGAATTCAAGCCCGAGAGGTGGCTGAAGAATGGACTCTTCACGCCCGAGTGCCCTTTTAAGTACCCGGTTTTCCAAGGCGGGGAGAGGGTTTGCTTGGGCAAGGAATTGGCGCTCTTGGAAATGAAAAGTGTCGCAGTGGCGCTTGTTCGGAGGTTTGATATTCAAGTTTCCGAACCTGATCGCACACCGCGGTTCGCCCCTGGCCTCACCGCCACCGTGAGGGGCGGCCTGCCGGTTCGAATTCAGGAAAGAAAAAGCTGAGCAGCCCAACATTATGGATCGTGCACAAATATTATATATGTTTTGTGTGTATAGTCTTGTAAAAGTCCCTAGCTAACTAGTTTAGTTAGCCTTTCAAGGGCATGGTACTTAGCATTAGTTGGCAGTAGAAGAATGCTAACTTATTACCCTAACCCATGTGGTGAAATCGTGATTAATGGCTCAAAAGGGTTTGTGATGAAGTAATTAATGTCATAGTTTTCTCATGAGTGGATCACTTTATCATACTGTAAATAATAAGGTAGATGACTCCAAACACACTCATTAAAACCTTATTGTTGCACACAACATTTGAACATTGTATCTATGTGATTTAATATGCGATAGTGCGAAAGAGATAGATATGTAATTGTATCCGTTCATTCCAAACGTAACCACTAACTATTAAATATTTGAAAAGTATATAGCCTTTTTTCAATAAAAGATAAACGGTTACATTTAGAATGCAGGATCAGACTGACAGCATGTTCAGCTCTGAGACCGTGCATCGAAGCAAGAGGCTAAATGGAGTTTAGAGGTTCTAGAGGTTTCATTTTCCAATAGGCCATGGATAAGGTGGGCTACTACCGCCCCATGATTTGCATTATTAAATCAATATTCCTTCGACAAGTATATCATGGATCATGCATGCGTTATATTATATGTGTCTTCAAGTAACATATTATTTTCTATGCACTTGAAGCGTGATATATCCACGCATATAAGTTGTTGGTGGATTCTATGAATCTATACATAAATACAATCCCACTTCAAATTGCTCCTTCCAATTGAGGTTTCAGATCCATTTTATTGAGCTGTTTCAGGCAAATTAGTGAGATTTCATGTCTCAATTGTAGGTGATGAGTTGCACGCTTAGGCGTTTGATTTTGACATTCTATAGGGCCAAACCAGATGATAAACTACCAATTCATTTTTACCTAAAAATTAATGGCTATAGGCCAACTGCTATCTGATGAGTATATGTGCAGCACCTGGATGTTGGCCTGAGAGCAAGCTATGTGCCACCTATTTTATGCCCTACCATAATTTGTTTTTGTCTTTTTAGTAGAGTCAAGTGGATAATTAATTACGGTCAGAAGAAAAGTAAAAGATACTTATGGGTAATGCTACACTTACTACATTTTTATTCCATATTTCTATACTGTATGATGTGATATGTTCATATTATATATCATATCAATTAAATCAATAAAGTATATTTAATTGATCGTGAGCTCGGAAATCCAATGAAGGCTAATTCTGTTGCTGGCCACATTTGCCAAAGACCAAAATGGCACCGTTGACTTGCAGGACCTGTTTCGATGGTTTTCGTTCGATAACATTTGGAAATTCTCCTTTGGGTTGGACCCGAGTTGTCTCCAACTGTCGATGCCCATTTTGGACTTCGCGGTGGCCTTTGACATCACGTCGAAGCTCTCCGAGGAGCGAAGAGGCAGCTAAGCGACGTTGTCAAGATAGTAGATAGCTTGGCCAAGAGCATGATTGAACAAAAAAACTCATTTTAGGACGAAAAGGCCTCTTATCTCGGTTCATTGTGAACTCGAGCCCGACCTGAGTTTAAAAATTATAAAAATAAAAAAAAAATCATTTTTGCATATATGGTGGCTATTGGAAATTATGTTGCTTTTTTGCATACTAAAAAAACTAATTGTTCTCATAAGGATACACAAAAAAGCAACATAATTCCCAATTAATAGCCACCATATATGCAAAACCGAGGCGGGCTAGGCACGACACAAGTTCAAAAAAACCTCGTTTTTGCATATCGCCTATTAGTAATTGGGTTAATTTTGTAGGGATACCAAAAAAAGCAACCTAGTTGCCAATGGCCACCATATATCCAAAAACAGGCCGGCCCAGGCTAAGCACGGCAAGAAAAAAAACTCATTTTTGGCATATATGGTGGCTATTAATTGGGAATTATGTTGCTTTTTTGCATATATGACCATATTCGGATCTGGTCATGGGTCGGAAAAGGATCAGCACGTGGGTTGGGGTGAATTCGAATCTGGGATTGCGAGCTTTGATCAAATGAGGGAAATGCACTACTTGCATACGGTGATTTATGAGACCAAGGGCACATAGGCATAACACCGAACTTCTATAAATTCTTGTGCTCTCTGTGTGTGTTTATTGCTTTACGTAATTCTTGTGCTCTGTGTGTGTGTTTATTGCTTTACGTTTTTGGTATGTGCTTTATTATGCATGATATATAAAATCTTAAAGTGTTTTCGCACAATATAAATTAAACAAATTTTTGGTTTCATGTTACATGATATATGAGAAGAAAATTGGAGTGAGTCTTTTCCTTTCTTACATATCCTCTTAATATTATCTTTTCTTGCACTTTACATGTGGCACTGAGCTACTTCTGTAGCCAGGACCACACCCATTTGTCAAGAGCTTTGCTTTGCCAAAATATATGCAGCCATGTGAGCCCCAATGCAGGAGTTGGAGGAGCTCACCTACTAGATAGATGTTTAAGAGGTTTTTCCCTCGTGCTAACCAAAAGCTACATTGAGATCATATAATTAATAAATTCATGGATTCCTCGAGACAGGAAATATGTTATCTTCTCATAACTGTCTAGTTCTGAACCAGACGCCAAATTAATCTTTTGCCAAAATGTGCACGGCTCTGCAGTGGGATTTTGTTTCTTTCTTGACTGAAATGACAGTGGATTAATACATCTGCCCCGCCCACATCATTGGCTGGTTAAGGAAATAATAAACTGTTCATTTGTTTTTTATTTGAACTTATGATCAAATAATTACATATTCATGATCCTCAATTTAAGTGGATGTGCTCCTCACTCGACACTCGAGTTTGAATCCCCGTTCCCATAATTTAGATTAAATTAAAATAGAATATCGCTTGTATAAAAAAGAAAAAAAGAGCCCATTCTGGAGAAGCCATTTATTTCAAGAGAGATATCCAGTCAGTGTAGCATTATCCTTGACAAAAACAAACGGATAAAAAAGTTAATTTGGATATGAGAGATTAAATTATGAAAATTATTCTCATTGTTAATTGCTATGGCACACATGATATCATTTGCACTCATAGAAAGTTGAAGTGAAGCAATTATAGCAAATTGATAATAATGCTGATTATAGATTTTATATGGATTCTGTATCTCAATTATTTCACTTTTTTGGGTACTCAAAATGTCCCAAAAAAAAAACAAAAAAAAAACCTCATTTCTTTGGTACGGACAGGGGGCTTTTAGTTTTTCTGAGCTTAAATTAACATTTAGCCCGGCTGCCATAAGAAAGAACAGAGAGATGAGCAGACGGAGAGAGAAGAAAGAACAGAAGAAGAGAGGAAGAAGGAAAAAGAAAAAGGAAGGAGGGAGAGGGAGAGAGAGAGAGAAAGAGGAAAAAAGAATAAAAAAAGAGAGGGAGAGATTAAAAAGGAGAGAGACAAGAAAACAAAATATAATAAAAAAGAGAGAGGGGGAGATGAATTTTGTCAGGTGCACTGCCCCAAAATGGGATGTTTTTATTTTATAATTACTTTCTTTTTTAACTTCAATTCCTTATAAATATCTTTTGTTTTTTTTCTTTCTTTATTTCCCTTCAATCCCTTCCAAATATTTCAACAATATTATTAATAATTCCAACATTTTCACTGTTTCAAATGTCGTATAATAACAAAAAGTTCTAAATACGATGAAGAAAATATACTGAAAAAAGTGCTTATATAAAATAAAAATATAACAAACAAGGGCTTATAATTTACCTCAAAAAAATTTAGCCACCTCTGTGGGTTACCTTTAGTTTTTAGTACCTAAAATCTATTGTTCAAGCCTAAAACTCAAGGTAAATTTTCTTAATATATTTGTACTTAAGGTAAATTTAGCCCGCTCGATTTGCAATTCCTGAGTCCGTCCCTGGGTACGGATCAAGAATCCTTTTCACACTTTTAAGCTGGCTGCACTAGATACACAAAAGAAAATCAGAAAAATAATAATAATAACAACATCGCAATGAATTAAATAACCTATTTCATCGCATGATAAAGCCATTGTACGAATTCATATGATGTTATCTGTGACTCTATGTCATGTCACTTTGGCATTATATATTAAAATATTAATTCAAATAATTAGTAGCCAGATTGATAATTTGGCAAAAGAACGTTTTCTTGATATAATAATGATTTGTAAAACAAAATATGATACAATATTAATTAAACATTTCCCATGTTTTGAATTTGCAATTATTATGAATTGTTTATATAGAAATATTTGGTAGAAGGCGTGAAACAGAACTTAGATGTTGTTTTCAGTTCAACACCATCAATCAAGCACAAAGCATGAAAAAGTATAGCATTATTGTTAATTTAATTACTATATATTAATTAACTGAAGCACTAAAACACCATTAATTTCTCTTATGAATTGGATTATTAAATTGATTAAACCACCAACAATGTCTTCAAGCACCACCGCTCAACTAAAGATCCCATAAACAACCAAGGTGGTTGGTGTGAGTGGTTCGGCACTCTCATTCCTTAAGAGAGGTTAGGGGTTCGATCTCTGCTCTCGTACGGAGTCACCACTTTGGCCAACACTTTACCCCTTACGGGCCGACCCGGTGTGAGTGGGGATTAGTTTGGGTTGTGGTTAAGACTTAAAGGTGCCACCCATAGTTGGGGCCCATCCAGGACCACCTCATGGTTTAGATAAAAAAAAAAAAAAATCCCATAAACCACAAACCATGAAAAATCACACACAGGCTTGTTCGTTGTCATCTTTTTCTCTCTGCCTCATTTCTCATGTGATCTTGTGTTGCTACTTGGGGCGTGTTGTGTACTATAATATTGTAATTAACTCAACCACTTTAACATCATCATTTGCTCTTCTGACTTGGCTGCTTGAATTTGGACTATTAAACTGATTTCAATGTCTGCTAATTAAGTCAATTAGATTGAAATATTTGACCTAACCTACTAGTATAAGAGAACGTGAAGAGAATTTGTACGATTATTAAGCAGTGACGTGGTTTGAACTCAATTTCAATTCCGTCCAGGTTATACGTATTCCGATCATGTATTTTCTCTTGTAAGTTGTAACATAGATTATAAACATGTCATAAGAGAATTTTGGCCGCCCAATATTGTACTTTATTCATATTTGGTTTTGACCTTTTAAATCTCAAAGTGGAAATCAAGAGAAGGATAGCCTAGTCAAAACACCAAGAGAGTTATTTCAAGTAATGTGGCCTATTAGGGCCATTACCATACCAAACTGGTTTAAAGACTCTTTAGTGGAGGGCCTTCAACACAACAAACAATAGTAACAAAAGTCCATGAATTATTTTGGATTGGATAGGGCGAGACATAAAGCAAATCTCAACTCAAGGCCACAACGTGTTTAACATGCTTTAGTAAAATTTATGGAAAATTAGATCACAATCCCAGGCAACCATTCTTTTTCAAATAAAATTATAGGGATCCACCAATAGGGTCTAGTTTAGTGGAAAAAGATCTTGATTTGCAGGCCAGTGGTCTTAGGTTCGAACCTCCATGATAACTTAGTAGTGTGAGTGTATTAGAAACTCCACTCTCCCTTTTAGTTTAGACTAGCCCAAAGTTGAGGTTTAAACCCATCTTTGAGAATATACTGCATCTCCACTTCTAGTAAAACAAGTAGGGTAGAAGTAAATATGTAACTTGGCAGGCAAGGGAAAGTTCCAAATAAACTCCCAACTCCAACCACTCATTCAAAGAAAAAAGGGGTTGTATAAGCAGACTTTATAGAGAAAGCCCCATAGAGATAAGTTTATTCTCTCTTGTGGGGTGAATCTTTCAATAATTTCCTGAGGAGGGCATAGCATATGCCATTCTAAATTCGAGCCGCTACTAATAGTTTTGATAATAGATTGAATACCAGTGGAGCAATCTAATCAAATCTAGTAAGTGGAATTGTTTGGCTGATTGTAAGACCAAATTAGTTTTTTGGTACATTTTTCACGAACAGATTAAAGCACAAAAAACTTGGGTGAAAATGAAGTTCCGGATGAATACTTGAATTATGGATCACAAATCTCAAGACTTATCCATTCAATTTCAATAGAGAACAATCCGCAAGTTCACTAGATTACCCTTGAATCGTTGCAATGTTCGTGCCATGGCTGTAGGTTCAGAAATCCAATCAAGATAACAGAATTGGAATGGGAAAACACAGCCTCATTTTCATTAAAAGAACAAAAACTACGCACAGCAAAACCTCAAAATCAGATGTTATGGTAACAGGCATACATAAGTCAATTGACAAATTCAAAACCGTCACAAACTAAAGAAAACATACGGCACCAAATTTCTACAAATCAGTTAAGAAATCATCACATGGCAGTAATGACAAATTGGTATCAAGAATGCGGGAGAGACTGACTAATAGCATGAAGTTCCAAGTCCAATTAGGAGATATTTGCGTTTTTCAGAGAACTTGAGATTACCACGCCTGCAGATGTCCGCATTACATGCTCCCCAAGTATAGCAATACAAGAATCATCGGTCTTCAGATGAGGTTGCACCAATTCCCATATCTTTTTCTTTTGAATCTGCAGATAGTGATATGCAAGAACCATAAATGAAAAACAAAGTATATCATAGATGGAGAAAAATGCACCCAACTATTCCATAACAATCCAGTGCCTCTGGCCTGAAGGCAGATTCTTTTTATTTTTTTGGTCCAATTGATATTCCATTAAACAGATGGCAAGAGACAAATGCAAACCAGAAAAAGGAGAAAACTAACGACAACCAGAAAAAATAACAGAAGCAAACAACACAAAGCCCTAGAAAGAAACTAAGACCCCCAATTGACAGTAAAGATCACAGCTGTTGTCTGAGAAGGTGGCCGTAGTAAATCATGTCTTATAAAATCAGAAAAAGAGAAGATGGGGGCCTGCTAAACCCAATTTTCTGTGCATATCCCCTGTTCTGCTTGCCTAGCAGCCCAATCAACTGCATAATTTTCTTCTCTCCTGACCAAGCTGCACACCGCATGAACATGCGAGATCTCTTTCATCAAAGGGTAAATTTCCCTTGGCTGTCTTATTTCCTTTGTGACAGACTTGAACAGTTGCTCATTATTGTTTCCATATTGACAGACTTGAACAGTTGCTCATTATTGTTTCCATATTTGATCTCTGACTTTGCCCAAATCAATCCCTTCCGCGCAGCTACAATCTCAGCTAATAACACTGATGATGTAAAGAAGGCTATTGACTTTCCACCATGTAACTGTCCCAAAGACTCCCTGGAAACAGCAGCTGATCCTGCCATCCCTCCTGGTTCACAAGCACCATCAAAGTAGATTTTAACCTCTTATTCATTCGGAGGTTCCCACCAAGTGGATGGGTTTCTGTTGAAACATGCATACTACATTGCTCACTTTTTGACCTTACATGCTCAGCCGTTCCTTGACAAAAGCACACACTTTGTAAGAGGCAGTCACACCTGGGTTTCCATATATGCCACAAGGTAAAAGGAATCCAACTCTGTAATTCTTTTCTTGCAAATCTATTCACATATGGGTGAGTAAAACTCTGAGCAGCCAGTCATCCATGGTAGGAATAGTTGATCAATCCACCTTGTAGCCAAAAGGTACCCCAAACCAAAACGCCACAGTCCAAGGACAGAGTAATAAGATATGTTCAAATGTCTACGGATACTCATGGGAGACAGGACATATAGGAGTAGTGCAGATGGATGGAATTAGTGCAGCTTCTCCATAGAAATTGATGAATCTAGAAAAGGTATCAACTTTCCAGCCTTGTGTCCACTTGATGTGAGAATTGCAGGGGTTTTCTTATCGGTCCAGCATGAGCTCTGTGATGACTAGACCAATCTGAAGGAATAGATTGATTATCCTCAGACTTTTCCCGAGAAATATACTCCTTAAAATGCCTCAACACCCAGGTTTGAGTTCCAAAAAACTCAATGAAATTAGAAATTTTCCATTGCATACAAAAAATAATATTGATTTCTGTAATCCATATCAAACTTAATTTCATTCACAACAGAACTTAGCATCATATAAATTTCTTCCGATTCAGGATATGATTTATCGTGAGCTATAAATTTGTGAAGGGTTCCAAATATCTCCACAATACTAAACCCAGGGGACTTCTTCACCCCTCTCCTTTCCATGGCTTCTCTCAGGCTTCTCGCATCATCCCAGCGTTTCGAAAGAGCATAAACATTTGACAAACCAATATATCTACCATCATGACCTGGCTCTATCTCTATAAGCTTCCTTCCAACAATTTCTGCAAGATCTAATTTTCCATGGTTCACACACCCACTAAGTAAAGCACCTAGCATTGAAGCTGTTGGCTCCCTGGGCATTTGACATATAAATTGGTATGCCTCTGTTACCTGGCCTCCACGTGCTAAAACATCCACCATGCAAGCATAGTGCTCGCACTTGGGTTTCATACCATGTTTACCAAGACATTCAAAGAAATGCCATGCTTCCTTTACTAATCCCCCATGGGCACAAGCACTCAACAAGCACAAGTACGTTATCTCATCTGGGACAATCCCAATTATTTGCATTTCTGCAAAAATTTCAAGTGCCTGTTGAACTAATCCATGTATTGCAAGTCCTCCAATCATTGCATTCCACATCAACACATCAGATTGGTGCAGCGAACCCCCACGAAACACACCTAAAGCATCCTCTATCGCCCCACATTTTGCATACATGTCCACAAGTGATGTTTGCAACACCAAAGTTAATGGCAACTTATTCTCAACCATATAGCGATGCATGACCTTCCCTTGTTCAAGCGCGCCTAAGTGTGTACATGCACACAAAACACTCACCATAGTCACCTCATTTGCTTTAGGCCCCACAACTCGCATTCTCTCAAATACTACCAAGGCCTCCCTATAGTCCCCAGCCTTAACATACCCATCAATCAAAGAACTCCATGACACAACATCACGCTCTGGCATCAAATCAAACACTTCTCGTGCTGAAATCACATTTCCACACTTTGCATACCCATCCAACATGGAATTCCAAGAAACCGAGTTTTTCACAAGAATTCCATCGAACACCTTACGTGCATATGTGATATCCCCACAGGCAGCATACATATGAATCAAGGAATTACTTATGAACCTATCGAACTCAAAACCATTTTTAGCAACGTGAGCATGCACAGCGACACCAAGTTCTCGCTTCAATAAGCGGGCCGATGCCTTTGCAAGAAAAGGGTACGTTAAGTAGTCTGGTGAGACCCCATCACGCAACATTTTGACAAAGACTGATATGGAACGGTTTGGGTTTTTGCTCTTGGAGTAACCTCTAATAACCGTGTTCCAGTCAAAAATTGTTGGGTTGCAGAGTTGTGACAAAACCCGATATGAGTAGTCGATGTTACCCAAATTGGACAGCGCCGAGAAAGAAAGGATTTTGGACGTCAAAGACTGTTCTTGGGAGAGGCCACAAGTGAGGAGCAGTGCATGTATTTGCTTGAGCTCAAACATTGATTTGAATTTTTCATGAAGGGTGACTAGCTTTTGAATGATATTAGCATTTTTGCAGCTTGGAAATGATAAATTCAGCATTTGAGAATTGGACACGGGGAGTACCTGGTTAGCTGTGGCAGGAGGAGGCTGATTTTGATGATCATCTTCAGATCCAAACCATACTCTTTGGCCAGGGAGTGAACCCTCAGGAGGCACAAGAAGCTCAACATTCTCATGGGAAGCATCAGAAGCTGCCATAAGCATTCCACTAGACTTAACACCACGCATGTTCCTGGGCTTCAGATTAGCAAGCACAACTACATTTCTATCCTGCATCAAACCAAACAAAATCACATTGAATACACTTTTCAAAGTGGTCATTCTCCATTCTCTAACACAAGAATAATCTCCACCTGCTCCAATTCTACATTACCCTTTGCAATCCCAATTGGCTACATATAAGTTAAATTTAAGTATTTTGGGTACCTGAAGGTGATCAAGAGGAACATATTTGACAAGGCCACTGCAGATGGTTCTGGGTTCAGGCTCGCCGATGTCGACCTCTTCGACATAAAGAGAATCAGCCTCCTCATGCCTCCATGCCTTAAGAACTCGGCCAACCCTTATGTCGAGCACGTCGGCTGCATCCTTTATCTTCTGTTTTTGGTCCTCGACGTCGCTCACCGGCGGCACTGACTCATCAACAGAAGCATCGCTCACTGCTCCAGAAGCACCGGTGGCAGAAGCATCGGTGGCCGAGGCGGCGGTGCAAAACGAAGAAGATGAGTGCCAGAGCAGACTTCTTGCAGAAGGTAATTTGGGTTTTTTGTTGCGAAGACGAAGATGATGATAATTACCATTAATGGCAGCATTAATTTGATGGAAATTAAGAGGAAGCTCAGAATGGGCAAAGGGGAATAGCAGGCGGACGCCGATGCCAGTACTGCATTTGAAAAGGTTAGTTGCCATTCCTTTTTCCCTCTCTCTCTATCCACACTAGCTTTGTTTTCTTATTCTTGCCTCGCTATCTAGTAGGGGTGGGCATGGTTTGGGTTGGGTCGATTTTTGTCCAAACCCATATATAAAGGTTTATAATTTTTTAAACTCAAAATCCACTTATTATTAGACCAATCCAACTCAACTCAATCATCTTTTGATCGAGTTGAGTTGATTGGTTTCGTCGAGTTGAGTATGTTTAAAAAGTTTATGAAAAAAAATTGTGAATAAGAAAAAAAACATTAAAATTCAAGTTCTCTTACATCCTCTATATTTAGAATCCACGCATTTCCCGCATTTCGCTTCATCTAAGAGCATCTCCAATCGATGTGTCAAAAATACCACATAGACATTTAACGGCTAGAAATAACATCTCACATCACTCCAACCGATGTGTCAAAGCTTATGTGGAATGAAGACTGGAGGTTGAAATGTTATTTTTGACATCTCAAAAACAAGATGTCAAATGAATATTTTATTATTATTATTATTTTTTTTTAATAAAAAAATAAAAATAAATCAACACTAAAATGTAATAAAATAATAATTTAATTTGACATATCGGGTGGAGTGTAAAGCTATGTAAGATGTCAAATTGCCACATCAGCCATCAAATTTAAATTTGATGTTTGGTATTTGACATCTCCCTTGGAGATGCTCTTACACAGCTTTACACTCCACCTGATATGTCAAATTAAATTATTATTTTATTACATTTTAGTGTTGATTTATTTTTATTTTTTT
>NW_018922015.1:323232-344693 GCF_002207925.1 Prunus avium
ACCAAGCTTCCAACCAGAAACAATAGCTCATCCTGAGGTCAGCATGACCAGCAACTTCAAGGGCTTACGAATTGGGCTTCCCTTAAGCAAATTAAGACTTTAAGCACTCAAACTTGAATTTCAGAATGTCTTCTTTCCAGCCATATATCATTTGGGCCAATCCAAGGTCGGTGTCGGAAGTTAAGGCCAAAACAAATTGCTAACTCATTTTGCGCGCTGATACAATCCATCCTGAGCATGGCTCTGTGTTTGCTAGGTAACAGACTCCATATTTATCCAATGGGGCTGAATTTTGGATATGTTATAGTACACACCAATTGGAACAACTTTCATGAAGAATGTGGCCTCATTCGAGCTATGTAGGTTGTTGAAACAAAGCTTGCAATATGACCTACGGAACTGGACTGGCAGGGGGCTGTAGCCAAAATGAGTTTGTCTTTTAAGCTCTTCATCCATTCATCCAAATTAGGCCTTAACATGCTTGAATTGCATGAATTATGCTCTCTTGCTCTATTTGCCTACAAAACACACAAAGGGAGGCAAATAACTTAGAAATCTAAGAAACTAAGCAAAAGAAGTAAGTAAATAGGGCATGTATATGTATGAAATTATGAGCTTAACAGAGACTTCGAGTCATTGTGGCAATATCGCAATGCTTGCGCTCGGCAAGGCCATTTTGTTGTGGTGTATGGGGGCAAGAAAATCTCTGTTGAATTCCCAAGGATTTACAATAATGAGAAAATGCATTATTAACATATTCAGTCCCATTGTCGCTTTGAAGAAATTGAATGGCATGGTGAAACATATTTTGAATCATGGCAACTAAAGTTTGAAAATGAGTTAGGACTTCATTTTTGCGACGCATGGGGTAAATCCAAGTGTAGCGTGAGAATTCATCTGTGAATAGAACATAATATTTGAAACCACTAACAGAAATAGTAGATGAGGACCAAACATCACTATGGATAATGTGAAAATGAGTACTACCAGTCTCTTTATTGGAATTAAAAGGTAATTGGTGAGACTTGCTGAGTGCACAGTCTCGACAAAAAGAATGCAAAGACAATTTGGACTTAATTGTAGAACCTAGATGTGCTAAGACATTTGACGACGGATGACCCAAACGATTGTGCCAGATGGAGGAGTGGAGAAGCTTGACAGATTGAGCGGATATAGACCATCTTTACAAGGGCCCTGAAACAATAGATGACCAGTACGTAAGCAATATATTTGATAGAAGTCAGGTGCAAAAAGAAAGAAAACATGATTGTCTTTAGTGAAACGAGCAACAGATAGAAGATTTTTACGAATGGACGGAATACGAAAGACATTTTGTAAAGTGAAGTTGGAAGAGCCTAATGAAAAGGGAAGGTTACCAGTATGGGAAACGGGCATTGAGTCCCCATTACCCATATATACATTATGCGGCCCACCATAAGGTTGAGGATTGTTGATGGGCATGGCTGTCATGTGATGGGTTGCACCTGTGTCCGGGTACCAATTTGGATCAGCAGCATAATGTACTCCAGCAAACGGAGCAGCAATATTTGGGCCGAAAAATCTATGTGGACATTGAGCGAGCCCATGTTGACTTGAGTGACAGTTGGGACACATTGGGGTGCTGGGCCAAGAAGACCATTTGGTGGGGGACGAGCAGCCCAAACAGGTGAAGTAAACGGCCCAAATGGAGGCACATGTTGTTGTTGCATAGGAAAAGGAGACGCAACCTGTGACTGTGAAAGGGCTTGCTGCTGGGAATTACGACCACGTCTGAAGCGGCCATTGTTAGGACGACCACTGATGGGAAATTGGTGGCCGGTATTGGGGCAGTTATCACGACGGGTAGAAGAGGCTTGGCTATGATTGAAGAGAGCGGTGGCTGTAGGGGAATCAGCAGGACGAGATTGCTGGGCATTAAAAGAGAGAATTCGAGCCCGAAGTTCAGTGAAATTAGGGAGCGGAGGATTTCGCGTGAGGGCGGTGCGAAGCATGAGGTAATCGGGGCCAAGACCACGAAGAGTGGGGATGACCAAGTCCTCGTCAGGAACAGGCTTGTTAATGGAGATCAAAGCATCAGCAATTGATTTAGCATGACGGAGGTATGCGTCAACAGATTGAGTGCCTTTGTTGAGATCTAGAAGTTGCATTTTGAGATTGGTTTCACTAGCTACGGACTTCTGGGAAAAATGACGTTCAAGGCAGTCCCCAATTGCCTTTGAAGTGTCGAAACCAATGGTAAGCTGTGCGGTGTTTTCTGTTAGAGTGGTGGTGAGAATGCTAGCGATTTGTTGGTCGACGGTGAATCATGTATCATGGTCGGGATTAGGGATGGATTATGCTATACTGGTTGAGTGTCGGTCGCAGTAGTCATGGAGGTGAGAGATGGTTCAGGAATGGTGCCATCAACATATCCCCTAAGTTTGGCACTATGAAGGTAAGGTTTGATTTGCCGAAGCCAAGTGAGATAATTGGTTTCAGTGAGTTTGGTGAATTGAGCAGTATTTTGGGAGGGAGTAGTTGAGGAAGGGGTGGTGGCCATTGGAAGGAGAAGAGAAAAAGGGACGACAAAGGAAGAGAGACAGGTGAGGATCCTAGGTTTAGGCTAATACCATGTAGAAAATGATTTTCGTTAATTCAAAATGTTTACAATGTATAGATATATAGGAGATTTGTTTGACTGTTACAAGAAATTATAAACAGCACTAAAGACTATAATTAGAAAGAATCAAAATTGATCTTTAGTTACACAATCAGTTTTGATTGAGAAGAGGAAATCTCTCTGATCTTCAGTTACACAATCAGTTTTGATTGCGAAGAGGAAATCTCTCTAACAAATACAATAAAAATCCTATTACAAAATTGTGGGAAGCCAAAAGAAATACTCAAAATGTATATATTAACACAAGGAATCAACCCCAACTGAAAAGAGCAAAGAAAACCCCCAAATTGAATCTCTCTGTCAATCTGAACCAACTGATATGAAAATCATTGCCATGTGATTTCTCTAACTCCAATAGCTCTAAGGAAGAAAACAATTTCTTCTTCAATGAAAAAAAAAAGAGGAAGGGAAGGGAGAGTAAGTGACAGAGAGCAAAACCCAAAAACGAAAGAAAAAACCGAGAGAGAAGATGTGATCTTTTTTGGTCAATGAGAGAGATAGTCGATTTGAAGGAAGTAAAGAAAAAGTTTAAGTAAAAAAAATATATTAAAGTTTAGTACTGGCAAACCAACTCGTCAGTGACAACATTTGGCTTCCTGATGTCTACAAATTTGGGCGCTTAATATTTTGGCTTCCTGCCCTTGAAGGGGCTGGCGCTGTTATGAAATGTTTCTTTGGTTTAATGTAGATTTTTCAAATATAGCAATCCATTATTTGGTTTGGCGACTGTGGATAGAGAAGGGTACGAAAGTTTGCAGTCCAAAAGAAAATAAATAAATAAATAAATAAATAAATTTTATGTTAATTTTGATGTATTTTTATTTTAAGTCGTCAGATTATTTTAAGAGTCAAGATGAAGTGAAATGCGGATAAATACGTGTACTCTAAATGCAGAGACTCATGATCCTAAATGGAGTATTCAGAACTCAGCAAGTAGTGGCACTAATACCATGCCTACTATACTTGACAGGCTAGTACGAGATTGAGAACTCAGTAAGGTAGTGGCTGATCTATTTAGGCTTGATTTCAACCTTTTGAGTTAATTCGCTTCTGGCTTCTCAAAGGTGTTCATACAAATTGCAATTTCAATATATAAAATTCCAGCAAAATAAATCAAGATAAAAGGCCAAGCTTGCTAGCAAAATAAATCAATATATAAGAGTCTTATGATGATGTTTAGCATAACACATCATATACATGTCTTCATCTCCTCAAAATAACTAAGTCAAGAACTGCACCTGATCCTCTAATTCCTCTGCACATTGTCTAAAAAGCAAAGTTAAAATAAATAATCACTAAATAAGTACATTAAAACAAATAAACAAGGTAATAATAGGTCCTCAACATCACCTAATTCACAAATCAAACATAGAAGTTTCAATCAAGAGAGGTTATGTCTGATTCTATTATTGGAGTTGATCCCACCTCTATATGAAAGGAAAAAGTTTAATTAATTAACTTTATAATAAGATTGAGAAAACCAATATAATATAGATGGCATACCTGACTCGACTTCTTCATAAAATTCCATCTCTTCAACAAGAAAAGATCGCAGCCAATTCTGCCCACAAATACGTGCCTCAACCATCTTAGGAGTTAAGGAACTCCTGAAATGATCTATAATGGTTTAGTTCCGGGTTTAAGCTTTATATATTTTTCATTTATATTTTATTTTGCTAGTCAAGGAGAGTAACTAATAACTAAATAAAAATGTTAAATTTGAAGTTTATTGAACTTTGAAATTTCATGGCATATTGAACTTACGGTTTTATGTGTTGGAAAATGAAAAAATATTTAGGAGTTTTTGCAATTGGGCTAATACAAAAAACGAATCACGGTTAGGCTGAAACTGCCTGAACCCAATAGTGGTTTAGTTCCGTTTGATTTTCTTCATGATTTTTGTTAAAACCTAACTGAACATAAAGTGATAATCTATACTATTAATTAAGAGAGAAAAATGCCCTATTGCTTAACTCCTTACTAGTGAGGAGGAGCTCCTCCTCACACCAAATCAAATTACACATGAAAAACAGTTAAAGGAGCTGACAAATGTCGAAGTTCCATTGTTGTGCTTAGGAGGTTTTGCAATTGGGCTAATACATAAAACGAATCACGGTTAGGCTGAAACTGCCTGAACCCAATAGTGGTTTAGTTCCGTTTGATTTTCTTCATGATTTTTGTTAAAACCTAACTGAACATAAAGTGATAATCTATACTATTAATTAAGAGAGAAAAATGCCCTATTGCTTAACTCCTTACTAGTGAGGAGGAGCTCCTCCTCACACCAAATCAAATTACACATGAAAAACAGTTAAAGGAGCTGACAAATGTCGAAGTTCCATTGTTGTGCGGAGGAGCTCCTCCTCAATTTTAAAGAGCCAAACAAATATTTAAATTACACTCAATAAAATGAAGGTAATATAGTACGAGCAACATAGTAATTAACAACTACTACATAAATAAATAAAATACTCTCATATTTTTCCCCCACTAATCCATCTTGCCTTTCTTCTCGACTTTCCAAGCAATAACTCTCACATGCATACCATAACATGTGCCAAAATACTAGTAAAAAGGTAAACAAAAGCAATTACAATTAAAGTTAAATTGCTCTCAATCTATGTATTTCCAATTTTTATACCCAACAAGTCGTGTCACGACCAGTCATGTATACATTCTCTTCTTAGGAGAAAAGATCAAGTGAATCCGTAAGCTCGCTTTGCAGAGTCAAGGGTGTTGGAGAGGAGCATTGAGATTACAACAGGTCCAACTCCTCCTGGCACAGGAGTTATGGCTGACACCACCTTAATTGCCTCTTCGTAGCAAACATCTCCGGTGGTACGGAATCCTCGGGGACTATTGGGATCCTGCATATTATGACACATCCATCATGAGCAAGCAAGCCCAAGAATTCAAACCAAATTCGCAGACAAGTTTATATCCTAGTGAAATATCACTGTATTTCTTTATTGGCATTGAAAAACACATGTTTACAAATTTGACACGAGATGTGGCGATGAAAATTGATTTTCCTTGATGGCTTCTGTACTTGTGATATAACATTGAAGATTCCATGTAATGCATTGTTTTTCTTGGTACTTACCATGCAATACAATATCAGTCCATATGCCAAAACAAATTGGTGCTGCACATTGAGAGAACAAGATCAATGCCCTCATTGAGAAATGGCTTTCTCATTGAGCACATTGCAGTCCAGTTTGTCTATTAATAATGGGAAGCGAACATGGATTACCATTTACCCTCTGCTATTTAAAATCCTTGACATAACATACTTGATGTTGTATTAGTTGATTCAAAACAGCAAGAACCATCGTCGCTTCTAGCTCTAAACTGTAAAGTTTAGGGTTAGGGGTTGATGTGAAACTGAGGAGTCCAATTAAGGTTTGGCTTGATGAAAGAATTTGGGGGTAAATTAGGGATCTATGACAGGTGAACCAGATCTACTAAGAATGAGAAATTCAATTGGATATCAGGCAATTCAGAGGGCAAGTAGGACAAAGAAATGAAGGCAACTGAGAAAAATAAGCAAGACGGGAAAGACACAACAAATGCATACACTTGTGCATTGTAGTCTTTATCAACATTCAGACTAACACCTCTATTCATTTACTACAACTAGCCTAATTTTACATCAAAATTCATTTACTACAAAGAACAAGAGATCACAAGCTTATTTGTAGACTTTGGCTGGATAATAATAAATCCTTGTCCTTAAATCAAACTAGTCATGACCATCCATTAAAACCCTATCAAAAACACAAAGACCCAGAATACACTTACTAATAGTAATATACTCCTATGGCCTGCAAAGTCACTTTGTTTTAATGACACTGTCATTTCCCCATATGAAAATAAAAATAACAAGCACTTTTACAATTTATCAAAGACAACCACTGAAGGAACAGCACTCTTGTCAGTTAGAGGTCTAGGGCCTATGTAAAGGATAAATTTTCTCAAACCAAGTTATGGCCGCAGTTTTCTATACTACTCATGCGGTTCTGGTTGATTTACATATTAATAGATGTTCAACAATACAGTAACTAGTGACAGTTAGGTAATATAGTAATAGTGACAACTAATGGTTAGAAGGTAAGGCATAATTAAGGATATAGTCCTAGCTCCAACCCCTAATGCAATGATACAACTAAAGAACTTATATGAAACTTCATCTAAATAGGTGGATGAGTAAACTCTTACACTCTTTGGAATTTAGACTTGCTTTAGAGATTAATGTCTACTCTAGATGGATATTGATTCAGTCCACCATCAGGCCTTCAAAAGTACTTTTCTACATTTAATGAAACAATAAATATCATTATGGTCTAATACAGCCATGACTCATGTGAGGCTGAAGCAGTTGAGTCTTCCTTTATGACCACACATGAGTAAAGAAGGTAAAATCTGATAGATACAAATTCTTATGGTCATACAAAACTAGTTTCTCTAGCAAAATTCTATTTTAAAAATGCATTTTGCAGGAGGGGATTTTGAAGTAATATATACTTTCAATGTTAAAAAATATTTGGGATACTTTTTCCAATGCACCCTCCAACATGGGTGCATCGAGTATTTTATGGTAATCGCAACCAGAAATGACTGCTTTCTTGGCAGATGAACAGTAGTTTGTTCCTCTGTTATTGCACTTAAATGGTCAGGAAAACTGACCAAACTTCACAACAACCTAAGAAAGAAATGTTTATGACTATGCACAGATATAATCCTCATTAGATCTGAAAGTTAGATAGAAACAAGATAATTTACCTTAACTGAATTTGTCCCCATGTCGACTACAACTGCCCCTGGCATCAGCCAATCGCATCTGACTATATTTGGAATGCCAACATCTGATACAACAATATCAGCTCGACGAATAATTTGTTCTGGGTTGTTGGTGAACGAATGGAGAGTGCTAACCGTCGCGTGGTGCCTCTGTCCAGGACTAATGGAGCATCATTGAAAAATTATTCAAACATTCTGATGTCTACACAGTAGGGAACAAAAATATGTGTCACCTGCAAGAGCAAAGAAGTGGATAACCCAGCAATCTTGCTTCTCCCTATTACCACTGCATTCTTCCCAATGATCTCCACACGATACCTGAGCAACAACTCAATGCAAGCCTTAGGGGCACAAGGGATGAATAACGGCTCCCTTCCCCGCAATGCAAGATTCCCCATATTGAGGGGATGAAAGCCATCCACATCTTTTTCCGGACTCACGAAATTTATAATCGTTTCCTCATCCAAATGCTGAATCAGACAAGTTAACATACGATATTTTTAGAAACCCAAAAGGCCAAAACCAAATCACATGACTAGAACTAGAAGAAATTAAGAATACAAAACCCAATTTGAAGCAATAATTCTAAATTAACTCCAAGGAGTTGGTACCTCTGGCAGAGGAAGTTGAACAATTATACCGTGCACAGATGGGTTGCTGTTAAAACTTGAAACAACATCAATAAGTCGATCTTGAGTACAATCTTGGGGCAGTTGTACAATGGAAGTTTCAATCCCAACTTCATTACAAGCTTTTAACTTGATATGGACATAAGCGTGTGAGTCCTCTCTGTAGCCCACCAAAACCATAGCCAACCCAGGAAGTCTTCCAATGGCAGCTTTCATTCTGCTTATTTCAGCAGCTACTCTCAATTTTATGTCTTTTGCAATTGGCTTTCCGCTCATTATTTCAGCAGCACTCCGAGTCTGCCCTGTAGCTCCTGTTTTCACAGCTTTACGTACAACAACAATCAACAACCACTCATTCAATCATTCAGTCATTCAATCATTCAATCATTCAATCAATCAATCAATCAAGCTAAAACAGAGAGACCCATGATTTTCTATGAGCTGAAGAACATAAATGTGGTATAGAAATGCACTTACGGTGAAACCCAGATGAGAGGGGGCGATTGGGGGTTTGGGTGGGAACCCAAATGTGGGGGAGAGTGAGAGGGCTTGAAAATGGCGGTGAGAGCGTCGCTGAGTATAAGGCTTTCCCTTTGGTCCCCAATCTGTGCCAGAAACCCACCATAATGCCACTACCTCCTATACTCGATCTGCATACTCTCCCTCTTCTTCATATTCTCGATTATCAATATATACAGACAAAATAAAAGCTTGTTTTATTTATTGATCAAGTGGGAATTTGTACACAGAATTTCGGATATTATGAAAATGTGAGTTTCTTCTGTTAATGCCTTAAAAATGGAACTTTCATAAATCTTTTATTTTTTTGGATAAAATAAACTTTCATAATTCAAAAAGATATGGTTAGCTAATAAAAATATTAAGAAATGAAACCTAATACAGGGAGTCCATCTATCATACAAATCTAGTTTCTCTAGCAAAATTCTATTTTTAAAATGCATTTTGCAGGAGGGGATTTTGAAGTAACATATACTTTCAATGTTCTGTTTTGGGCAAAAGATATAGAATAAAAAGATTTGGGATACTTTTTTCCAATGCACCCTCCAACGCGGGTGCATTGAGTATTTTTTGGTAATCGCAAACAGAAATGACTGCTTTCTTGGCAGATGAACAGTAGTTTGTTCCTTTGTTATTGCACTTAAATGGACAGGAAAACTGACCAAACTTCACAACAACCTAAGAAAGAAACGTTTATGACTGTGCACAGATATAATCCCCATTAGATCTGAAAGTTAGATAGAAACAAGATAATTTACCTTAACTGAATTTGTCCCCATGTCGACTACAACTGCCCCTGGCATCAGCCAATCGCATCTGACTATATTTGGAATGCCAACATCTGACACAATAATATCAGCTCGACGAGTAATTTGTTCTGGGTTGTTGGTGAACGAATGGAGAGTGCTAACCGTCGCGTGGTGCCTCTGTCCAGGACTAATGGAGCATCATTGAAAAATTATTCAAACATTCTGATGTCTATACAGTAGAGAACAAAAATATGTGTCACCTGCAAGAGCAAAGAAGTGGATAACCCAGCAATCTTGCTTCTCCCTATTACCACTGCATTCTTCCCAATGATCTCCACGCGATACCTGAGCAACAACTCAATGCAAGCCTTAGGGGCACAAGGGATGAATAACGGCTCCCTTCCCCGCAATGCAAGATTCCCCATATTGAGGGGATGAAAGCCATCCACATCTTTTTCCGGACTCACGAAATTTATAATCGTTTCCTCATCCAAATGCTGAATCAAACAAGTTAATGTACAATATTTTTAGAAACCCAAAAGGCCAAAACCAAATCACATGACTAGAACTAGAAGAAATTAAGAATACAAAACCCAATTTGAAGCAATAATTCTAAATTAACTCCAAGGAGTTGGTACCTCTGGCAGAGGAAGTTGAACAATTATACCGTGCACAGATGGGTTGCTGTTAAAACTTGAAACAACATCAATAAGTCGATCTTGAGTACAATCTTGGGGCAGTTGTACAATGGAAGTTTCAATCCCAACTTCATTACAAGCTTTTAACTTGATATGGACATAAGCGTGTGAGTCCTCTCTGTAGCCCACCAAAACCATAGCCAACCCAGGAAGTCTTCCAATGGCAGCTTTCATTCTGCTTATTTCAGCAGCTACTCTCAATTTTATGTCTTTTGCAATTGGCTTTCCGCTCATTATTTCAGCAGCACTCCGAGTCTGCCCTGTAGCTCCTGTTTTCACAGCTTTACGTACAACAACAATCAACAACCACTCATTCAATCATTCAGTCATTCAATCATTCAATCATTCAATCAATCAATCAATCAAGCTAAAACAGAGAGACCCATGATTTTCTATGAGCTGAAGAACATAAATGTGGTATAGAAATGCACTTACGGTGAAACCCAGATGAGAGGGGGCGATTGGGGGTTTGGGTGGGAACCCAAATGTGGGGGAGAGTGAGAGGGCTTGAAAATGGCGGTGAGAGCGTCGCTGAGTATAAGGCTTTCCCTTTGGTCCCCAATCTGTGCCAGAAACCCACCATAATGCCACTACCTCCTATACTCGATCTTCATACTCTCCCTCTTCTTCATATTCTCGATTATCAATATATACAGACAAAATAAAAGCTTGTTTTATTTATTGATCAGGTGGGAATTTGTACACAGAATTTCGGATATTATGAAAATGTGAGTTTCTTCTGTTAGTGCCTTAAAAATGGAACTTTCATAAATCTTTTATTTTTTTGGATAAAATAAACTTTCATAATTCAAAAAGATATGGTTAGCTAATAAAAATATTAAGAAATGAAACCTAATACAGGGAGTCCATCTTTGCATTTGTTTTATCAGAAAAAGAAACCATTTGTCAAATGAGAATAAATATATTAACAGCTTTTTATATTACAATGTATAAATAAATAAATAAAAGCTTTTATTTTCATGGGAAGCAAGCATATCAAGTTTTCCCTTTCATAATACTATGAAAATCATGTTTGGTAAAAGGGGGACTAAATTAAAGGGGATTGTATAGTACAACAGTAAACAAAAAGCCTCACTTGCTCTTCCAATTTAGCGAACCTCAAACACGGTTCGCAAAATAGCAATTTCGCTAAATAGAGAACGCGAGTCCGACAATAACCAGCTTCTTCTTCTTCACCTAGAACTGTAACCACCATAGACCCAGCCAAACCACCAGAATCACCACAGACCATCGTCAAACCCAGTCACTCGAACCAACCACCACCAATTCAAACCCAGTCACTCGAATCAACCACCACCAATTCAAACCCAATGGAACCACAACCCAATTAAACCCAAATTCAACAAACACTATCAAACCCAATTGAACCTTCCAAGAAATCATCCACCATGATCAGGACAACTGCAAAGGGAGACACCATTAACAGAGATGTGGGCTTTCTTATATGAGACTGAGAGAAGGAAGTCATGAATTCCCAATCTTGAAGTGGTTTGACAAAAATTCTAAAAACTAATTGGTACCCATTAAAGGATTCTTCCGGGAAATGACATAGAAGCCATCAAGTCGAACTTATGGAATAAATAGCTGGTATTGAATTTTCAGCCTCTCTCTCTCTCTCTCTCTCTCTCTCTCTGCGCTTTTTCTCACCTAAAACCCTTGACCACTCTCTCTCTCAGGAAAGGTAACAGCTTTCAATCTAGACAATTGATTAAGAATGAAGGAAGAAGAAGAGAGGAAAAAAGGAAAAAAAAAAGAAAAAGGGATGGCCTAGGAACTTGGGAAGGAAGAAGAAAAAGAAACGGGCTGGGAAGGAAAGGAAGAAGAAAAGGAGAAAAAAGAGAAAAAAAAGAAAAAGAAGAAGAGATAAGATAGTTTTAGCAATCTTTAATTAATATTAAATATTAGAATTTTATTTAGTTTTAATTAAAATTAAATATTAAAATATTTTTTTTTTAGTCCGACACAGATCCAAACATAGGTATTCACTATTTTTACAATCCAGCTTCTTAGTCCGACACATCACCAAACGTAGGTCAGGACTTAATCCAGCTTAGTCCAATCTGAGCTAATCCAAGACAGTCTCAGGATTTAGTCCAGTCCATGACAGTCCGCCGTACCAAACGACCCCTAAAATGAATAAAAACAAAACAAAAACAAAAAAAACAAAACAAAAAATGTCAATTGACACAAGCACTCTAGTATATATAAAGGGAAACTTTGGTGAGATATTTTAAATCCCAAAATACTCTTAGAGCATCTCCAATACTAGTAGCAAACCAAATTCTTCAATTGAAGTTTGTTGACCTACGTGGCAATTTGAAAAGCTTTATTTGCTACTTTAATATTTTGTGCCTCAGTAGACTCTTCAATTCAATTAAAGCAGTATGAAAACATGTGAAAATGTCTATGTAGTTATTGTTTGAAAAGAAAAAAAAAAGTATGTTTTTAACATTTTCAAGGTAGGTTTTATTTTTCCAAAGTAAAATTAAATGTTTTGAAAAGTCAATGTCGACTTACCAATCTTGAAGAGAGAGAAAGAGGTTGCAACTTTGATGACTGAGTTTGACAAGGCTGTTGGAGAGGGTTTTGATGGTGTGGCTCACCTACTTTAGCATTCCAAAGTTGTACGTTGGACGTGCTCGCTAATTAACATGTTAAGAAAGAAAATAATATATTAAATGAGGATAGTATGAGTAAATTTAAAATATTTTAATTTAGTAAAAGAGCATAATAATACTATTTGTACCATATTTACGAACTACATTGCTAACCAACTCTCTAATATAGGAAGGTCTCATATACAATAAAGAAATTTTATATGTTTTTTTTAAAGGCTAATTGACATGTGTGAGTCGTCCCATACTTCGTTTTAGGCTAATTTTAAAGGGTACGGTCAAAAAAAGGCAGAAGAGAGGAGAAGAAAAAGAACCAACCAAAGAGAAAAAGAAAAGAGGGTGGAGTCGCCTTGGCTGGGAAAACCTCCATTCGCTCGAAAGAAGGAAATGAAGGAAATAAGACTACAGAAAAGGCAGAGCCTCTATTTTAAAACTCTCTCGGTTACGAAAAGAGTAGAGTAGAGAACTTGTCATGTGTATTAAAGGAAAATCCTTCTTTTCCACCTTTGAATCCCTCATTTGTCCTAAAAAGACAAGGATCATACATGCTCATTGTAACACCCCGACCCTAATTTATTTATTTATTCAATTATTTAATTTATTTAAATTCTAAAATTACAATTTTGCCCATGGGGATAGGGTCATTTTGGTCACTTTTTAATCCGGAAGGACTTTGGAGAAACGAATAGTACTTTGACGTAGATTGTGTCGGGTTGAGTCCGTAGACACGTGGTGGGCTCAAATCGGAGTTTTAACAAGGAAGTTGTGATTTACAGAAATGAAGTGGCACGATCGTAATTTTGGACAAGTTAAAATTTAAAATACCCCAAGTTAGATTTTCCATGCCTAGACCTTCTTACATCTGATCATTTTATAACTCCCACACTTATTCCCTCCTCTTCCCAAGTCTGACCATTGATAACTCTCACACAACACAAGTTTTCACACATCATTCTCTTCAAAGTTGAAAGGTCAAGCTCTCCTTCTTCACGTCAGTCTTGTTGACTGCTTCGAAACCCATATCTCCTCAGCTCAAAATGAAATATTTCCTTCTACAGACTTGTTTATCGGCTTGTCTACTAGAACATATCAAAAATAGAGCCCAATCGAAGAAGTTTAGTTACCTAAAACGCAGTTTGAGTACAAGCTGTTCATCACAGCCTGATTCTCTGCATAAGGCTCGGGTTTGTCCTTGCATGTATATTTCCACTGTTCTTTTGGTGAAGTAGTCTTCATAAAACTTGTTCCTCTGTTCAAGAGCTACAACGTATCCAAACTTCAAGGAAATCGAAGATTTCTATCTACCTCAAATCGTGTTCAAGGTGAGACTAGTCTTCACTTTCGTTCTGTTTTCTGGTTTCACTCTAGTGTGCCATTATTCACTCTTGCATGCGGCCTTACTCTGATCTAATGGCTTCGTTCCATTCATCAAAGTTGTTCATCTATGTCTTGTCTATAATCTATCAAAATTGGAGCTTAATCCAAGAAGTGTAGGCATCTCAAAGCGTGTTTAAGTGTCGCCTGCTCATTCCTGTCTGCTGTATTGATGTAGGCTCGAATTCTTTCTTGCATGTCAATTTATGTTGATCATTCGACAACAGTTTCTTCATACGAGCTGTTCCTTCCTTAGATAACTATTACATATCTAAAATTCACAGCAATTGGAGTTCTATAACCATCTGAAACCTTGTCCAAGGTCAATAAGTCCTCTGTTATGCTGTTTTAACTCTACAGCACTTTACTCACTCTTGCATGTCGATTTCCCTTGCTCAAATGACCAAGGTTTCTTCTTGAATGTTGTTCAGTTTTCTGTTCTCTACAACATATCCAAAGATGGTGGCTATAAAACAAGTTTAGGCCATTCGGATGTAGTATAACTGAAACAAGCTCTTCTCTTGTTATCAAGTGTTGTTTGGTGGTTTTACTCCTTGGGGGCCCCCGGGCCTTCTTGGTGCATTGCAGAAAGATTCAGAGGATTGAGGTACTCCGATCACGCGTACACAGCAGGCGGGACCCTTTCAGGGTTAAGCAGTGTGGGACTACTTGTGAGTGGACTTTGTTTTGAAAGTGCATTGTTTTTATTGATTGAAGTAATATGCATTAAATATGGATTTTTCTGAATATGGGTTTCTTACATATGTGCAAAGATGGTAGATGTTTACAAGCTAGATAAGTTGGAAGAAAATGTAGTAGTCACTTTGTGTTTGCTTGAGAAGTACTTTCCCCCTTCATTCTTTGATATCATGGTTTATCTAATAGTACATCTTGTCAGAGAAGTTCGTCTATGTGGGCTAGTATATTTTAGATGGATGTATCCGTTTGAAAGATATATGAAAGTGCTAAAGGGGTATGTTCAGAACCGTACTTGTCCCGAAGGTTGCATTGTTGAGTGGTATATAGCTGAAGAAGCTGTAGAGTTTTGTACCGAGCATTTATCTGATGTTAGTACAGTTGGAGTGCCTTAAAGCCAGAAGATGTGAGTTTCAAAGCCATTATCTGGTTGCACAGTGAGCTTAGTTGATCGGGACTTGTTGAACCAGGCACATCTATATGTCTTGGAGAATACGGAGGAAGTCCTACCTTATATTGAGTACGTATGAGTTTTATTTTTCATATGTAGCCATTTTAAATATTATTATTTTTTATGTTTATCTTGTATATAAGGGACCGTAATGCTTGATTTTTTCATGTCAATGTAGAGAACATATGATCCACATCAAGACCGCTTATCCAAAATTTAGAAAGAGAACAAAGTGGCTGCAAGATAAGCACAATAGCACTTTCATTCAATGGCTACGCTTTAAGGTATATATGTTATTGAATGACATATTGAACTTTTAATTTTCTTTCTTTCTATACGTTAGATTGAATTAAGATATATGATTAATTTGCAGGTTTAAAGTGAACTTAATGGGGAAGAGAATAATGGCATATCAAAAAATTTGAGGTGTCTAGCAGCTGGTCCAAGCATGGCAGTGCCATCATATAGAAGCTATCTTATTAATGGTGTTAAATTTAACACCAAGGCACAAGATGATGTGCGAACTATCCAAAATAGTTGAGTTTATTTACTTGCACATACTATGCAGGTTGCTAGTGCCAAGGATAAAAACCCTATTGTCTCCAATATGGGTTTTTATGGTGTTATTCAAGAAATTTGGGACCTTGACTACCAAAAGTTTAGAATCCCAGTCTTGAGGTGTGATGGATAGATAACACTTCAGGCCTTGTAGTCGATGAACTTGGATTTACCCTTGTAGATTTGAGTAAAATTGGACATAGGAATGACCAATTTGTTATGGCTTCTCAAGTCAAACAAGTATTTTATGTTGATGATCCAATGCATCATGGTTGGTCGGTAGTGTTATCAATACCTAATAAAGAATATAATGATGTTATTGGTGATGATGTGCTAGGTGATATTAGAATTGAGTGTGAGCCATTTACTAGAGGGATACCAAATGTTGACACATTTGATGACCTAGTGGGTGAGTTTGGGAGTGAAAATATTAGAGATGGGTGTGAAGATATATGGATTGATTGATTGTTGTAATGTATGACATTAATTAATAGGTCTGTATATCATTTTAATTCGGATCACATTTTCATTATGCAGGCTTTGGGCACGACAAATAAAAAATTTAAAATACTGGATTAAAGGTGTAAAATACGACGGTCCAGTTAAAAAAAATTGGAAAAATAGACGTCTAAAATAAAACCAACGTCGTGGAAAGAAAATGCAAAAGATCGTAAAGAAATAAAAACCGCCATCTGAAAATGAAAACACGTCGGTTTATTAAAATTAAATTACAAGCGGCTAGTAGTAATAAACATCAATGACGCCCTACAAAACAATGCACGTTGTATATTTTGCTATAACACGACGTTGGAGTACTCCAACCGACGAATTTGTTAAACACTACTTCCATGATTAAACCTACCGTCGTCTAAAGGTTGAAATAAAGGCAGCTCAGTTCCATTAAATGTCGTGACATATTTTTTGCATGTCGGTTAGTCAAAAACATATGACGTCTCAGAGAATACACACGTCAAGGAGGGTTACACAAGTGACTTTTAAAAGGCCAACCACGTCAACATGTATTAGAAACCGACGTGGTAAGAAATTACAACGTCATACAATTGGATCCTCGTGACGTAGTGAAGGAATTAACCACGTCCTTTATTTTACAAAAAGCGACGTTGAAGATATAACCCACGTCGTTTCTTTTCATGTCCACGCCTTCAATATAATTTTTAACGTCAGCCTTTAACAAAAGTAGTCGTGGGTAGGATTTGTTACGTTGGTATTCAGTAACATTGTGTCATTTTAAAATATTCAGACGTCCACTTTGTAGAAAAAGCGTCGTCTACTTTGTCTAAAGGGCTTCTTTGTATAATTTAAACGACGATTCCCGCAAGAAACAGACGTGGAATCTTTATGTTTATCTTGTATATAAGGGACTGTAATGCTTGATTTTTTCATGTCAATGTAGGGAACATATGATCCACATCAAGACCGCTTATCCAAAATTTAGAAAGAGAACAAAGTGGCTGCAAGATAAGCACAAGTCTAAAGGGCTTCTTTGTATAATTTACACGACGATTCCCGCAAGAAACAGACGTGGAATATTTTTAAAAAGGCGTTGTTCTCCTACCTTGTGATGTGCATAATCATATAAGCGACGGTTTTTCCACATGTGTATCGTGGTTAATTAATTTTACGTTGGTGCCTGTGTGATTATTGACATGTAATATGCTTTAAACGTCCGTTCTTTTGTGTATGCGTCGTCTTTTACAAGGTAGACGTCGGTTTGTTTATTTGTTTAACATAGTATAAGTTAACCACGACGGTTTCTAGGTTATACAAGTCTGTATTCCTTCAATTAGGGACTTGGATAATTCTTTGTACTTAGGTGCTTGTTTTGATCTTGACATGTAACACTCTTTAGACGTTTGAGTTTTAATAAAACCGTCGTCTAATGTTGTCGAAGGTTTCATTTTACGATATATATATATATAGTAATTAGATGTCGGTTTGTAATAATTTTTTACGTTGAACGGTTTAACGACGTCAGGTATTAGCCATCATTGTTTTATATATCAAAAGATGTCAATTTCATGACGGTTTGAAAACCTTCTAGACGACGGTGGATTCCCGTCGTCTATTTCGATTTTTGTAGTAGTGAGAATATTCTATACAAAATATAATAAGTACTAAATATCATTCAAGCATAATAATCAATCTCAAAACATAAAATACTTATTCAACATCAAAAGAAAAACTCAATTCATGCATCCCACTCCTCATCACGAAACATAAAATGCTATAATTTTCGGTATTAATTTATGTATGGACTTGAGTGTTATTTATAGTTGGTTATTGTGTTGTTGGAAAAAAAATCTTGTACAAAGAGAATTGCATACTGAAGGAGAGAGACGCTTCAACTTATGGAGAGAATTAAAATTGATGGAGATTATCGCATTAGAATATACTGATAGGTCCATTAATGTATTTATTTAGAAGAAAAAAGGAGGAAGTATCGTTTGTTTCAGTGGGGGCCTTTGAAGGCATGCTGTTTGTTTCAAAAATAAAAACCAAAACATGCGCATAGTCACCTCAGTTTTAAAAAAAAAACACTTAACTAGATCAAACGTCGTTTCATTAAAACAAACCCTAACAAAAAAATTTCGAGCCAGGTCGTCTTCTTCCTCGCGCTCTCGCTTGCAAATAGTGGCACTTCTTTGCGCCTTCCATGCCTCGCCTTGCACGCCTTGCCATTCCTCACCATGCTAAGCAGACAACAAGCTAAACAACCGTACGCCTAAGGCGATTTCCCTCCGCCTCGCTCCGACGCACGCTTAGGCATGCCTTTGAAAACACTGGTTTCAAGTTCAACCATTGTGACTCTAGTTTACAGTGACAATTAATATGTACGCATGCGAAGCTTAAGCTGCCTCTATTTTTATAATGCAACAGACCTGTTACTGTACGTACCACTATACCACCATTTTTAAATAATTAAAAAAATTAATCACACGAATCATTGCGTAGTTGCAGAAACTTACCAAAGTGTTAACACGATATATATATATTTACTATGAATAATGTGTGTTGATGCTCTTTTTGGGAGGGTCAACTTAGGTAGGAAAGTGTCAGGTTTTCAGCAAGGAATGAAGGTGTGAACCTTCGGTATATGGAAATCCTACAGAAGACAAGAAAAGGGGGAAGAAGCAATCATCAAGCTTCGGACACCAGTGAGGTGCCTGCCGAAGGCTCTCCGATGCTTAAGTCAGCTATATAGGGAAGTGAATGTGAAAAAATAATTACCCCTTTTACTTGGGCACTATTCCTTATTTATAGGGAAGTGAAAATGGAAGTTTTGCATAAAGTTTCGATGTGGGACTTTGTGCAAACTATTGTGGAGGTGACACATGTCATAGCTCTAGTTTTTGTAGCCGAGAGCTTCGGCAGGTGTTTTACGGCTTTCGAAGGGGGCCTTCCTTTAGTAGGTTAAGAAGGGGATGATATCACTCGTCTTCTAAGGGCTTGCTTGTGTGCTTGTTTAGCGTATTTCCCTTCCTGAGTGTCGGTCGCTTGATGCCGAATACGCTTGGTTGATTATGGTATAAACAACGTGGACAAGGAATACACCTTTTTTGATTCAAGCGATATTAGAGGAGGGGGAAAATCGAACTTAGGACTTCAAATGCACGAATAAATACTCTTAATCACTTAAACTACCATGAAATAAAAGCAAAGAAAGTTGAAGCATGCATAGAAGTTTGATTCTTTTAATGTTTTAGAAATGTGAACAACTTACCCAAAGCAATAAACTGAACTAGTTTATCAAGAGTATTGTCATCAAATTAGCTTGTCGTGTTTTGTTTATTCAAATATACTCAACTTCATTCATCATGTAAGTGAGATAATGACATATCTACTAACACATTCTTTAATGAACAAATTTTATGATTGTAAGATTATTATTTATCAAACAATATACACCACGCTAACAGGGCCTAGTTGAGTGGAAGGCATTGACTCGACTAGCAGACCAGTAGTGTCAAGTTCGAATCTCCATAACAATAACTAATATCATTAAATTGCTATTTCGTTTACTTTGATCAAATACTGAATTTTAAGATGTTACCGTTTTAGAAATTAGAAAATTATGTGATTTCGTTTTGTAAAATGACTTAGCAAGCTCTTAAATTTGGCTAACTAACTAAAAAAAAAATTTGGCTTAAGCTCAAATCGAACCAAACAGGCCAATAATGACTTTAGCTTGGATCGGCTTCACTCTAACCAAATGAATCCCCTTCTATAGTAATTATTGATTGTGATTTGGATGTGAAATTGATGTAAATGAGAGCTTGTTTAGCTTTGGAGTCCTATTTTCTGGGTGCTCTCCGTGTTTCAATGAAAAAACAGTGCAATACTTTTATAGAGCCAATTAATTTGGGCGTACATCATCTTTCACGATTCTATAGAATTTTTTTCGTAAACAACTAAAGCAACTTTATTTTAAACCAAAAATAATAAATTTATTTTATGAACTGTAAATGCCTGAAACCATTTTGTTTTTTATTCCTTTTGATTAGACGGAGGAGACATAAATACTCGAAGGCCCCTCCTTAATTAATAAAGCTTACTTTATGAACAAGAAGATGCAAATATTTCGAGAATAAATATTTATTTCGTTAAAGCTTACTTTTTTTTTTCTTTCCCAAAGTTAAAGCTTACTTTATTATAGCCACTTTGTCCTAATATTATTCCCCATGAAAAACTGTTTCGCCCATTGATAAATAAGAACAAGAAAAGTGGCCCTAGATTAAAAGTTGTAAACCAAAAAGAATATATCACGCAATATTAGTGGTTTTTATTCTTTTTTTTTTTGACAAAGCAATATTCTAAACTACTCTAATGTAAAGGAGAGGGGAATCGAAATCAGGTGCAATGAGGCGGGCATGAACTTTTCTTTGGGTATTTTTTTCATTTTCTCATCCTCCCCCACTGTATCCCTCTACTTCTCTCTAGAACCAATTTTTCCTTAAGAAAGACAGTGATCAATTACATTACTACTAACAACTGAATTCTTAAAGAAAAGAAAGAAAAAAACAAGAAATAACCATCTTATTGAACCATAGAACAAACCTGAAACAATATTCTTATCGAATGTAATTAAAAAAGAAAACTACATAAAGAAGAAGACGACGAAGATATGATGAAACCATAGGTCTAACACAATGCTTTAAAAAGAAAACAATTGAAAGCATAGGTCTAACACAAACCAAACTGACTGTAACTTCTCTCACACAATCCAAATAGGATGCATGTTTAATGCGAGGTCTGACTCTCTTCCGATATTTCGATACAGGTTTTTGCAGAAGAATTTTGTGTTTCATCTATCCCCTTGATTAATTTAGTTGAAGTTGATGCCCTTGAGGTCACGTCTGTGGAAGTAGAAGAATCAGCTTTGGTACATTCGTCACGAGCCATGGCTACATTAAGCTGATGATCTTCCACAGTAGGCGGATTAATCTGTCTTTGGTACATTCGCCACGAGCCATGGCTACATTAAGCTGATGATCACCCATAGTAGGCGGATTAATCTGCTCAAAGGTTTTCTCACCAACAAGAATACTCACAACGTCTGCCATTCTTGGCCTTAGAGTAGGAGATATATTCGTGCACATCACGGCCAAGGTTAAGATGGTGATGGCTTGTTTTGCATCATAAATGCCAGACAAATTTTTATCCACCAAGTCCA
>NW_018922015.1:393490-409337 GCF_002207925.1 Prunus avium
ACAGAGACAAGGCCGAGTAGGAAAAGGCTCAGCGAGCGGTGACGAGGCTCGCGGAGGAAAGGAAATGGCTCGGTGAGCGATGACGAGGCTCACGGAGGAAAGAGATCATGGTGATCAAGGAACGTACTGCCCATAGGAAACAAATTAGGCCATCGTGGCCAAGGGACTTATTGCCCATACAGATAAAAGAGAGGAAATTTAATGGAAACAAGAGAATTTACAGCAACATGAAAAAATGCCAACGACTCTCAATTTGATAGAGGATCTTAAGGATTAGCCATTAGGCTCTGATACCATGCCAAAACATAGAGAATATTGAGAGTAGAGAGTGGAAAGTGTAGAGAGAATGAGAATTGTAGAATATTTTCTGATTTTCACTTATGTTTCATTACTTACAATCAACACATATATATACAAGTTCCTAAGACATTAGTCAAGCCCCCCAAGTTAGGCAACCAACCAAGTTAGGCAACCAAACTAATTAGGCAACCAAACTAGTCAAGCCCCCCAAATATTGTAGGTGCCAAACATTAATTGACTACATAATTAACACATTAATTTACTACATAATTAACACATTAATTGACTAAACATTGTAGGCTACCAACCATTGTAGGTGCCAAACTAATCCTCATTAATTGACTATTGCTAACAATTTGAAGGGCTGTGATGTTTCCTAATTGGTTGGGAATTGGACCTGACAAGTTATTATAAGACAGAGACCTGCAAAACTCACAGATTATAAAGAAGAACTTGAAATGTTATACAAAGGAACCAACTGATCATATCAAGTCCAAGAAAGTCGAAGAATTAAGTGCAATGGTGAAAACAAAAAGTTGCAGAGAGTTTACTTACAATACTTGCAGAGAACTCAGTGCACCCAAAGATGATGGTATCCGTCCGCTGAGGAAGTTCTGATCCAGATAGCTTTTTGGCCAGAAAACAATGGAGCTAAGTTATTAGATGTTACCTTGTTAAAGCTCGGAGAGAGGGGTAGAAACAGATTAAACTTAAAGTCGAGTTAAGCCGAGTTGTAAGAAATACTGAAATTATAGATATATACAAATTACAATATAGAATTTAAGATTAGATAGAAAGTCAGCCCATGTAAGAAAAAAGGAGGAGGAAAAAACCATGTTTAAATTCATTGAAGTTAATTGAACCGATGTATTTAAACCTTAAATTCTTCTCTTGTTTTTGGTAAAAAAAACTTAAATTCTTTCAATAGATTTTCCCTTAAAAACAGAAAATAGAAGGTTTGGGGAAGCACACCTATTAGAAATTCATAGACAAACTACAATGACCAAAACAAGAATAAGTCTGACTTAACAGTTGATGTTGTACATTCCTTGATTCGCTTTCTCTAAATCCCAAAGAAAAAACTCAATATACTAGCCACTGATTATTTAGATACAAATTTATAAAAGTGCCTTATGATTTTTTTTGGGATACTAATTCTTCTACCATGCCTATTAAAGGTATTTGGGATAGACATTGGTGTGTAATGCAGAAAAGTTATTTTCATTATTTTTCCTTAATATTTGGGCTTTTTTATCAGTCTCAACATGTCATTATCAGTCCCAACTTGACAAAGGAAGCTGCAGCTAGCTCATTCGGCTCCACTCACACAATAACACAAATAAGTTTGACTAGCTCCCTTTTGCAAAAACAGTAGTAAAGGTGATATTAATGTTGGCATTGATTGATGATTAGTATCTACTTGTACAGCCAATTACTTAAACTGAACGGTTTGCTGGTTTAGTGTGAGGTGGGATCGCTGCACTTCAAAAATAAGTATCTAAAAGTGGTTGTGAAATTAAGAAAAAACTTATTTTAATAATATTTTCATATAAACCTTTCGAAAACTCGTCCAAAAGAGAGCCAGATTGCCCCTTCTTCTCCGTGTCTCAACCCTAGTTTTTTGGGACTGCTTCTCAGCCTCCTGTTCAGATTTTGGCTAGATCTCCCACCTTTGGACCCTTGTTGTATGTGTTGTTGAAACTTTGGAGTTCCATCATATGGTATTGTGGGATCGTGAGTTCCTTGATAGGTAGAAGGAAGTTTTTTATTAGAGTAATTTCTGGAATTGGTCTCTTCTTTGGTTTTCATTATATTTCCTTGAGAATACTAATGGGTTTTCAGTGTCTAGATTTAGATCATCAGTTTTCTTGATTGAATCAGGCAACATCTCTGGTTATCTTTTTTATCTCCGATTTTTTATCTGATGGGTTTTCCATGTCTGCCTTTTGGTGTAGTAATCTTTTTCATCTTATGGAACCAGATCTCATCTTTGGTTTTCAGATTGTTTGCTCCTCCCTGCCTTTCAATCTTAGAAGGTTGTTTGCTCTTCCAATCAAGGTAATAATAGTTGTTTGCTGTTATTCGTGGTTGGATCGTTGGAAATGTGACTTAAAGGCTAGATGCATTGGTGGGGTTCATTTAGGCTTAGGTGTTATAGGGTTTTGGTTATTTTGAGTTTTTAATTTGATTAAAGAAAAATCTCAAATTTAAGGGTTAAATACCCGAAAAAGAGCTGAGAAGCGTAGTTGGGAAAGAATTTATCCCCACACTCAATTGATGTGAGTTATAGTAGTTGTTGGTCTCCCGGACATTGAATATATATATACTTACAGAATAGTAAGATTGCGCAAGTGTCCAATGCGCCCGGATATGCCTCCTGTCAGTTGATTTCTTGAAAGGTCTCTGAATATATGAAAACTAATTAATATACATTCATATAAATTCAATAAATATGTATATGTTTTGAGGCAAGGTCTGGCCCTCAAGTGTATATTTATGTATATACACTTACAATCGTATGAGGGATGACAACCACAAGGTATCAGGTATGGAACCAGTAAGCTGATTGTCGGATGAATCACTGTTTAGCATATAAGCATACAGAATCAACACTAATATTTTCATATAATACATATTATGTTTTGAGGTAAGGGCTGGCCCTCAAGTGAATCCTTAAGTCCTTATTTATATTTATGTATATACACTTACAATTCTCTGAGGGATGACAAATTCCACATGGTAGCAGGTATGGAACCGGTAAGCTTATTACCGTATAAATAACTGTTTAAGTACACAGAATCAACATTAATATTTTCATATAATACAAGCAATGGATTCATCGTTAAAGAAGAATGGAAGAAAATTAAATTGTATACCAATATAATATAATAAATAAATAAGAAAATTAAATTGTATACCAATTTAATACAATTAATAAATAAGAAATTAAATTGTATATATTTAGTGGCTTGGTTTCCCGAAGAGGAGCTGTGAAGTAGTTGGGAAAGAATTTATCCCCACACTCAATTGATGTGAGTTATAGTAGTTGTTGGTCTCCCTTGTAACCAAAGAAAAAAAGAAAAAAGAAAGAAACCAATATTGGATATATACTTACAGATAAGTAAGATGGCGCAAGGTATTAGGTATGGAACCGGTAAGCTGATTGCTGGATAAATCACTGTTTAGCAATTTAATACAATTAATACAAATTAATGGATATATCGTTAAAGAAGAATGGAAGAAAATTAAATTGTATACCAATTTAATACAATTAATAAATAAGAAATTAAATTGTATATATTTAATGGCTTGGTTTCCCTTTTTCGTGACAATTAATATAGAAGGGATCGGTTGAAAGACTTTTTAAAAAAAAGAAAGATGTCACGATCCCTTCTATATTAATTCCAGCACCAAAATAACTGGCAAAGACAAGTTTTCTGAATCTTTTTTTTTATTTATAAATATTCAATTCTCTGAACTCCTTTTTTTTTTTTTTTTTTTAACTTGTTGGAATAATGATATGAAATAATTACAGCTTCTCCAAATGCTTAAGCTCCTCCACTTCTTTAGGTATAGAACCAGTTAAAGCCGCGCCGGTATAGGAACTGCAACACAAATCATTTGAGAAAAATTATTGTTAGAATTAAAAGTTGGACAAATTACATTGTTAAAAGTTAGACAAATTACATTGTTAAATTAAAAATTATTGTGACTTACAACTCCTTGACATGGCAATATCTGTTTTTGTCATGTCCACAGTCCTCTGTGCACTTGATATTCAAATTGTTAGCATCCGAGTCTGGATCATGGCATATTGAGCTATTCAAGTCTAATGGCCTGTTATACTGTAACTTATATACCATCAAATTGAGGACGTCCACTGCGAGAGAGGGAGAGAGAGAGAGAGAGAGAGTTATTGAATGTTAATATCTCAAACTCGAGCTGTAGCATCAAGGATTGTGAAATAAAGCAACACTAAAATGAGTCCACCTGCATGTATGTATTATCAGCAAAATAAGAGTCCGTCTGGTAACATTTTCGCAATACATTTTTGAAAAATGAAAACGAGAAACGAATTTGCATTTTCAAGATCCGAGAATGCCTCTAGTAACTTAGTTAGAAAATATATTCAAAAAAACAAAAACAGTGGAAATGTCTCTGGTACTTCAATATGAGAATAGCATAAACAACAATGAATATGTCACATCTTTCAATTTTTTGTTGAATTTGGGCTCAATACTCTAGCATATTTTTCGTTCTTAAGTAGCTCTCATAACAAAATATTTATTAATTCAAATGAGAGAAATATGAATAAAAAAGAGAGACGGATGAGAAACAAAACAGTCGTATACCTTCTTCAGGATCCAACTCAGTAGTTGTATCCGAAGATCCAAACTGCCAAAGGAGGAAACTCAAGAGTATAAACTCAGCAAGAAGTCTTGGACGGGTTTCAACCATTGTGCTTTGCTTTCAGATTCTAGTTTACTTTGGCAATACGCACACTAAGCCTTCTTCCCCTTTTAATAATGCAACAGGTTGTACCATCTTTCTTTTTTCTTATAAATAATTTAACAGAAAAATACTGATCTAATAAATCAAATCATTAATTAAGTGGGAGCCGCACAATGAATGTAAACACCTTGCACACTGATTTTTGTATAAAATAATTGAATGCATGAACGCGGTCCTCGGATTTGTGGTGGCAAATTATTGAGGGCGGGCCATGCATTTCTCACGTGTCTGAGTAGAATATTGGTTGCTTCCTGGAAGAAGCAGAAAACAAACTTTATGCTTGATTGGAAAAAATGGTTCTGGAAAATTCATTGAAATTTCAAAAAAGTAGATAGAGAGAAGCTACTTATACGGTGCTCAAAAGGTTTTCTCACCGACAAGAATACTCATAACGTCTGCCATTCTTGGCCTTAGAGTAGGAGATATATTCGTGCACATCACGGCCAAGGTTAAGATGATGATGGCTTGTTTTGCATCATAAATGCCAGACAAATTTTTATCCACCAAGTCCATGAGGCTTCCATTTTTATATGCAACATAAGCCTGCAGTAAAATGATGAAGGTTTAGAATTCAAAGTATGCATGTTCACTTTAAAGTAGGAGATTTTACAAAACACTGTACGTCCATGTCCAAGAGATGCTCACTCTCATGGTTAAATTTGTATCTTGCATTTTTCTTCCCACTAACAATTTCGAGCATAACCACCCCAAAACTGTAAACATCAACTTTGCTTGTTACAATTCCTTGAATTGCATACTCAAGTGTCATATGTCCGCTGCGTCAACAAAAATAAAGCATAAATTCAAATTATATTTGCATAATGCAGCCGTCAATGTCATAGTATATGACACCAAATTCTGTAGTACTGTGGGAGAACCATTTGTTCTCACCAATTTATGTAAATTAATACTGAAAACCAAACAACAATTACATACACACAAATATTTATAAAATGGTGTTTCTAAATATCCAAGTCACAATTGCATACCAGATAGAAACTTCATATTTCCCTTTCTGAAGTAAATTATAAAAACTTAAGACATAGACGGCTTAATTGATTTATAAGCTTTCAAATATTTATGTGTATCATATTCTTTATTTGCTATGTATGTTCGTAATAGTAACTATTAATGTAGTTATTAAAGGTTATATCTTGTTGAAATATTTGATATGCTACTATGTGTCAGTAGGAATATGTTGAGACATTTATTCTAATTTGTTCTTTTCTACATGTAGACAGATGGAGAGTGCTAGAATAGCAAGGTGTAGTTATCGTTCATTAACTGTTGTCATTGCTTTGTCTGAAAATAGTAAATATTTGGATATTTGTAATGAGATATGCTTAAGGTTTAAGGAACTGAAAGTGGGGAGCTTTGACCTGACGTATTCTCTTCCTGACCACCCTAATTGTTTGCTGCAATCTGATATGGATTTGCATATGATGTTGATGTGTTTAACAATGTTGAAGAGTAGTTTTGTTGATATATTGGTGAAGGATCTTGTGAGTTCAAATAATGATAATGGTGATCAAAAGTGTGAAGAGTCTGATCATACAGCGTCTAATCGCGCAATGTCTAATCGTGAAGTCTCGAATCGTACAGCACCTTTATCATGCACATTAGAAATTCGTAGTGCCATTGATGAGAATGACCATTTTGGGGACTCCAGGTTGGATGGAGGCAATGCCTATTTGTCTCAGGACTGGAAGGAATATATTAGTCGTGACGGTCAGAGATTTGAGGGGGGTGTAACTGAATTTCGTAACAAGATGTGTAAGTATGCTGCTCATATGAGATTTCGTATTGCTTATGTAAAGAATGAGAAAGAACGTGTCCTTGCTGAATGTTTTAAGAAGATTTCAGATGGTTGTAATTGGCGTATATATGCTTCTCTATGTCGAGGGAATGGTTTTTTTTTTGGTCAAACGGGCTGGTCTAAGTCTCTAACTCAAAAATATGTTCATTTCTTTTTTTGGTAATTAAAAATATGTTCATTTCTTTTTTTGGTAATAGTGACAAATGTAAGAACAAATATGTCTTAAGGGTACAACTTTAGAGTACCAACAAATTAACCCATATTTTAATATAGATAGTATCATTTAAGTTTCATGAAGTCAAAGGTAGAGAGAGAGAAAGAGAGAGAGAGAGAGAGATAACGTCGTCATTTAATGGTTTTATTACAAAATTTTCTATTGGTTTGCGAAACTACTAGCACAAAACTATCCATACATGTTTGCGAAACTACTTTAGTCTTTTCTTTTTCTCGACGATCAATGCCGTTCTCCATGTTTGTCTAACACATCAATATTGTGCCCTTGTCATCCAATTTCGTTAATTTTTCTATCAGTGTGCTGACGTTACGTAACACACATGACTAGCAAAGGTCAAACGTTTCATTATATCAAAGAAAATGCATATGAGAACTTATATTATGTTTTTGCATAAATTTCACTTTACTACTCTCAAGTTTACCGACTTTCAAACTTTACTACACGAAGTATTTTTATCTTATTTTCGTACCTGAAGTTTGGTTTTCTATCACTTTCATACTTAACATTATGAATAATGCTACTATTACCACATTTGTATACTATATTCTTGTACCATCTTATGTGGCAAATGAGGTGAACAACCACATAACATTTTCTTTCTTTTATGATTTATTGATATTTTTTAATTGATGTGGTTGTCCACTTCATCTGCCGCATAAGGTGGTATGAAAATGTGGTATACAAATGTGATAACAGCATAACATTATAATCATATGGCAGTTTCATGCATGTTACTAGCTTTGGTAAATGCACTCACTGTGATGTAGGCTATTAGCAGACACTATACTTTGAACCCATGTGACATTACCATTAAATTAATCAATATTTTATAAGATAGAAAATTCGGTATAAGTCCAAAATCGAAAATAGAAGTTGGATGCAATCTTCGTATTTGTTGTTATTGATACAAAGGACACCATGTATAATTACATTCTTTTTTTTTTCTTTTTTTTTTCTTTTTTTGACATTTACATATTATTTTTTTAATTTTTTAATTTCTTTGTTATTCCCATCATGCCCCTAAAAATTAAATAAGGTAAGAAATTAATTTTTTTCATAATAATTATGATATTGTCAAAATAATATAAACGGAAAATACTGCGACAAATCACGTCTCGTATAATTTTTGAAATAGCTATTATATTTCAGTCATGCTCCTATATGAACGTTGGCTTTCTTTCTGTTGTGGCTTTGTATTCTTGCACTATGGCAGCCACAACTTTTATTATTCATTGATTTTGTTTGTTTGTTTTCTTCTTTGATAATACAATTCCCCACTGATTTTGTTGGTTTGTTTTCTTCTTTGATGATACAATTCCTCATTGTTTTACTTTTGATTTTGTTTAGCTCACTTTTTTTCATCACGTTTTTGTTGCTGTAAAGTTCATTCCCACCTAATATCTTTAATTAAGATGCAATTAATCATTAACACAAGTGGGTTTTGTGTTTCCCCCCACATCATTTTCGATTCCTTTGTTTCTTGATAGTTAATTATCTTCCAGTTTTTCCTATTTTTCCCATGTTTTTGTTATGGCGTCTTACGATTATTGATAGTATCACTCAAATTCACACATTTTATCTAAAATCTACATGTTTATCAGGTATAGTAGAGTATATTACTTATGTGTTAGGTACATTATGTTATATTTACCTAGTAATGAGGTACATTATTTTATATTTACCTAGTATTTAGGTACATTATCTTATATTTATCTTGTATTTAGGTACATTATCTTATATCTACCTAATAATTAGGTATATTATATCATATTTACCTAGTAGGCATGTAAATATTTGTTTGGAAGATATCATTAATAATTCTCTCCTACTTTCATTGTTTTATATGAACTTCTTTTATGTCATGGCGGCAATAGAAGGATTCAAAATTTAAAATATGAAATCTATTTAGAAGGAAAGAATCAATACATTAATTTGAATTTTCAATTAATATTCTTTCCTTATTTACCTCAAAGGGTAAAATTGACACATGAAAAAATTAATAAAAGTCTTTTTCTACAATTTCTCATTTGACAGGATCTAATTAAATAAAACGCGTGGAAATCGTAGGCCTCTCCTAATAAAGAGAGGTGGGGGGTGACTTGAGGACGACAGCGACGACCCACCACCACCAGAGTCGTGTACCGGCAAAGACTTAGAATATTGGTTGCTTCCTGGAAGAAGCAGAAAACAAACTTTATGATTGATTGGAAAAAATGCTTCTGGAAAATTCATTGAAATTTCAAAAAAGTAGATAGATAGAGAGAAAGCTACTTCTACGATGGTTTTCTCACCAACAAGAATATACTCACAACGTCTTCCATTCTTGGCATTAGAGTAGCAGATATATTCGTGCACATCACGGCCAAGGTTAAGATGGTAATGGCTTGTTTTTCATCATAAATGCCAGACAAAGTTTTATCCACCAAGTCCATGAGGCTTCCATTTTTATATACAACATAAGCCTGCAGTAAAATGATGAGGGTTTAGAATTCAAAGTGTGCATGTTCACTTTCAAGTAGGAGATATTACAAAATACCGTACGTCCTGTCAGTTTTGCTTACCATGTCCAAGAGATACTCACTCTCATGGTTAAAGTTGTATCCTGCATTTTTCTTCCTGCTAACAATTTCGAGCATAACCACCCCAAAATTGTAAATATCAACTTTGCTTGTTACAATTCCTTGAATTGCATTCTCAAATGCCATATGTCCGATGTGTCAACAAAAATGAAGCATAAATTCAAATTATAATGCACCTGTCATAGTATATGACACCGGATTCTGTAGTACTGTGGGAGAACCATATGTTCTCACCAATTTATGTAAATTAATACTGAAAACAAAACAACACTTACACACAAATATTTATAAAATGGTGTTTAATTTCTAAATATCCAAGTCACAATTGCATACCAGATAGAAACTTCATATTTCCCTTTCTGAAGTAAATTATAAAAACTTACGACATCGGCTTAAGACGTCATTATGATGTGCACTATCACAAAAACCAAAAAAGTTAGTCGTCAACCTCTAATTAAGTGATGAATTAATGCAATTTCTGTGGAAAAACTAGGGTTCCATTGATGTTCCAATCATTGCCATGCACGCCCTGCTGCATGGCCCGTTTGTAGTGAACTAGTGTTGAACTTTCCGCTAAACCAACGTGGAATGTTTACAGCAAAGAAGATTGTGACGGATTTGGAAAGACTTTTAGGCATAAAAAGACAAAATCAAAAAAGAAAAATGTCATTTTTTAGCTTTATTAAATAAATAAAATGATTCTGTAGCCGCCCAGCAAAATCTTTACACTCTGAATGTGATGCAAAGGCATATTTTCTGCATGGAGAAAAGGACCAAAAGTGGGGCAACGTTTGTCTTTTTTCCCCTTCCGAGTCGACCAAACAAAGTCTTGGTCTTCTGCACTTCATCTATATATAAAGCAAAAAGCAGAGAATTATAAAACATTCAAAATACTAAAAAATGCCATCGGTTAATGCAAATATTAAGAATTGAAATTATTAATTAAATGAGGATAATATGATAAATTCACACTTTTTTATATTTAAAAAAATTAAAATTAAAAGAAAAATCAGATAATGGGTTCTTCGGTCCAGATTTAAAATGGTATCACGGTCCCCTCGGCATAGAATAAACATTGACAAAGAAATCCATGTACTTAGTGTTAACAGATGAGGAAGAATTGAGAAGAAGGAGAAGAGTCAAAGAATCAGAGAGAGAAAATGAGTATTATCTGAGAATTCTTTTACTGAGTCCTTAATATTACAGTACACAGAACCCTTTATACTTTGGGCTTTGCTTAGTAGTTAAGCTAGCTCTTCCTAACTAACTTTAAGATACACGTGACTATTACAACAACTAATACAAACTAACACCCATGATTAACGCAACAGTCTTGACACCTTAGCACCCTTGCTATAGCCAAACATCCCCCCTCAAGCTCAGTCTGGATTTCCCAGTCTGAGATTGGTACAGTGCTTTGAGAACACAGGTGCATGAAGGCCTTTTGTAAATACATCTGCAACCTGCTCATCTGTTGGAATGTATTGCACTAAGATATCTTTGCGTTGAACCCTTTCTCTCACAAAATGGAAATCAATATCAAGGTGTTTAATACGGGAGTGAAAGACTGGATTAGAACAGAGGGCCAAAGCAGACATGTTGTCACAATGAATCATTGGAGGCTCCGGAAGACATTCATGAAGATATGCAAGCACCTGTCTTATCCAAGCAACATCAGCAGAAGTGTTAGCAAGAGCTCGATACTCTGCTTCTGTAGAACTACGAGAAACAGATCCTTGTTTCCGTGACTGCCAAGATACTGGATTAGGACCAATAAACACTACATAACCAGTAGTAGACCTGCGAGTTAAGATATCTCCTGCCCAGTCTGCGTCACTGTAGGCACTGATAGAAACAGAACCAGATGAATAGAGAATACCAAATTGTAACGTCCCTTGTATATACCTCAAGATCCTCTTAACAAGATAGAAATGAGCATCAGTTGGTGTGGTCATATATTGACACACTGTATTGACAGCATATGCTAAATCTGGCCTTGTAAATGTAAGGTACTGTAGTGCACCAACAATACTACGATACAATGTGGGATCCTTTAAGGGTTCTCCTTCAGTCGGCAAAATCTGAGTATGGGGTTTACTTGGAGTAGAACATGCTTTACATGTACTCATACCAGCCTTTGCTAGCAAATCCTTTGCATACTTTGACTGATGTACAAAAATAGCCCCATTACTCTGATACGAAATCTGTAGCCCCAAGAAATAGGATAATTGCCCCATATCTTTCAACTCAAAAACATAACCAAGATCAGCAATGATTTCTTGAATGAGACTCGTATTAGAACCTATTAAAATGATATCATCTACATAAAGAAGTAAGATGACTACATCTGAACCATGATGCTTGACAAATAAACTAGGATCAAATTGAGAGACTTTGAAACCTAAAGAAGGTAAGTATCCATTGAACTTTGAGTTCCATGCCCTTGGAGCTTGTTTTAAAGCGTATAACAATTTCTTTAGTTGACAGACAAAATTTGGATGTTGAGAATCTTCAAACCCCTGTGGTTGCTTCATGTAAACCTCTTCATCAAGATCACCATGTAAAAAAGCATTCTTAATATCTAATTGGTTGAGTTTCCAACCATGCATTGCAGCCAAACTAAGAATAATCCTGACAGTGGTGTGCCTAACTACTGGACTAAAAGTCTCAGAGTAATCCAAACCATGTGCCTGGCTAAAACCTTGAGCCACTAGCCTTGCTTTATATCTGGAAATGGTGCCATCAGAATTTCGTTTGATCTTGTAGATCCATTTACTACCAACCACATTTTTATGCAAAGGAGGTGGAACTAAAACCCATGTGCCTTGCATATGTAAAGCTGCAATCTCCTCTTGCATAGCTTTTGTCCAGTCTGAGGAGTAAGAAGCAATCTTATAACTGGCAGGTTCATCTAGTTCTGAAGAAGGCAGAAAAGTCGAACTGAAACAATGAAAATCTGAGAAATCCTTGTGTTTGCTAATTCCAGACTTTGCTTGAGTTTGCATAGGATGTTCATTAGCATGATTTGAAGCAGTAGAGCTGGAGGAACTATCTGAGTCGGGAACAACCTCAGAAGAACCAAATGATGGTATATGAGGGAGTAAAGCTTCCAACTGAGCTTCACTTAAAAATGGAACAGTAGGAACTGCAGGTATAAAAGTCTCAAAGGCATGAGAAGAAGAAAACTCTGCTGTAGGTGTTGAGATGAAAGGTACAAGATGTGGTGGAGGATCTGTATGAGAGTTGGGGAAACTACACTTGAAGGAACACTGATAGGCATATCAGAAACTGAAGAAGTGTCCTGAGGAGGAGACACCTTATGACCTTTAAAAGGATAAACACTTTCATCATGGATAACATTCCTAGAAATAAGAACCTTGTGATTTTCCATATTATAATAAAGGACACCCTTATAGCCCAACACATAGCCTAAACACACACATAAGGAAGAGCGAGGTTGAAGCTTATGCTTAGTGAAGGGCCTCAGACAAGGATACACAGCTGAACCAAATATGCGTAGATGCTTAATCTCTGGAAGTTTATGAAACAATCTAAAATACGGAGATTCATTTTCCAGTATTTTACTAGGCATTCTGTTAATAAGATAGGCAGAATGTGCCATAGCATGAAACCAAAAAATCTCAGGCAACGAAGCTGCAGTTAATAGGGTTACAGATGTCTCAATCAAATGTCTATTTTTCCTCTCAGCACGGCCGTTCTGCTGGGGAGTATAAGGACATGAAATTTGATGTTCAATACCATTATTCAACAAGAAATCTGTAAACTGCTTGCTCATAAATTCTCCTCCCCCATCAGTTTGAAGACATTTAATAGATGCAGAAAATTGATTCTTGATAAATGCAGAAAACTGAAGAAACTTTGAGAAGGTCTCAGATTTATTGAACAATGGAAATATCCAAGAATATCCGGTAAACTCATCAATAAAAGTCACTACATATCTGTATCCATCATAGGATTTACACGGAGAGGGTCCCCAAAGATCACTATGGATTCTTTGAAATGGCACTAAAGACTTAACATGAGTAGATGGAAAGGATAAGGTGTGCATTTTACCACTTAAACAATAAGGGCAAACATGCGGATGAGCATCTACAAGAACTGGTAATTGAGAGGTTTTAAGCGTAGTCTGAACTACCTCATTAGTAGGATGCCCTAACCTGCTATGCCACACAGATGATTTGATTCGCTGTCCCACATAAGCAGTAGCTGGAGAAAAGGAACCAGCAGCTAGAGAAGAAGAATTGACTGGAGGAAATGCACCATGTATATGATATATGCCTTTATTGCTCCTGCCCCTGAGAAGAACTTGGTTTGTTGCCTTGTCCTGTATACAAAAACCAAACTTATCAAAAAGGACAGAATAGTTATTATCCTGGCATAGCTGATGAACTGACAGAAAGTTAGCAGTAAGTTGTGGAACATGAAAAACATTGTGCATATGTAGTTTAGAAGTGCCACTAAAGAGATTGGTGTGTCCAATGTGAGCAACTGCAAACCTACCCCATTGCCAATAGTAACTTGATTTGCAGAAGTACATGGAGTTACATAATCCAATTGATCAACAGTGGGCACCATGTCATGACTGGCACCACTATCTGGTATCCATAATGTCTTAGGAGAAAATGAGGTATGAGTTGTCATTGTCATGGCAATGAGGTGTGACTGAAGAAGAATGGAGATAAAAACTTCGATGATGTTGTATTCACAATAACCAATATTTATACAAAAGTGTTGTGCACATAAGTCAAGCACGTGAGTGATGTCTCACATATTCCTAACATATCCCCTAAATCTATGCATTAAAATATGGGATGTTCCACAATATGGAATGTTCCCCAATATGGGATGTTCCCCCTGGAATAAAGGGATCGGTATTGCTTTGTCTCTGATATGCCCCCTCAAGCTGATGGGGATGAAGTCCACATGAGCTTGGTCCGAAAGGATGAGAAAAGAGGAGTGGAGAGCCCTTTGGTAAAGATATCTGCAAGCTGATTGGAGGAACGAACAAAACGGATTGTCAAGAAACCTTTGAAAACTAAATCGCGAATGAAGTGATAAGAGACCTCAATATGTTTTGTTCTCGCATGAAAAACAGGATTGGCAGCAAGTTGAGTGGCACCCATATTATCCGAATATAACTGAATGAAAGACAAGGGCAATCCAATGTCGCGGAATAAATAAGAAAGCCAAACCAGTTCTGAGGTAGCTGTAGATAAAGCCTTATATTCGGCCTCAGTACTTGACTGTGAGACACTAGCTTGCTTCTTAGCAGACCAAGAAATGAGATTGTTGCCTAAAAATACACAATAACCCATAGTGGAGCGTCGTGTATCAGGACAACCAGCCCAATCAGCATCAACAAATCCAGTGAGAGATAAAGAAGGTGTAACAGAAAATTGTAAACCAAACCCGAGAGTGCCTTTCAAGTAACGAAGTATGCGTTTAGCTGCCTGTAGATGAAGATCACGGGGACAATGCATAAACTGGCATACTTGTTGGACAGCATATGTAATATCGGGACGAGTGAAAGTGAGATATTGTAATGCTCCAACAAGTTGACGATATTGAGCAGGATCCTCCAAAAGAGTACCATCATGAATGGACAACTTTCGACCACTGGGGACAGGAGTGGAACATGGTTTACAATCAAGCATCTTCATTTTCGATAGGAGAGAGAGAGCGTATTTGGTTTGAGTAAGCTGAAGCGAAGAGAAAGTTCTTTTTGCTTCTATGCCAAGAAAATAATGTAAGGGCCCCAAATCCTTCATAGCAAAGCGAGAGGACAAATAGCGAATCACAGATCTCAACAAAGAATCGGATGAGCCAGTGAGAATAATATCATCAACATAGACAAGAAGAAGCACGGTGCCATGGGAGCATTTAAGGACAAACATAGAAGGATCTGCTTTGCTACAAATGAAACCAGCGTCCATAATTGTAGAGCTAAAGCGATGAAACCATGCTCTTGGAGCTTGTCGAAGCCCATAAATGGCCTTGTGTAATTTACACACATGATGCGGATAAGTAGGATGAACAAATCCAGGAGGCTGTGCCATATAGACTTCCTTAGAAAGAACACCATGAAGGAAAGCATTTTTAACATCAAGTTGGCGAATACTCCATTTCATAGAAACCGCAATAGAGATAATAGTGCGAAACGTAGTAGCTTTAACGACGGGGCTAAATGTTTCATCAAAATCAATACCTTCTTGTTGAGTATACCCCTGAGCGACAAGGCGAGCTTTAAAACGCTCAACAGAACCATCTGATTTTTCCTTGATTTTGTAAACCCATCGACTGCCAACAATATTCATTGAAGGATGGTGAGGAACTAAAGTCCAAGTATTATTTTGACGGAGGGCATCATATTCTTCCTGCATTGCA
>NW_018922016.1:0-33117 GCF_002207925.1 Prunus avium
CACTTCAATTAAGGTAGCACAAGAGGAATAATTGTGAGAGACGAGAAAAATAATTTAATTACTGAATGCATTTAAAATGCAAAGAGTTTGAAATTTGCAACACAATACAAAATACTAAAGAAACAAAAGTAGAAACGCTAAGGCTTCCATGAATAAAGTATGAACAGAGCAATAATATAATAGATATGAAGATTGTGTGATGCCTCTGATGGATCGATCCATATATTTCCAATCTTGAATGGACCTGCATACTTTGTGATTTACTTTCTCTGTTTTTGACCATAACTTGTAAAGTAATGCATATTTTAATTTGATGGCACACAACGCATATGCACCAAGTCAATTAGCTGTATCTCCACGCAACTCAATTATATTTCTTTCTCATTTTTGTTTTGTCAAATGCAAACCAACATTCAAAGTTGTCAGCCCCTTTTACACCATTACATGTTTGATTAGTTAAGATGTATATTGTATTTCATGGGTTTAGCCCTATGTCTATGATTGTTGTTAACTGTATGGTTCTAGCGAAATTGGTCACGTGACTAGCACGTGAAGAAAAGTTGTAGGCAAGGGTGGAGTTACCCTTATAAAAAAAAATAGGAATTTAGTGTTATTTTTACGAAGTTCATTCTATTCACTCTACCCCAATAGCTGGAAAAAAGAAAAACATAGGCAAAACTTTGATTGCATATGCTCGATGAGGTGGGAGAGTTCTACTTCCACAAACCTTTTCTAGGCCAAAATGGTGTAACTGGTGGAGATATATTCATTTGCACAGGCCGATTAGATTACCTTTAATTAATGCACGTATGGCTATATATGCTGCTGCCTGCTGGTTTGGCAGAGAGACTGGTGACCGCATGGTGAAGGGTTTGAATCTCTTCTATGTGAAGTTTAGCAGCACAGCACGTAAGGCTTGTTCTGTAGGTGTTGCCATGGTTTCTCTGCACTGCAACTGCGTACTCAACATGCAGAGGGGTAGAGAAAGCGTTCCAAACAAACAAACAAGGATAACCATATCCTTGGCCATGAGATATATAGGCTCATGCCCGGATATATTCATATAAGTAATAACAATACAAAAGGCGTCTCACAGTTCATCCATTAGCCCTGACAAGCATAACCATATCCTTGGATTAAAACCCAAACATAAGTAAACTAGCCAAGGAGAGGATCAACATTCTAAAGATTTACATGCCAGACATCAGACCCCCGTATATACACAAGGATTGTACCAAAATACATTCAAAATAAAACTTTATGGTTCTGATAATTCAAGCCATGAACCAAAGAAAAAAGAGCCACAGGATCAACACCCCTTTATCACCGACGCTGCTTCTTGCATGCAGGCATTGGTGTGGAAGGGCCTAATTGCTCTAACTTTTTATGTGCACGCTTTCGATACACAGCAGTTACAGTAGTTTCTCTTGATGAGAGGAATGCAGAATCCAGAAACTTAACATCCTCCACAAGTAACTCCAAATTTTCTTTCATCAGCAAAAACTCCACTTCATTCTCATTAAAATTGAACATATACCCCATTTGGATAATCTTGCTCAGAGCATCTGCTGCAGTAGGCCTCACCTGTGCTAACAGTCCTCGTGAGAGCTCATCAGCAAAAGAAGCAACAAATTCCAGATCATCTTTCCCATACTCATAGCCTAATTCATCAATGAGCAAATGCGGAGAATTCTTCACCCAAAGAACCAGCTCTAATTTTTCCACTTCAACTGTTGTACTTGCAGATGGCTTTAGTTGATAGCAGACTTTAATTGGTTTGTCACTCTTGTACACAGACAGTACAACTATCAATCTAGCGACCTCGTGTCTCTCTTTCACTGGCATATTTACCTCAGGACCAGCTAGAAAACCCAGAATAATTTTTATTAAACCCCTCCCAATTAATCTCTCTCTTGGATCAACCTTTTCACAATGCTCTAATGATAGCATGCCACTCACATTGCACTCAACTGACTCAGACATCTTTCTAACTCCGAGTATTTCATAAATTGCATGTAGTCTTCTTGGAGTAATAGAACACTCGCTTATACTCTTGGGAATCCACACAAACAGAGGAACCTTATTAGAGCTGGAGAAAATCTTTTTCAGTTGCAAGTCATTAGCAATAAATACTTCCTCTCTGCTCACCAGATATATTTCATCAACCGTGTCCATTGTGGCAGGTAATTTGGTCAAGTTCCGCTTCACAGTATCTTCTACCTGTTGATTCCAGTTGTCTACAACAAACTCCCAAAAGGAGCAGCACTCTGCAACAGTTACTTGACCGTTTTCCCTCAAAGCCCATGAGTTCCATAGCCACAAGTAATCGTTGATGGAAGGATTTTCTGCAACTCCAAAGGCTGAAGAAAGAAAGGGAAGGAGCCCTTTCTTGTAAAACTTCTCAAGACAGAAAAAACGGGAGCTAAACAGATTTTTCCAATCATGAAGTACACAATCCTGAGAATTAACCCATGCACCTGTACTACCCTTTGAGCCAGGTATCCACACCTTAAAGTTGCATTTATCTTGATCTTTCGGACTCCATTGGAACTTGTTCAGGAAGCCATAAATCCTTGTAATTACACCCCTGTCTGATAGTGACAAAAGAAGCCCAGAAAGAAGAGAACAAACATCCAATGGGTCTACCTTCACACCAATATCTCTCAACTGATTCTTGTACAAAAAAATGCTAGTTCCATAAAAAAATTCATCAATGCTTGGAGCATCTGACCTCTTAAGAATACTTTCCCATGCTGGATCAAAGAGCACACATTCTTGTGGAATTTTGTAACCCTTCATGGTCTTCAAACACCTGCTTTCTGCAACATTCTGGCGTAAGTCACCCAGTAAAGGCTCATCATCAGACCTGGACCTTAAATGCTTGATGCACTCCAACAATGATATCATACCATCTGCAGCAAGTAGTTCAGGTTGAATTGGGTTGTGGAGACCTTTAGCAACAAATGGAGCTCCTCGTTCAAAATCCATGATGACACCCAACATCTGGAGTTCATCCTTGAACTTATATATGCCAATACCATAGTGTGCGTCATCTACGAGAGGAAGATCAACAACAAATGAGATCGATCCCCAATTAGAGCCGGAAATAATTGATTCACCAGGTGTCTTATAACCATGACGTGTTTTCAACCACTTCTCACACAACAACCACTTCAGTTCAGAGCACTGTAAAGACATATTTTGACTCAGCTCTCTGATGCAACCTAACAACAACATCGTTGTGGCAGGAGCTAAGCTAGAAGAAGACAGTAGGGAATTAAACCGAGCACGTATCATCTTAGTTGCTCCGGTAGAATCAACCACCACTCCAATAGCATTCAACTCATCAGTGAAATGCCTAATTGCATTCCCATAATACGATTCCTCTATGGCAGGGACCTGAAGAGCAGTGAACAAAGCACCCCATCTTGGATCAGGAAGAACAGTTTCTGAAGGGGTTTTAAAACCCAAAGTTGTCTTTATCCAAGGTTTACATTTAATCTTTATAATCAAGCCAGCAGCTCCAGATCCCAAGCATCTGATACATTTAAGAATCAACAAACCACAACTACCAGTCAGGGAAGACAGATTTGAAGTTAAAGTCATATTCTCTGCAATTGATTTTTGCACCTCCTCCAGACCATATGCAACTCCAAGTAGCCTTAATTCTGATAAGAAAGAACCTAATCCGCTTCCATAGAATGCTTGATCAACAATAGGAAGATTTGTAATTTTTAAACAGGTTTCAGCTTCTATCTCAGATGGCAAAAGAATAGATCCCTTGGGAGCATTATAACCCTGATGAGTCTTCACCCACTTCTTATCCTTCACAACATCCAACCAGTCCTCATCAATCATATTTCTTCCTCTACAAAAATTAATGAAAGTCAGCAAAGCAAACGTGCACAGTTTGTTCATTCCAGGAGAAGCAAGGAAATTTAACCAATTAGTAACCAGCCTCCGCACATCATCTGATCCAAGTCCCACACCCAGAAATTTCAATTCATCTTGATAAAGATTGATTCGGTTCATATAAAATTCCAGGTCTAAAATGGGGACATCCTTCAGAACATCCTTCATCATATCAATAATAGCTTTCCCTGTTTCATCTGGAAGAATGGCCTTTCTTGGAGAAACATAACCTGAATATGTCTTCATCCACTTTCCATCTCGAATGCTTTCAATGAAAATCAAAGGTAAAGGTGAACCTTTATTCTGAAGTAATCTGATCCAATCGAGTAGCAAAAAGGCCTGCTCACTTGACAGTTCATGAGATGCTATCTGTAGTACCACATCTGGAGGACACAACTCCGGTAAGTCCACAGCTTTACTATGCTTGCTAATAAAATGAAGAAGCTCCTTCTCAGGCGTAGATTCTCCCAGAAACAGACTACTTTTAGAATAAACATACCCTAAATCAACGTAATTTTGTTCCACAAATGGGTTTTGAGGTCCAAACAACTTCATCCATTTGCTATCTAATGCAGGGACAAGAGTAACGGTTCTTTGCATTCTAACATGGTCAGCCCCATCAATAATTGGGATCCTTTGACAAATATCAGATATGCTATTATCATCAAGGAAGCCTTTCCTGTGGGTGTGATAAAGGAAATTGGACAATGTAACTGCAAGATTTGGTTCCTCACCTGATACATGATTCTGAAGCAATGAAGCGTAATCGTGTGCTGAACAAGAAGACACTCTTGCTTGGCTAAGCCAATTCCTGACAGGCCAATTCCTTCTGCAAATTCGTTTGTTCTTTAAAAGAGCTTTCTGTGTGCTATTGGGAATGAAATACACACCAGGACATCCAAACTCCATATTGCACTTGCTCAGCCAAGTGTGAAGCTCCAGCTCCATAGCATATCGAACCTTCAGTGTCCCTGGAATCCCTGTTGTGGTTTCAGCAATTGTACATAATTCCAAGTTTCCTTCGCTATTGATGTATTTAATAAGAGGTATGGTCTTAATACCTTTTGCAAACCTTTTCTCATTATCAACAATAAAACCAAGTAGTTCAACATATACCTCATCAGATAACAACACAATATTGCAGGATTTGATGCATTTTGTGTACCAATGACCACTAGCAGCTGCCACATCCAGAAAGTCCAGAACTGCACTGTATTTTTCGAGGTCCAGAGATGAATGCAAGACCTTCTTCAATGAAGATAAATTGCTTGAAATAGCCCCTTCACTTTCCATTTGAAGGACTAGGTCCCTGAATTTTGGCAAGACCCGAACTGCTTGTTTAGGCGTCAGGAATAAACAACTCTTACCAGAAAACATTTCAGAAGGCACTATCTGTAAACATCGCAAACTAGTTTTTATGGACTCTCTTAAGTTGTTGAACACAGGAATTGCTGAATCTTGAGCAGGTAAAAACTGAAATGTCTGATCCACGGAAGGAAATAGTTGAAGTTCTCTCACACAAGACTGGAAAGCATTTACAAAGGCTGATGGGACACAATCAAGAATTCCCAAATTCCATACATTGTCCAACAGTATAGATTCTCGTGAAGAAGCAAGGATGAAATCAGCTTGAATTACAAAGGGGAAGTTTGTGACCATTGCTGTAGGAAGGAAAGCAAATATACCAACAGAAGACGTTCCCCTTCTCAGTCTTTCTCCAAACGGGAAAGCAAGAGTAATCAACCATTTCTCCACATCCATCCTTATACTAACTTGATTCCCAGGTTTTACTGGAAATGCCTCTCTCCACAAGTAATACTTGCACAACTCAGTATCACACTTTTTCTCTTTAACTGAAAGTTGCACAACACGAGAATTGGCTCTTTCATCGCTCAAATCCATATGTTCAGTCTCACTAAATATAGAAATTGTAGAGATGTCATCAGCTTCTTCAGGATCACACCCACGTACATATAACCGCTTTACCTTGGATAAGAACAGGAGAATCTCTGGGTGAAGCTCTGACAGCTGTGCTCTAACAGCCTCCACCTTGTCAGGCTTCAGGGGAAGAATAAACGTAGTTGTTGGCAAGATCTTGTTGACACCATATACATCACATATGCTTGATAAATAAGGTTTTCCACTAACCCATTCAGGAACTACATAGCCAATACCACAATCTTGGTTTGGTTCTTCCATAAATCTGACCCGATATCCGTTGCTAAATATATGAGGCTGTGAACTTACAAGAAACACACTTTTAAATCCAATTCCTGCAAGGAAATATTGGTATTATGAGTTCAACTTGATAACCATTGTTCAGAAGGCACCTATTGTTTACTCCAACTAATAAGGAAGGTATGCATGCAACTCAAAATGTTAGCTTTTTTTTTTCAAAAGAATTTAGCCAGCTCTGATTACAATGGGAACATTTATTATGAATTCAAGACATGCTGCAAGTGCGCATCTGAAGGCAACAACATAGTAGAAAATCTAGACTTCAAAAAATTCCTAATTCACAGAGGCAGAAGTCAATAAGGAGATTCCTTCATTCCTGTTCATTTTTCTAGATCAAGATGTGAAATGCATGAAATACATACTTTGTTTTTCTCCTTGCAATAATTTCATCATAAGGAATCTCTACTTAAAGTTAAAAGTAATATAAGCGTTTTAAAATGAAATAGGGTTTGCTATTAGTTTACCTTTTTCTCCAATAAAACCCTGCTGCCTCTTTCCCTTCTTTGTAGAACGGCCTATGCAGCAGATTGAATCAATATTCTTCCTGGAAAAGCCAAGCTCATTATTAAAAACAAGCAGAGTAGCTGGTGCTCCAGTCCCAGTTATGTCTTTCTTGGTCAGCACAAATTCCAGCGTTGGTTCTACCCCTTTTTTGTATTCATTGTCTTCTGCGTTCTTCAAGTAAAAACCCACAAAGAAAAAGGTCACGAAAAATAAAAACAGAAGCCTAACATTGTCTATAAAGTTCATTGAAGTTTTGACCAGAAAGGAAAAAATTAAAACTTTCTTTAACAAAAGAAAAAGAAAAAGAAGCAAAAGACCTGTATGAGCTCCATCAGGAAATGGATGTCTTTCTGGTACAGTTCCGCAGATAAACTGGTGACCGCATGGTGAAGATCGAGGGTTAAGGGGTTTGGTTCTTTCTTCCCAATAGAGAACTTTTTAGTCCTTATCTCTTCTATGTGAAGTTTAGCAGAACGCAACTCTTCATTTGTATGGCTCGCCGCCATGGTTGCTCTGCACTGGCGTACCAGACAAACCAGCTAACAATTACAAACAAAAAATGAGAAAAATATAGTAAAACGTGAGAATAGTCACTCATAAGAAGGAAGACAGAGAGAAACACCTGCTCAGAAATCTCAAACTTTTGGTCTTTTGGAGCTCCGGCAGAACAATGAGGCAGCTTGCTTTGGAGAGTTCTCAGAGAGATTAAGATGACAACTGCTCAAATTAGAAAAAAGTCTTCAACTTCATTTAGACAAAACAAAAAAGCTTCAATATGGGTTGTTGCATGGCTGGGGTTGCCTGGGAGAAAGTGGTGGCAGGTTAATTAAGAGAGGGAAGATCATGCAATGATGTTTCTGTATCTGCATGAAAGACGTTTGACATGACTATCAAGTTCTCGTTTTTTAACTTCGTGTCCTCATTGATAAAGATCCCAACTGAGCTTTTGACGCCTTTTTTTAAAAGCACTCTTCTAGTTGGTCATGGAAACAGTAGTCTGGTTACCCTTCTTCTCCAAGGAATTTATGCATTTTGGTTTTGTTTTTCTCCTACTACTACCAGTCAGCAAAGAATAAATTAATGAATGGCCATAAGAAAACAGTTGGGTCTAGAAGTCTTGTATTTTCAACCACTTCAGTTCAGGGCATGGTAGAGACATGGTTTGACTCAACCCCAAAGATGTGATACATTTAAGAATCAACAGAAAGCTTATACTAAGAGCAAGTCCAGCAGCGGGGTTTGGACTGAGGCTAGGGGGGTTTGGGAGAAAAAGGGCCTCCAGCAGCAAGGTTTGGCCCGAGTTGGTTGTGGGGGCCACGAAGTCGGGCTGGCCCGAGGGCAGGTTCAACCCTAGATCCAAAACGAGGGGTGCTGATGTCAGCGATGATGTCAGTAACAACAAAAAATTTTAAAAATTTTAAAAAATTGAAAAAAAAAACAAAAAAATTCATATTGTTTTTAAATAAATACTTAGTCATATTTTTCACTTCCCACACCAAAAATCTTTTAAAAAAATTTTGTCCAAATTAATTGTTTAGGTAAACAAATATGTAAAAAAAACAAAAAAATGAATAGTATTTGCCCTAAACTAGGGCATCCTAGATCCAAAACGAGGGGTGCTGATGTCAGCGATGATGTCAATAACAACAAAAAATTTAAAAAATTTAAAAAAATCGAAAAAAAAAACAAAAAAATTCATATTTTTTTTAAATAAATACTTAGTCATATTTTTCACTTCCCACACCAAAAATCTTTAAAAAAAAATTTGTCCAAATTAATTGTTTAGGTAAACAAATATGTAAAAAAAAAAAAAAAATGAATAGTATTTGCCCTAAACTAGGGCAACTGCTGGAAACCAACATTGCTTTTTGCAAGGGCAGGCACTATTCATGTGAATAGTGGCTGCCCTAGCCCTCCCCCTTGCCATGGCTAAGGGCAACTAGTGGAATTGCTCTTAAAGCTCAACTTTAATTTGTAACTATTTCTAGTTTTGGTAGATAAATCATACGTTAATCAAAGTGTTCAAATTAGCAATGTAGCTCTCTTTTCTTGGTTATATTGGAGAGAATCAAATTTTTTGTTTATCTTAATTCTAACTCGTTACCTCACTCTTCCACACCATTTAAACTTAACCCAAAAGCCTCCGAGGAACCAACAGGAGTTGGTCCAAGTGGAAGGGGCTTGGATCCTTTAAACAAGAGGTCCTGGGTTCGATCCCAGGCGCTTGCGAATAGAGCAGACTTTGTTGGGAGAGGTCCCCACTTTGCGCCCGACAGTACCTCGAGGGTTAGTCCCCGCAATCGCGCGGGGGATACCTTGGTTTTCACCAAAAAAAAAGCCTCCGAGGTTCAAGTACAATGTGGTTTTATTTTCACGGGCGCCAATTCATATTTTTCTAGACATGATATTTGTCAAAGATTAGGAGTTGTAATATACTAATTGAGTAATTTCTATCCAGATCAAATTTTGATATTGATTATGGCTTTTGTTTAATGAATAATCAAAGATAGATTTAACACTAGGTGCAAGTTGTAGATTTGAATAACTGATAAAAAAATGGCACACAGTAGTTCTGTCGTCCGAGACGGTCTGCACATGTGGGTGATTATAATTTTGTACATCTTATTCCACTGTAAAATCTGAAATGGGATATCATTCAATTTCAACAATCCAGCCTTTCTTATCCTCAATATGACCCGTTTGAATTCCTACGAGGGTTGAGTAAAGTTGTGCGCACACAGTCTGAGCACCCGTTTTGTACTCCATCCTGCATATGAGCCAATTGCATGAGCTAAAGCGAGTTAGAAATATTCCTACATGAACTTTGCCATAAGAGTCGCACAATTTTGTAGAGCTGCATGTGCCAAATTGCCAATCTTATTTCTTTTCAAAAAGTAAATTTGATATTTTTTTGTTCTTTTTAAAAAATGATAATCTGGATGATCCTATAATAGCACCTTTTGCCCTGACAAGTAATGCTGCCCACAGGAGCAACACCAACAGCAGTTCCTGTGCAGAACACTTCATCAGCTTCACTCAATTCATCCACCGGAATAGGACGTTCCTCAACCTAACACATAGGGGTACGGTGTTAGAATCAGATCATAAGGGATAAGTTTTTTAGTTTACTAATTTTTTTCCTTTTCTCTTCTTGTAATGAGAAATGGCATGGTTTTACTGACATAGAAGATCACCTGGTAACAAAGATCACGAGCAATTTCAATAATGCTTCTTCGAGTAACTCCGGGAAGAATCGTCCCGAATGCAGCCGGAGTTGAAATAAGGTTGCCCTAAAACATGGAAATTACATGCATGAGCGACCCATGCTAAGCCAATTCTGAGTACAAAACTGAAGATTTAGAATAAGTCTTAGTATTGTACAGAAAGAATGAGAACTTCATCAGGTTACAAAAGCTTCATGGGAAGCCTTACAATGAAAATGTAAACAAAACGAGGTGCCTAGTACAGTACAAAGAGCTAAAACAATACCTTCACAATGAAAATGTTGCAAGAAGAGACCTCCTCCAGATTTTTTTTATTTACCGAGTCAAGATACAGAACATCCGAAAATCCTCTGTTTTTAGCTCTGAGTAGTGCCTTCAAAACCTACATATGAAGTACAAATTATGACAGGAAGTCACACTTATTTCCATGAAACTTGAATTTTACACAAGTCTTAGCAAAACCCCTTTACTCAAAATAACTGAGCATATGAATTATTTTGCTTACTGGAGCATAATTGGTAATGCTTTTGACACCTCCAGCTCCCCCACGAGAGGCACGATCATACTCCGCCTCAACGTATATATTCAAGGGTGCAGAGCCCTCCTATTAAAAGAACAGAAAGCATATATATCTTCCTAAATTTGAAAGCTGATCAAATAAGCTTGAGTATTGTAAAAGAATTGCTAACCTTGAAATAGTTCCTCACAGGGGAAGCATATACAAGGAATGTATACTCAGGAGATGGAGCCAAACCCAATATAGGACCACTTCCTATAAGTAGAGGCCTAATATACAAAGACCCTTTCCCTGGTGGAGGAACCTGTTTTTTTGTCACGGCACACATTCGTAAACTTGTAAATAAATTTGTCCACAAATGAATTAAGTTTCAATGCAAAAATAAAAACAAGGATTACCCAACACTTGTTGGCTTGAACTGTTTGCTTCACAGCATCAATAAATTGATCGACGGACGGTGAGGGCATGCACATTCTTTCTGCACCAAACTGCATCCGCATTGCATTCTGGTCTGGACGAAAGAGAATGAGATTTCCATCTTTCTTCCTGTATGCTTTTGTGCCTTCATACAAACCCTGTTTACATTTTAATCCCAACCATGAATTTCTTTTGGGGTCAAAACAAAATCCAACTATGAAGTTTGTAAGATGAAAGAGTGGAGGAGATTTGCTTACCTGTCCATAATTTAGTACTCCAGCAGCAGGGTTGAGTTCAATGTTTCCATAACGATTAAGTTGGCCTTGTTCAAATGTGCCATTGTTGGAGCATTTCATAACGTACATGTAATCAGTTGGCGTTAAACCAAACCCAAGATTATCCCAATCCAAATCAGCATACTCATTCTTTTTAACATTATAGCTGTACAAATAATGCAGAAAACATAAAGAGGCACACCAGCAGAGCTGAAAGACATATCCCCATAACTGTAAATATTAAAATAATAATTTTCAACTTTTTTATTTGCTAGATAATAATGCTGCCAACAAACTGCTGAAAAGAGTTTCTTTATGATATCTCAGAATTATTTTAAGCCTTTATAATTAAATTATCACAATAATTTACCAAAATCTCAAGCTACCAACCAAATCTCGAAGCATTCTTGATTTTACAGGGCAGGACTGTTTTTTTTCCTTCACAGAAGGTACCTTTACCTTTCTACAGATTGTTCACATGCTTGTTCCGCATTAGATGCAGCCACAGAACCAAAGCAACGGTGAACTCTAAGCTGCATTAATTCAGGGTAATATGAAAAGAAAAAAAGAGAGAGATCAGTTTCTCCTCCTTAATTCAGGGTAATATTTTGTCTAAATTTTCAAACAATGGTTTCGACAAGTTAGCTGGTTCAGGAAAAGGCATTAAGAAATTTAAAATGTGTAACTAGACAAGGCTCCTCACCATGAACATTATATATGCTGCTCATTTTGCTCGCAGACAATATTAAGGCTAAAATATTACTGTGCCAAACATAAAACAAGCGCAGCATGCAACATGACTTCATTTATAGACAAATGTATTCAAAGAAATAGAACCAATGAACTTTGATAGCTAAGAGTACAGAAAGGAGCTTACCAAAGTATAGTAATACAGTAAAGTAAAACAGGGGATATGAAAAGAAAAAAAACAGAGGAAATAAAAAACAGGGGAAAATGAAAAACAGAGGAAATTGAAAAATTAACCTTGGCTGACGAAGATAATGAAGAACCAACTCCAACGGATCGAACCAACTTACGAAATCGTGTTGTACTTTGAATCATGGCTGATATATCTCTGCCTTGACCTCTCAAACAACCAACCCAGCAAATGAACCTAGACTATATTCAGGAGATAGAATTTGAGAATTGAAAGCAAAAGAGATGACTCAGAGACAGAGATAGAGAGAGATGGGTATAAATGCAGAGTGTCGAAAGTGCAGAGAGGAGGATGGGTTATGGGTCACAATAATAGAGTGGCAAGTGAGAGAAAAACGGGTGCAAAGAGCCAAATTGGTATGTGGGGATCTGGAAACAGAGTACGTAGCCATCAATCTCATATTGGAGGGACCTTATGTATATATTAAATACAAAAATGTCATTGTTTGAGTCATCACTTACTTATCGATAGGAATGAGATGGATATGAGAGTCTGATAACCTTCAAAATTACTAAAAGAAGATTGGAGCAGATAATTATATATGACCACGCGTTTTCAACGCTGAGGATGCCAGGTCAGGCGAAAATAAAAGAATACAATTTAATTAGTTGATAAGAAATCCAAGAACTTAGCATGCCGTACTGTCTTCTAAATACGGCCCCTGTGGTCCAAAAGGCCAAAAATACAGAGTATTGAAAATGATACGTTGCTTCTTTTGACTAACTACTAGTCCAAAGATGACGTTCTTCTTCATCGTAATCGGAAGATATCTAGAGATTGAATTGACTCTTCACAAATGAAAGTTGAAAAGGGCTAAATAGACTTCAAACTGTGGTCCAACTTTCTTGGACGTATATGCATTTGGCTTACGTTTAGACTACAACAATGTTTATTCGTTCTACAGAGCTGTCAATGCTCACAACTGGAAGTTTTGTTTAACATCAGTGATCAATCCTTCCTACTTCATGATCACTGTCCAACCCAACTTGTCTTCTGTATGACCCGTTTCTATATTTGACAGCTCCTGGTGCAGTTGCTGAGACACGACAGCAGGTTCAGATTCACAGTAAGACACCCTGCAAGAACAGAGAAATCTTAGCTCTAGGAATAGCTAATTAAAGACATCTAAGTTAGGACCACAGGTAATAAACAAAGGATGGACATCATCGTATCAAGGAACCAAATTATAAGAAACTCACCTTTTGCCCAGGTAAGTTATGCTGCCCACACGGGATAAATGGACAGCATTTCCAGTACAGAAGACTTCATCAGCTTCAAATAATTCCTCAACCGACACAAGGCGTTCCTCAACCTGTCATATATTGGATGCAAAGGCCTAAATGAGTAATCAGACCTATTTGAAAATCTAGAAACGTTACCAATCATAGAATTTATGCTAACTGATCACAGTAATTCAAATGACAACCTATCATCTAAGGGGGGGAAAATGATTAGTTCAAAGTACCCATCAGAATGGCGGTGCCAACTACAATTTGAAGTTGGCAAGAAGACATGTCTACATGATATGCTGGGTTATATAACAAACACACAGACACAGTATGATCTATCCTATCAAGCAAGACATTAACATGTGGCTCCAGCTGAGCCAATTGTTATAATAATCTAGACTTCATTAATAGTCGGCTAGTAAAATAGTAATAGTTGGCTGTTAGTAGTTGTGGGTTAAAATAATGGTGTGGTAGAAGTTAGTTGAATTAACTATGTTTGGTTTTAGTTGTGTTTTTAATGTGTTTAGTCGGCAGTGGCTATTATATAAAGCCACCATTTTCTCTTCATTTTGTATGAAGTAAGGAACATCATCAATATCTAAAGTAGAGTCCCACTACTTTCTGTCTTTTGATTATCACAAGAGAACAAGTTTCTTCTCTTACCTATTATTACTCCCACATAACCGTACCCACCATCAATAATATCATTCCTATTTCCCATCACCAATTGCAGATTGATGACTGCTCACAGAAGTAAGAAACAAGAAGGATGACCAACGGAAAAGCAAAAAAATAATGTACTCTTTCAGTTGGCGATGAAGAAAAAGTTACAAAAAAAAATAAAGGATTGCAGGAGAGACCTAGCTATGTACCTTTTTAGTTACCTAAAATACATACCTGATACCCTTGGCTGCGAGCAATTTCAATTACACATTTACGTGTAACGCCAGGCAAAACTGTCCCTTCTTCCAATGTTGGAGTGGAGATAATCTTATCCTATCAGTTGCATTTTTATGAAAAACATTAACCGACCTATGGTTCAATAGATGATATATAGCCTACAATCACATACCATTTATTTGTTGATAACCAAAGCCAGAGCTTCAACCATACCTTCACGAGAAAAATGTTAGCAGTAGAAGTCTCTTCAACATATCTTTGGTGAACAGAATCGAGGAACAAAACATCAGAGAAACCATTTGCTTTAGCTTCCACATGTGCTTTCAAAATCTATAAAAAGAAATCAAGGGTTTCATATCAGTCCTTGATCATTGAATGCATATATGATATGACCATATTTTGAACGCAGAAATGAAACTTAAACAAAACAGCAATATATAATCTCAGCCTAGTTAGATTTCCTAGTATAGCTTTGTATGAAACAGCAAATCCTCTGTATCCGGAAAAAAAGAAAAATAACACACTGAATTCATCTTGTCATAGAAAATGATAAGAGCCCGGATAAAGCAAGATTTGTTGTAGCCAGCTTCAAGCAATCAGCAGAAGCTTCTTTATGAATTACTAAACAGTGAGAATGCCAAAATGACCATAGTGCGCCAACAGGAAGACCAATTGATAAACAGCCACTAAGCGCTATGTGAATAAGTGGTAAGTGGAAATTACAGCAGCATAATTTCCTATGGCCTTTACACTTCCAGCTCCACCACGGACTGCAAGATGGATTTCGTTTTCAACCACCAAATTGATCGGTTCTAAGCCTCCCTGTCGCCATCATAGAAATGAAAAATGTGTTATAGTTGAATTAGAGTACCTACCACATAAAATCCTTTTCAAAAGGGGAAAGGTTACAGCTTACAATTTACAACTCCAAAACATAGATTAGTTTGAACATAAATTAAACAATTTACCCTAGAATAGTCCCCCATTGGGGTCACCAAAATCAGAAAGATGAATTCTGGAGCTGGTGTAAGACTGAGAACAGGTCCGCTCCCAATAAGTAGCGGTCGAATATGTAGAAAGCCTTTATTTGGTGGGGGAACCTGTAGAGAGGCACTGAGTGGAATGACTAAAACATACAACAGAAGGAGGACTTGTCTTAGGAAGAAACATGTTGTAACTTTACCCAACGTCTATTTTCCAATACAGTAACTTTGACAGCTTCCACAAACTGCTCAACGGTTGGTGCCGGCATAAGCAGGCGCTCTGCACCCACTCTCATCCGCAACCCATGTTCCTCTGGGCGAAATAGTAATATAGAATTGTCTGGCTTCTTGTAGGCTTTCAATTCTTCAATTATTCCCTGAATAAAAAAGAAAGGAACTTTTCTTTGTACAAATTAAACTAATCTTAAAACTATGCAGACTGAATAATAATGTACAGAAATCAAATATTTTTTATGTAAGAAGATGAATGTATCAGTATCAAGTTGAAACACCAAAGTAGCTATAGTGCCAAGTTTCAAATCAGACCCAGAAATTGAATTGTGGGTACTAATAAAATAAGGGGGCAAGGCATATTATATAACGAGAAGACTAACCTGGCCATAGTTCAAGACACAGGCTGCTGGGTTCAATTCGATTTTCCCAAAACGTTGTAACCCACCATCTGAAAAGCTTCCATCTTCGGAACTCTTCATGATAAACATGTAATCAGCTGACATGGGTTTGTCGAATCCAAGGTTATCCCAAGTTGTATCAGGCAATTCAGACGTTTGGCTGTTCTTTTTCAAGAGGAAGAAGAATATGATTAGCAGAAACAAGCGGAAATGTAATTAAGGTTAGATATGGATTAGTTGAATTAAGTAAAGGTGGTTGGTCTGGTATGTGTACCCATAGGAGGCATGATGAGATGGAGAAACGGCTCGGAGGCTTGTGGTGGAGGAGGCGGCGAGCAAAGCCGCTGGGCCCAGCGAAGACGGCGACAGTCGAAGCAGCTGCTGCTGCTGCATTAACACATGCAACGCAAAGGCAAACTTTATAATACAAATTGAGAAAATGAGATTGCTTCAAAAAATTGCATGCCTTGTTGTAATTGCTGGTGGCGGAGCAGAGATAACGCGGCAGAGTAAATATTGCAAGGCTGGAAGCCATCTCTCTCCTCAGTCTCTCACCTGAGTCACCTCATCTCACCTACGCATGCAGAGATTGCAGAGCTTTTTCAGAAAGTTTTGATGGGCAATTTGGAAATTTCATTTGGCTTTTCGGGACGACAACGAGGCTTTGGCTTGATCACAACGCTCGGCATGGACCACTGGGCAGTCGGCACCTCTGTCTTGGTGGGTTTGTCCAGCACGTACCAGATACCCGTGGGACACGCAAATCACCCGTTAAAATACAAGCAATTTGGTCTGGGCTGGGCTAGCCAGGCCTCAAATTCAAATTAACAATGGCCAGGGGCCCAATCAAGAGTGCGATATTTTTGGACCTGAACCCATATATGTTTTGCTTGGGCCGAGTTGATCTGGTCCAAAATACCTTTAGTGCCTAAATTCAATACAATCGCCAAGTTCGTTCTCATTATTATAATTTTTTTTAATATATATACAAGCGATATTGAAGATGAAGGAATCGAATTTAGGACCTCCAGTGCATGGGTAAATGCTCTTAACTACTTGAGGTAAAAGCCCCCCTTACAAAGTTCCTTATCATTATAAGTGTCTTTCATATCTTTGCAGGATTTTGGTAGGGCCGGCCTTCCTTGTCCGCACTCATGTGGGAGATTTTTAACCGTTGATGAGATATAGACCCATATGCGTCAAAAGTCAGAAAGGTCACCACTTACTCGCAAGGCTGACAATGACCAAGCCATTGAAGCCCAAAAGCCCAACATATATAGACCCATCGTGCCTCTACCATTTTCATGTCGAAGTTCCAAAATCTTGTCATGAAGATAAGATCGAAGGGGGCACATGACATTGCCTGCTTCTGGTTTGGACTGGAGTATTGGTTGATTCAGATCTTCTTCAAATTGCACACGACAAGTCTTATATATTTAATATGATACAACATTTGAACATTACATAAATGATATATGGTTTTACGTCCTTGCTATGTAGTGTGGGCCTGTGGGTTTCGTTATGCTGCCAAAAATCCAAATTTAAGCCAATCTTGACACCCAAATTTCCGTGGGGTCCCTGGTCCTTTTCACACACCAGTTCACAAAAAAGAGCCCATAATTCACGAGCATGTGCCCATAAAGAAGGTGATGATATCTTCGACGAAACCCATTTCATTTTCAATCAAATTGTCATGATTTAATTAGTTATTTAGTTCTAATAATTTATTGTATATAGTAAACTGGTTTTGTTTTACAACGCGATATTTGGATGCAAGGGAGGGTGACTAAACTCGGATACAAGGGACGGATACACTCCCTTAACCAACTGACCTAACTCACATTTGTTTATATAATAGATTATTAACCATAGATTAAATTTGACCCAACTGGCCTAACTCACCCTAAGATTGAGAGTGAAGAAGTCGCATTCAAGGAAGGTGAGGTGGGGGGTTCGCTGATGACATGGCCTATATATCTATTTTTGGGTCCAAATGATAAGATGCTCCAATCTGAAAACTTAATTAGTCTCACACAAACAGTAAGCATACAATCCCAGTGGGGTAAGCAAAAGGCTTTGCTTTCGGAAAAGTCGGTGCCTTGCTGATGATGCTCCTCTCAATTTTCTTCGAAATCAATGACTTGCTTATGTTACTCTGACTAGACTCTTGTTGTCCCATCCCACCCCCTCTTCGAATTTATTCCCCTACCGCAGAACAAAAATACACAGTGCCAAAGATTTCACATTTGTGTAAATGCAGTAATATTTATCCAAATATAGAATAACCCTAGCTAATTCTTGATTTTTTTTCGAACACAGAAACTCGAATGCAAAATAACTACTCGAGTTACAAATATCCTTAGGTTATATAATGATTTTGTATTAAAAAGGTGTAGGTGGCCTTGTGACTACGTATAGAAATGGAGACAAAAGTGGTGGCTTTGTTCTAATTTGACATAGAGGGTTCTGGGGTATGGGAAAGAAAGAAAGAGAGGGGTGTGGAAAAGCCAAACACTGAGCACAATCCCACATTCTCAGTGGTCGGCTGGCCTTAAAGCCCGGAAACACATCTGAAACCTTATCTCCAACACCACAATACTCTCATCAGATCCATCATTGCATGCTTTATACACTACAGTCTTATTTAGGTCTTCTGGCTTTGGCCACAATAATAATTATCACCCCTAAGAATCAATTCAAATGCCCCATCATGCAAAATCATTTGTGGGTTCCACTTGCCTATCCATTGCCGCCTTTGCACGTGTTAGCATCCCTTTGAAGCCTCTCTTATAGACACGTGGTCGCTAGCGGAAATGAAACTAGCATAAACGATAACAATTTTGCTCACCACTTATAATCAAATCACGGTATATATTCAATAAGATGAGCAAAATTAGTATTATTTTCATTGTAAGCTCTCTCTTTTTTCCTTATGCATTGAATTTAAGGTTAGTGATGCATGAAGGAATAATATTTTTTTCTTTCTATATTATAATAAATTAACCCAATTATTCCCAATCATCTTTTAGGCCGAATTGTTATTTGATTGGCACTGTGTCAAAGTCAATATATCTCTATCTGCTCGATCGCACTAAAAACTTATCGACGAAGGCTTAGCCAGGATAACGATAACCCTATCTCTAATCTTTATGCCATCTAAGTCTAACTAATTTTCATTCCGTATGTTATGTCCATGTCATGAATAACTAATTTCGTGAACAAACACACACAAATAAAAATTTTAAAAATGCATCAGTCTCTGACGGTTAGATGTCTAATCAAAACTGTAAGAAAGATTTTGATAATTATGACTGGCATAAAGGATGCATTGAACTTATAAGATTCGTCGGTGGATTAACCGTACAAATGCTATCATTTCTCATCGCTTATCTTCACAAAAGATGCTCTTAAAATTTCTGAGTCTACAAAGTTAGATAGCCATAGGAAGGTGATAATTGAGAATTTGTGAAAGTAAACTAAAGATTGTATCAAAAAGGAAAAAGATTATAAATAAATAAATAAGTAACTAAAGATGGTAAGAGGGTTGAGGCATTTGGGTGGTCTGCGACTATGTCTACATGCAGGAACACAACGGATTGGTCTTCATCAGACTCTTATGAATGTTGTCTCCTCCCTTGGATTGCTTTCATTTAATTCACCACAACGAATAGGATTTGTTATTTATTTATTTATTTATTGTTTGTCTGATCTCACATTTAAATAGTTTATAATTAGACCTAGTTATTTACTAAAAATGAAAACACTAAAATGCCCCAATAATAGTTAAATAACTAATTTTGTACCTCAGTCTTCATCAGCAGCCTTATACTAAAAGGGAGTGTGTCCATCCTCTTACAATCGAGTTTGATTCTCCTCCATTTGCATAGAGACTGCATACTAAATTTATATAGACTATAAATCATAGAAATTTACGTGCATCAATAGTTGATATAGTCGTCCATAAATATTACTTGAAATGTATTCTAATGTAACAATATGTGAAGGTATATACATACCATACCAGGAGAATCTGTCTCCATCTCTCTCATGCACCCTGTCCGGTTGTAAAAGAGTAATATTAAGATATGTAGAATAAAATAGTTGTGGTATAAATAAATAATATGTAAAGTGAAAATCGAGTAGATGAAAAAGTGGAAAGAAAAGGTGTGAAAAGTGCCGAATCATCATTGTCTTCTCTTTATTATGCGTTCTTGTGTACACCCACATTCCATGTGGCTCCACGCATGCTTACATTACAGACTAATTAGCTTCATACGCTATACAGCACACATTAATTGTATAGAGACATCACAGAAAGACAACAAGATAGACAAGTAGAGAATTTGTTTTGATATATTTGGTCAACCTATGAGGACAAAGTGGCATGGGGTCGATCGAATTCTTATAATTCCACAAAAACCCCATATTCCTCCTCTCACTCACTTCCCTTTGCTTAAATAAACCCAGCCCCACAAGCCAACCCTCCCCAAAAATAAATTTATTGAGCTAGCTGAGTTTAAAATTTCTAGAGAGAGATGAGTTTTGATGAAGCTTGTAACACTGGCCTTGGTCTCAGCCTAGGCTGCAGTGACAGCCCAGATCATGACCATACAAATTTGCAGGCTCCTCCTGATCATCATCATCATCATCATCACCAAAACATGTACAAGAACAAGCAAATACAGTTGAAATATGATCATCTATTGCCTTCTCTTACGCTAGGCCCATCGGACGCTTCAAAGATTGAGGAGGCCGAGTCCACTGATTTGCACCAGGTAGTAACTGTACAGGAACAGGCCTCTTCTCCCTGCAGCGGCGCCGTTTCATCGTTTTCTAACTCGTCGAGTTTCAAGAGGGACAGAGATTTGGGAGGTGAAGAGATAGAGGTAGAGGTAGAGGTAGAGGTAGAGGAAGAGAGAGTGGTGAATATCACTTCCTCAAGAGCAAGCGAGGACTTATATGAACAAGATCATGAGGGCAGCCCCAGAAAGAAGCTCAGGCTTTCAAAAGAACAATCTGCCACTTTGGAAGACAGCTTCAGAGAACACACCACCCTCAATCCCGTAAATATTTTACACCATATTAACTTCTTTATCTGTCCATAATTTGTGGGGAAAATCATTGTTTTTCAAATTATTAAAGCTTGAGTTTTCTTTTTGTTCTTTTTTCTTTTTCTTGAACAAATCAGAAGCAAAAGCAAGACCTGGCAAGAAAGCTAAATCTACGCCCGCGACAAGTGGAAGTCTGGTTCCAAAACAGGAGGGCCAGGTAGGCGTGATAAATCTTATTCTTCATTATTTCCAAGATGTTTGATGCTTGCATGAGAAATATATAGCCTCAAATCTAATTTGTTCTATATACATGTATAGGACCAAGTTGAAGCAAACTGAAGCGGATTGTGAGTTGTTGAAAAAGTGCTGTGAGACGCTGAAAGAAGAGAACAGAAGGCTACACAAGGAGCTGCAAGAGCTCAAGTTAATGAAACAAACGGCAACAGCAGCAGCATCACCACCACCCTTTTACATGCAGTTTCCAACAGCCACTCTCACCATGTGCCCTTCTTGTGAAAAAATCAGCAACGGCGGTGACCACCATAATCATCATGGGGCGTCGACGAGTTCCTTTTTGATTGGATCGAAGCCGGCTCACTTGATCTTCAACCCCTTTAGCACCCATCCATCTACAGCTTGCTAAAGTTCAAATTAATTTGTATAGAGATCAATGAAATTTAACTGTAGAGAGGTTGTCTATTTCTCTCTCTTTATTTACAAATATTTGTAAATTTTTTATGATTTAGTCGTAATATGAAGGATTCTTGTCTTCTTGCTTCTTGTCCATTGACAAATTTAGCTAGCTTACTTTAATTTGTACGTAATGCCATGTTTAGGGTATGGCAAGCTTCTCAAGTCCATCTTAATTAAACCTACTTGATCAGCCTCTATGAATTTCAGCAAAGTTGGTGGACAAGTCGAGCGGGACGTGATTTGGACTAAGGTATTGAAAATCAATTCGATGAATTTCTTGCAATTCAATATCAATAGCAATCAGTTGCTTTTTCTGTACCTAACAGTGGTAAATGTGCCCTAATTAGTTCTTTATTAAAAGAGTTTGTGAGTTATACCGAATACGATTAATTTTATGAGCAAACACAAATTATATTTCACAAGAAAGTAATTAAAGAACCCGATGTGTTTGATTTAGTACAAAAAATCTCTTGAACTAGAAAATAAAAACGACGACAAACAATCTGCGTTTGCTTAATTAGTAGGTACTTAATTTGACTTAACTTATAAATTTTGATTGAATTTTTATCATTTATCTAGCATGGCTTTGTGTTATGATAGTATGAAACCCAAGAACAGGAAAAAATAAATCATTAATTCATAATACAGTGACGAGTCCACGACCTATTAACATCATGAAAACTTGTGATAATTCCAAATGTCATTATTTAGAAAGGAAAGGAAGGAACCCAACCAAAAAAAATAGTTATATTGGTTGAAATTAACAACCGACCGAATTTGCCAAGTCCATATCATATTAATATGATCCATCCTTGAACGTCGTCCTCTTGACGTGTGCAGCTTTGTATGTTGTAATCTTCCATCCAAGGAGGAAAGAAAAGAGAAAGAAAAAGTTAATATTTTATTTTAAAGAAAGCAAGAAGGAAGAGGAAAAGGGATACTTTCCAAGCCTTACAAACCGACTATTAATTTGTTTTGCGTAATCTGATAATGATATCTTTGGAAGTAGCATAGGATATAGGAGAGTATTTACAGGTTTGTGAAATATATATTAAAGTTTGCTAGCTGTGCCCACTGCCCGGTCTAATTTGTTAACAAAAGGAACAGTTCAAAAAAGACAAAGAATGAGAAAAGAAGCACAAGGAAAAGCCTAAGCTATGGGCCTATGGCATGAGTAAGACCTAAGATAGGTATAGATAGTGATCATAAATAATGGTGTTCAATGACCAACTTGGTTGCCACCTGCCTACTGCAGGGAGTATGCACGTTTTTAGACTTCAAAACCTTTTAAGTTAAATTATTTGAAATATAGTGTGAAAGATGATCGATTGATTAAGACAATACAAATAGCGGTTCACAATTTGATTGTTGTTCTTGTTGTTGTTCATTGATGCAATCATGATCAAAAGTTTAATCAACATCGGCATCATAATTATGGCCGTAATTGTGTTATCTGTTCCTCTAACTTCCTTCTCAAGTACCAACAATCCCTTCTACATTGCTCCAACTAGGGTGGGTCTTGGTTCGGCCCGCTTCACTCCAAAAATCGACCAATTGATTTTGTTCAGTTTGAGGAACAGGAAGAGATGGAGGAGACAGACTTTCGTGCAATGGTATAGTACTTCTGCTATTCCTAGAACAATGATACGTATAATAACTTTTCCACGTGTCATTGCATTATTTGCCGGAAATAACAAAATAGTGTTATTACCAATAAAAAATCAACACATGTCAGAACAAATAAAAATTATATAACCGACATCATTTGCTTTTAAAGTGACAAAAATCGATAGCCGAATCAGATTTTATTGATTTTTTTTTCATCTCGATTCATTCTTGTTTACCCATTCACCGGTTCAACACACTCACCCTAACTCCAACTCTCCTGGAGAACGAGTCAGGGCTAGCTTTAGACTTGCGTTGTTGATCATGACGATGGTAATTAATATAATTAGGCAGCCTTCTCACCAATTGGGATGTAGAGTGGTAGGCATATTATATAGAAACAAAATATCCAATACTCTAGATATAATGAATAATTAAATATCCATATCCCTTTTGGACAAATTAAATGGGGATAAAAAAAAAACATTGGAATATACCACTAGATTTGGGTTAGGCCTGGCATCCTATACATATATTTTAGCTAATGTGGTCCGGGGTGATGATTGTTCAGTGAGTGCTTGTTCCGTGTTAGGTCGGGGCATGGGGCGAAGGAGACAAATCTAATTCGTAATCTGGGAAAAAAGATATTGTTCTTTTCTTGTCTCTGCCTAAAGAAATATATATCCTAACCAGCATGGGTCAATATCATGGATCCATAACTTCACCAAGTGGTAAGCTATGCTTATTGGATAATGACTCGAAAAGTACCCATTTAGTGTCTGAGGCTGCGCTATATTTACTTGAATACAAAATTATTAGGTTTACTAGTCTTCGTATAGCCATTTTTTTATTATGCAATGTGATAAGTTAATTACAGAGTCGGTGATATCATTTTTCTTCTTCTCCTATTACCCTAATTTACATACAGAATAGGGCGGCGATTAAAATTGCTCTCAATCTTTCTTATTACTTTGCATAATAAAAAATGGCTATATGAAGAATAGGTTTACTAATTTCTCTCTATCTTTTTTATTACTTATGGCGATAAACGAGATAGTACGTGAAATGACATACTCCGTAATATGTAAATTTCTCTCATATTTCAGATTTTCTCAATACCCCATCACTTTGGTATATAGATCCGCTCCCAGTTATGAGCTGATTATAATTTGAAAGGGCTGAAGTTGGGTTGCAGACTGAGTCACGGTCAGACCGCTACTGCACGTTTAGTTAGACTTGTTCCATAACATTGAGCCCAAACCATGGAAATGGTAAATTGGTTGGGTTGTTCAGCCCATAGCCACTGACCCACAGTTCTCTTGCTGTCACCTTTTTGTGTTTTTCTAAGGGTTTTTATTTTTTGGGTGGTATACTTTTACCTCTTCTTTTACTGTTGTATAAACGTAATCAAAATTTTGGATTTACCAAAAAGGAACTGGAAAGTGCCAACGCATATGTAATACAAATTCATAATAAGCATCAAATTTATCACAAACGAACTGAAAGAATTTGTCCCATTTCTGTCTTGAGAAGTCCCAATCATTCACACACACACACACCTTCAAAACCTTCTTTTGCTGTTATCATACTTATAATTTTCCTTGAGAGAGAGATGCTACGTAGGGTTGATGAGGACGTGGATTAATTGTTGAATTGCTTATGGTTCAAATATATCTCTGTAGTAATAGTGAAAAGATAAGATTCGTACTGTTTTATATTGGGATTTACCTAAACCAATTATTCATGATATGATTTTTTTTCTTTCTCAAACTGTAGCTGGGTTCCAAGAACACGGCACCATCCACAACTTCTCAAAGTGCTTACATATATATTAATTACCTAACTACCTATAATAATGCTATCGGAAAATGACTCAAATTGATCAGTTTCAACTTTAATGGGCAGATTATAGGCCAACGTTTGTGTTTTGGATTGGAGGAGGGTTTCTTTGTTTTTGTGTTTTTTACGTTACAATTGTCGTGGACGTTTGCTTTCTATCGTCTTTATCTCGCTGTTGTTTTTTTATGACCCCTTGGAGGCCTATCAAACACCGTCTAACTATTAAACCCAACCTTTTTTGTCCGCCCCATTAAACCAGTTGAATGTGCCCTCTACCATTGAAGACAATTCTTCCAAGAATTGTGAATTAAACTTAATTTATCATATCCTTAACAAACAACCTAAAAAAAACTTATCCTCTTAGAACTTTAGGGTCTGATCTGACTGGAACCGAACCAACCTAACTTCATTACCATTTAGATCGATCCTATTTAAAATATCATGTTTTTATAAGTAAGTTATGCCACCCTGCCACCATGGACCAGACCAGCCCAACTGACGCTGCAAATCAGTCTATGTTTTTGCACTCCTACTCAAAAGGGCTTTCCACAATTAGGCAACATTAATTCTAGAACGTCTTAATAATATCCCAAATCGATTTTTAAAACGCAAACAAGTCAACGACGACTATAGAAACTGAAACATGTAGACCACACTGGATAAAATTTGAGTAACAAAGTACAACATTTGTAATAACAGAAAAGAAAAATATATAAATTATCAGATTGGAATGTAGAACATTCATTTCCCAAGTTTCTAGCAATACGAATCACAAACTATGACTTAAGCAGTTTGCTTTGTCTTTTGGATATATATGGAATTAATTTAACCAAACTTTCCATGTGAGAGCCCTGCACGAGCAGAAGAGGCTACAACAACTTGATGACTTGTTTTGGTCATGGCCCCAGACGGTAGTGGCCATCGCCTATGTAGTGTCCATCCATATACAGGGCCGCATTCTGAGGGTGTAGGCCATCCATCACCATGAACTGCATGTCCTCTGAGGGTTTCCAGTGCCTCTTCCTCTGATTTATGAACCAATTGTTTATTTGTTTCTGATCCAAACCGGTTGACTCCGCCAATGCCACCTTCTCCGATTCCTGTACGTAATAAACTCTTGTCACATATCTGACATGTTATGTTGCCAAATTATAAGAGGTTATCTAATCGATGTTTAGATTAAAGGCCTCGTAACATAGCACGAACATATAGCAAGCACGAAATGTTTATATATATATATATTGGGATTTAGAGGGGAAACATACTGAAGGATATGGCCACTTGTAATGCAACTCCCACCAACTGAGAAGCTTCTGCCTGGCATCTTTGGGCAATTTCCCTTTCTTCTTTTTCTTGGAAAGCTCTTGCTTCAGGCTACTTAAGTAACCACTATACTTTTTCAACAGGTGGTTCTTGAGCTCTCTGTCTTCAGCTCTTGGATCAATCTCAGGCACTTCTGTTTCTCCACCACTATTCTCCTGCTCCTCTTCAGATGAACCAATTCCTTCACATTTGTCCTCTGTGTATAGGCAGTACATATGTACCAATCAAATTACTCAAACTTGTGACTATTAGCTTAATTAAGAAGAAATATTCTCAGCAAAACTCTGGTATCATTTTCACCCAAAAAAAAACACTTCTTAAAATTCATAACATGATTGATTACATATTTACCCAAAAAAACAACCCCAAAGGAAGAATATTTTTTATGGGAGAAGCACCAATTTGGATACACTATTCAAAACCTTGGTAGACAGAAACAGAAGCTCAACCAAGGGATTATTGCAATTCTTCACGTAAAAATTAACAATAAAAAAAGGGTTTTTTCTTGAAAATACATTATCTATATTATCCCAAAAAGTTTTATTCAGATCAATTAATCGGTCAACGTAAGTTACTATCAAGGTTCGGATATATGAAGCCTGCGTGTGGAGTGATAAAACAGACTGATCTCCATGGCCACTACTTTCAGTTTTGACTGAACAGCTACCTAACATAAAAATTACCTTTTCCGTAGCTAGCTAGCTAATAGGTTAGCTAGGCAACTCCAACACCAGAAACGAAAACAACAATAATAAGATGAAGAAGATATGCATGAATTGAAGATAAGTCAAATCTGGGTCATTACATATAGGGCGTATAGCTATTAGCTAGTAGCATGGAAATTAATAACTGGTGGTATTTTATTTCAATTCTGACATGTCCGTACTGGCTACATGGTGTAGCTGATTTAAAACAGCATCCTATGTTCTCTCTATAATAAGATTGTCTTCTCTTTTTGGTCTGTATGAGGTTTAGGGATTTTGTTTATCCACAACATTATAGTTAGAAACTACCCTTTTTAGCAGATCTAGTGAGGCTCGGGAAAGAAGACAATCATTCCTTCCCCATATAGATTTATGAACCAGAAAGGACGTCTTGATTTGGGGCAAGAACCCTATTAAGAATGAGAATTTGTCAGAGATTAGCTACACGAATTCTGTTTTGTGCCTTTTCTTTCCAATGTGGATATATCTTCTTACAAAATCAAAATACAAATAAGTAAAAAATTAGGTCTTCATCACACTATTAAGCTCGTGATCATTTGGGTATGTTAATTAATTAAGCCACTCACTCGGGAATCAATTTAAAAAGGGTAGGTGTGGGGTTATTGCTTCTTCTTCGTCTAGCTTAAGCTCATCCCTCTTTGTTCTTCGCCATGGGAAGGCACATTATTTGATGGGGTCAAAGTTCTTCCCTTCAACCCATAACATGTACACAGGATTTGACCCGCCACTTCAATCAAATGAAAAGAAGAAACTGACAAATTTTGGTTTCTCAAAGAGAGACAAAACAGTCGGACTATCAGTTTTTTTTTTTTTTTTGCACCATCCCAAGACCAAAGCAAAACCCACATCAATTTTGTCACTCCAACAAGCTCCTTTCCAATGCTACTAAATATTTAAGAATATATTCCCCAAAAGTTATACGTGTGTGATGTGAGTGTGCAGAGAGAAATCGAGTTAAAATTACCAGAGGGTGAGAAGATGCGAAGAGGAGGAGCATTATTGTTGCCAAGCATGTTGAGCTGAGTTTCAATCCTCCGCATGAAATCCATGGCTTCTTGTATGGGCCTTGTTAGCTCCTCTCGATATTTCACCAACATATCATAGTAAGCTTCCTGCTTATTATTTTATTGTCACCGATCCAAATAGAAATAGGAAAAACAAAAATTCAAGCAAATGTTCATGTAATAATATAGGGAATTAAGAAGACTAATGAAATTGGAAAATGAATCACCATGAACTGATCGAGTTCTGGATCTTTTGAAGCCTCTCTTGAAGCCACTGAAGACCGCTGCCTTGCCTCAAACTCCTGCCTAGCAGCTGTTAGCCGCGCCACCACTTCAGACGGTGCTCCCACCTACGCACACACACACACATATATATATATATATAAGTTTGTTTTTAATTACTTAAATAAACATGAATATAACTGATTAATTAATAAAACACTTACCCTTTGGCAATCCATGTAAGCTTCCAGGAGGTTAGAGTACTGAGGGTGGGCGATGATCTTGGCTTTGATGGCTTCCACTTCGTTGGAGCTCAGGGTGTGATCATCGTTTTGACGGTCCAGATTATGCTGTTGTTGAACTACTGGTTGGTGCCCTCTTGATGACAGAAGAGGATTATTATTATTATTATTGTTGTTGTTGTTGTACTGAAATTTGTGATGGCCATGATGGGATGTGCTGGCTTCAGTCTTGACATTAATTGGGTGTGCTCCTCCTGGAGAGTGGAAATCACCACCACCGCTCGATTGAAGATGAAAGGCGTTGATGCCCATCTGATGATCATGGCTTGCCCTCCCATAGTTGCCTCCAAGATTTGGTGAGGCGTACAGGAAATTTCCTCTACCACCTGAGCTCTCATGATCCATTTGGTTGTACTCTTCCATTTCCTCTCAACAACCCAGATGATTTCCAATCAAGAAGAGCAAACTAAAACCCTAAAGCAAGAAGAAGAAATAGAGCAAGAGAGGAAGAGACCAAAACCCTAGTGGACAAACAAAGCATGGCCGGAGTTTTTATACGCAAAAAAGGTCAAGGAGTTGAGTGGGAGAAATGGGAAGTAATATTATTGGCAAACCATGAAATTACGGAGGCCAGGAAGTGAAGCTAAACGGGGAACTAAGCATGTTATAATTGCGTTACAGAATATGTATCAATTGTGCTTGCGTTTGAATCATGATTGATGGTTTGGGAATATCAGAGAGAGGAGGGAAGTGGAGGAGATAGCTTGGCCGGAACCGGCAACTCGGGGCTCCCCGCTGTGAGGGTGAGGTTGAAAGAGACTGGCTTTGCTTTGTTGAAAGAAAAGAGAAATATTTGAAAATGCTTAAAAGCTATGACTCTCTAGGAGACCTAGCGGTAAGGCAACTCAATAGATTGTAGATTTTTCTTTCATCTCTCCCTCTGATCTTCTTGCTCTCTCCCTCTTAGTCTTGATTTTTAACCTTTGTTTCACGGACGTTTCCCATTTTTGACTCTTTTATTTGCTCCTTTCTCGTTTAATTTAATTTAATATGGTTTTCGTTTCTTTTCGCATATATAGACATTTGGGGCACTATTTTAACTTTCTTCTTTTCTTTTGAATTTTATTATAAAAAAATAATTTCTTTTTCTTTTTCTTTGATATTTAATTTTTTAAATTTAAGTTAATATAGCTTTACTGAAACTTTCATGCAAAGGATATAGCACTTTTTACTATTCTGGTTAATAGTGCAATAATATGTGGGATAATTTTTTCATGTGTCATTATAAGAAAATTTTCCTACTAGTTAATCGAATTCTAGATGCAACAAGTTTTAGGTATAACAAAATAGTGACTAAAGGGCCGTTCAATAATGTTTTTAAGGTCCCGTTTTCAATTTCTATAAAAAATGCGTTCGGTATGTCGTTTTCATTTTTATTGGAATTCATTTTCTAAAAACAAATTCAAACTCATGTACAAAAATTGAAAACACCAAATTATTATTATCATTTTCTACACAGTGTATTGGTCTAAATGCTTTTTTTTTGTTGGTCTAATTTTTATTTTTATTCGTCAATTTTATTTTTCAATTTTAAGTTTTTTCGTTCCACTTCATTATTTTATTTTACTACCCCAGTGTATATTAATTTAATGATAAAATCATCATATATTATTCAATTTCATATTTATTTTAAACTAAAGATAATAGAATTTTATTATTTAGGTTTTTTTAAAATTATATTTTATTATTATTTTAATTATACATTTTTCATTCTTTGTAATAATTTTAACATTTAAAATATCAGAATTTTAAAACAATTTATTTTTTAGGACATAAATTAGCAAAAAGTATACTTGAAAAATAACTCACATATTATTATTCTCAAATTGTCCAACCATACACGTTTTCACTATTTTTATTTTCTGAATATGTTTTCCAATTAATCTACAAGACACATTTTTTAATCCAAAAAAATCAAATTTGTTTTCTTGTTTTCATTCTAAAAAAACGTTATCAAAAAACGTTACCGAACGACCCTAAATGTCACTACACCAAATAGTTATTGGTTACTCAACAATTACAAATTCCGCTAAACCCTTCCTTTCACATTAGACATGTATAAATTTAAATTAGATGCTCGAACTTGTGTGCAACCATCACTTTAATTTGAGTTTTGTGGTGAAAATAAGTACGTTATACTAAAACTATAATCCCTCATGCCTTTTCTATTTGGAGAATTGGCAGTTGAATGAATAAATCTACTCACTCCATAATCAATCGATTTTAAGATGGAACCTCAACTTCCTTCATCAATCTCATATAACCATTCTTCAATTAAAATAGGAAAACAAATAAATAATGAATAAAAAAATCTTATCCATACCATAACCCCATTATAATTTGCACTTACAATCATTAATCATTCTTCTTCAGGTCCAATAAGCACCCAAAAGAGAAAGTGATGGACAAACAAATTGGGGATACAGTTCCCTTGGGGTTTTGTCTCATTAACCAAAGCACACTAATGACAGGCGCAATTAAAGGATAAGCATATCACTAAAATGATGATGTTCTCATTGCCTAATTGTTTTAGTTAAATATGACAAAAGTGTTGTTTAATCAAGTTTTTACTGTGTTCCTGGAGCTGCTTTATCCACTGTAACATCAAATAATTATTGATTTGATGACGATAAGAATAATCTAGACGTGTATTATTCACTTACTTACAAGACGCTCCATCTTTTTTTCTTTTCCATTGACTTGGATTTTATTATTCAACGGTTTAGAGCATCTTAATGCCTAACACACATGCTTAGCTATTTACACCTTATAATCACATTAACCAGTTACACATTTAACAGGTCATCAATATTCCGCTTTCATTTTCTCCTTCAAGCGACAGGATCTGAATGCAAATCTCAGCAGCTAACCTCTCATCGAACACCTAGAAGAATTTATAATGAAATGACAATTGATTGACTTAATGTCGCATTACTATCGAGAATAAACGAGAAAAAAATTTATACTTCTCCCTAACTTTCTGAGAATAGGTACGACGTAGTATACCCTTAAAATATGTTTGCATTTAAGAGTACAACTACTGAACAACAGACCCCCTAACCTTGAAAATCGCTTTTTTTTTTGGGTGTGCCGATGTTAGGAAGGGAGAGGGAGGTAGAAAATCGATTTGTTATAAAAATACAAGGTAAACTTGGTTTTCTTCCTCCTCATTTTTGTGCACTTGTATAGAAGAAAAAAGAAGAATTTGTTTTCCAAAAATGTAAATTTAATATGCCTATGTGAGCATGAAGCGTTGATACATATGATATGAGTCTCATAATATAATAGGATTTGCATGTGAACTCCACAGTAAAACTCATTCCCATACACAAGTGAGCAAGTCGTAGTGAAATTTTCCCATCCACTCGCTCCCATACCTATTCGCTCTGAGAAGTATGCATTTATTCGTTTTGTAACACTCATCACGTGGAGGGTTACTCATTAGAAGAGGGGGGCAATAAAGGAATTGAAAAATAATTGAGGAAATAATAATGAAACTGAATATAACGTACAATTGTACATAGTAAGGGTCCCTCACTTCCATACATGCATACAGAGGAGTAGGTCATTAGAGAATGAGAAATTATAAAATACTATGGTAATATGGTAACGTGATACATCTTATATACGTATGTTATAATATGGATAGACGACATGGTTTATTTTCCTTCTTTTAAAAAAAATAAATATCTATACATATCAACTTATAACACGTGTACAATATATAACTAACACGTGTATTATTCACTTTTATACATGCATACAGAGGACTAGGTCACTAGAGAAGATCCGTAGTGCAATCTGTATTATTAGTAATATATGTATATAGAAGGTAGGACCGTAGGAGTACGAAATTTCAACGGTAAACAGTGGAATGGGACCCAGAGGAGGGCTGTGTGTACAAATGAGTCAGTCAAATGACGCATACATAGATGAAAAAGAGCAAAACAGAGCAAGACAAATTAACCTTAACAGTGACACAATAATATTAAAATATTATGTAGAGAAGGGAATGGGAGGGTGTGGTGTGTGGTGTGACGTCGTTTTGCTGGGTGTGCAGCACTGCAACACGAGGTATAGCTGGCGGCGACGACCACCTTCTCTCACACGCACGACGCACGCACCCAGAGAATTTAAACAGAGAGAGAGAGAGGAGAAGAGAGAGAAAGACCCCACTGAAAACTGATCAGATGATCAGAGGCCCTTTTATATGTAAAGAATCCCCCCGGGAGACTCGCGCTACATGTACACCTAAAGCCGTGGGGGGGCCGTGGCCATGCACCAATTGCCAAACATGTCCTTAGCCAGGAAGCTTATGCTTTTAAGTTTTTAACTGCATTTTCTTTCTGCTTTTTTTCAGAGTTGAGATGAGGGAAAGATTGGACGTGTCCAAGAGGAAGACATGACCAGGGTGGTAGCTAGTAGCTAGTACTAGAAGCAGGTGCCCCCCCATCTTCACTTGTCACTCACTCACACTGCTCTTCGCCTCTTCCCCATGCACATTCTACTATTTCTTTCCTTCTCTCACTCACTCACTCACTCACTCACTCCCCAAGAAGAATACTTCTTTGACCCCAAAAAAAAA
>NW_018922017.1:3676-73126 GCF_002207925.1 Prunus avium
GAATAATTCCGTAGATGGAAAGGAATTATTCCTCCCCAATTTGGCGAGATTTGACTAATTAGGGATTTGATTTATTTGATTTAAATCAGATCCCTAATCAGGGTAGCAATCAAATCAATACCTAATTTAATTAGGTAACTCCTCCTTTAATTGAGAATCGTCCTAGGAATCAAATCAATCATCAACCCAATTAGGTAACATTCTATTTAATTAGGTAATCCCTAATTAAATTGAATAATTCCCAATTAGGTCAAATAATCCCCAAATGGAAGGAATTATTTGACCTAGGGTTAAGGATTAATTCGGTTCCCACAAACAGCATATTAATCATATGGAAAACATTTCTACTTTAGACAATTTAAAAAACCTTTGGATGCTTTGTAAACACCCACCTACTTGCTATAATATTATGAATAAGGTGCACAATCTGCACTATACCTAACACAACTTTAACAAGTAAGCCTTTGAATCTGATTGAAATTTGAAAACCATAAATACACATGTGAACTAAAGATTAACTATAAACCAACTTGATTGATCCATTCCATTGACAAACTTTTAACCTTGTAATTCTTCTCCACCATATTGGAAAATTTATGCACCATTATACAAACTTCTGTATGAATAGCAAACTGCATAGCTTAGGCTGCAGCTCCGACAGGCACCCCTGCCTTGAGCCTGGATGATCCGTATAGAGTTTCTTCGAACCGGATTATCTCATTTTTGGATCCATACGCAACTTGTGTTCTGTCATCCAGATTAACAATCACTTTGTCTAATACAGACTGGTGACCATCACTACTATAACCTCCAGCGTTCTCGATTAATAACCCCAATGGAGCTACCTCAAATAACAGCCTGAGCTTGGCTTTGGTAGTTGGAGATATCACATTTGTGAAAACTCCTTTCTCTTTTACAAGTATCTGCAGGTAAAGAAATCTTAAACTTTTTAACTTCTTAAGAGTGCCAACCACAAAATATCGATTTTGTGTGGATGCCAATCTCACTAAAATTAGGAGACTGATTAAGGAGAAGTTGACAGGACCTGATTGACATCTGGCACCATTCCTCCGGTGTATCTCAACGTGTATTTCTCTTTTACATAGTAGTTGATCAACTGTTGTTCATAAACAGAAGAAGTTCACAAAAATTAATGGAACTACGTGGTGGTTAATAATTTACTGATATAAGGACTGCAGTAGTAATGCAATATTGCTTTAGAGGAAATCAAACCTTGTCATAGTCCGGGTTGTCAAATGTGGCTCTCAAATTTCCTGGGGAGAATAATTTCCCTTCACCAATCTCTGTTGTCTCCTTGACATGTTGCCACTTTCCTGACCAAGACAGTGTGAGACATTGATTCATTCTAAGGTCAGCAGAATTGAGTACCTCATACTTATGATGAACTGTTTTTTTTTTTTCGGTTCATAGAAGGTTTCAAGGTGGCAGCAACAAATTTTACAATGGCATATGAAGAACATTGGTTGCTTAAAGAAAACTTGATGACATTGTTACAATCTCACCTTCATCTAGAAGAAGAAATTCGTGGGTTCCAGGGAAGCCCTTGATAGCAAGAACATATGTAGTCCTAGGACCATAAATTCCCATGGCTGCAGCAACTTGGTCTCTTCCTGTTATCCCAGTTAACTTATCTCCTGGCCACACACCAAAGATAGTGCCTACAGTGAAGTTTGTGTCAACAATGCTGGAGCCGTCGAGTGGATCAAAAGCAACACTAAATCCACCTGTTCAAATTGCAAAAAGTCCGATAATTAGGTCATCCTTTCGATCATCCTTCTTAAGAAGATATAAATTTTAAGATCATAGAGCAATTCATTATAAAATATGAAGTTTAATTGCATATGATAGGACTTGCGGACCTTCAACTGGGCCTCCCAGGTCTTGGAGTTCTGGAACCTCTTCAGAGCAAGCATATTTGCAGAAATGTGAGTAGCTTAAGGCCTAAGCACCAAATGTAACAGGCATTAATTTTATTGCCGACCCTGAAAATAAGGTTGTATTCTGATACATTTGAGGAAGAATGACTATCAAAGTTATGATATATATATATATATATATATGTGTGTGTGTGTGTGTGTGTGTGTGTGTTGTCCTCAAAATTTCATCCAATCATAGGCATAAGCAGGATCAAAACTCATGGGTTTTGGTCTTCACCTCGAATAAAAGCTTGTCAGCGAGCATGTCCACCGCAAGCTGCTCATCCCCAAAGGAATTAATACAGGCCGTTCCTCCACAGGAAGCTGTTCTCACCTTGAAGGAAATAGTCCTTAATGCTTCTCCCATACTTATCAGCAACCTAATCAGTCCCTTATCTGGGGTTGCCTTTGCAAGGAACTCTTCCTACAGCCACAATTCCATTTACAACTTCAGTGCTGCTTAGACAGATTAACTCTTAAGTTATGTGGAACAAAGCTGGTTTTTGTTATGTAACTCACCAGACTCTCACCAATTGCACATCTGGTGACAAGGGAAGACTGTTTTGTCTTTGAAACCTTGAGTGATGATCTTGGCACTTGTCGTAATGGTTCTCCGAAGAGGGAGCTTGATTTCAGGCTCTGCAGCAATCAGAAGGGTCCAATAACACCATGTAATAATTCAACTCACTCAGAGAAAATTCTAAAGAGAGCTCTCTTTGATTGGTAACATATTTTCTGTGTGCATATAATCATCAACATCTAAAAGTGGTGAAAGCCTAGAGGTTTCATGATGTAAGTTTACATATTTGTAGAAATGAAATGGTGAGTCTAAATTACAGACCTTGGAGCTGAAGGATGGAGAGATGGAAGGTGGAGCCACAAGTGCAGTGGAATGCTGATGGGTTGAAACACCAGGCAGGAATGCCCTGGGTGAGCAGCAACCTATGCTGGCCTCCATGCTTCAGGCAACACAAAAAAAAAAGTACTCAAAAGAAAGAAGTTAATTTATTACGCTCAAAATAAAGCAAGAGCTTAGCTACTTTCTCTCAAAAGATTTGGTTCTGATCAACAACACTGTCTTTGAAGTTTGTTTTTGGTGAGAGCTTGCTTCCCTTGAAGTTGGGTTGGGGTGGGGATACTAGATAAGCAGTAAATGGTGTTTTACCACGTGGCGGCTGCTGACGTAAGTGTTTCTGTTTTATGAGGTGAGGTTGATTAGGCATAGGCATGGCTCTCAATCTCAAATGTGTGGCTCTCTCTGCTCTGCTCTGCTCTGCTCCTCCCAAGAGATATGAAAAGGAGTCCCACTGTTTGTAAGTTTGCGCCCAACGGCCGTTGTTCTGCTTACGTACTGTTGCCATCTCGTCTGTTATTATTCATGTAGGACCTCAGTGAAAGCAGATCCCACCTTATAATCACTACAATAGCGAGTATAAGCAACCACGTAATTTCAAACACAATCACACTATCAACACAGAAAATATAAGCACGCTATGCAACCCCTAATCAACAAATATGAACCTAAAAAGAACTCGATTTGCTTAAAAATATGTATCATTTTAGCTCAAATACTTTTTAAATTATACATATAAGTTTCAAACATTCTCATAATTAACCGACACGCATCGATAACTTGTCGATATATTTTGTTGATGAAAATAATGATATCTCGAAACATTATGGATAACGAACCAACAATCTATTCTCAAAAACACTCATGTTGCTAGACTATAGCGGTGGAGCATGATGGCTAATAGCCACAAAATAATATTATACAATATAGAAGTTTCTAGTAAAAGCCACAACAAAAGGGACTAGAAAAAGAAGGCCAAGTCGGCGGACTTGGTGATGTCGGCAAAGAATGCCTATAAATAGGCATGCAATATAATATAGCAAGGTGGAGTGAACCAATAAACTCCCAAACTAAATGAGGAGTGAACAAGCCAACTCCCAAACTAAGGGAGCCAATAAGTTCACCAAGCTAAGAGAGAAAGAGGGCCAATAAGCCTATATAAGCAAGAAAGGAGGCCAATAAGCCTATACACTAAACACCTTCTAGTTGAAGAAGGCTAATTAGCCTACATCTATCTACTATTCTCCTCTAATGTAATAAAATCACTTTGTTTCAACTATTGTCCTATTGTCCTAAACCCCTTCATCACATAAACCAACAATGGTGTCAGATCAACACCATTCACAATCACCCTGTAATCTAACAAGTTATATCAGAGTGTCACACACCTCCTAAAATCCAACATTACATATCCATCACCAACCCCTACTACCTACGTTCAAGTGTAGCAGCTTCAGCCTTGTTCCTGAAATTTTAAGCTTAATGAGAGATATTATGGACCTCTTCAGGTGGGACATAGCTAGTGCCATGCAAGCTTATTATTGCTCTCTTCTTTCTGAGTGAACTACTATGCTTGTTTTGCAGATCGAGACTCTGACTCATGACTATAAATGTCAGAAACTTTTTAATGTGAACATTGAGTTTACAGATTTTCTGATGCAGTGAGTTTAGCAAATACATACATGGACCATTGGGATCACGTTCATGCATGAGGAAAGTCTTAATAACCTATAGTAAATAAGTGTCTCTTCGTATGTGGGAGTTATCTAGGTTCATGAATAAAGTTATGGAGAGTCTTTTCATCTTTGTGAGTTATAGGGAGATTTAATGTGAAATTATCATTAGGAGGGAAGTTGGGATATGAAAAGTTTAGGAGAGTTGTGAGGAGTTATCTCATCTCGATTGAGAGGCTCCTATAAATAATGCATGAAATTGTAAGAAAGGGGAGTTGATGTTTGTTATTGAATGAAGATTGAGATTTTTCTCATCTCTTTACTCTTTTCCTGGGTATTCTCAGAATTAACATATTAGAGTTTTAATTCTGAGTATTCTTAGAATCAACGGAGTTAAGTTTGCTTGAAATTATCTTTTGTTCTTGTTCCACTGCATCATTTGCTCTTATACAAGAAAAGTAATCATTTATTTTCTCTTATACAGGAAAAGTAATAATTTATTGTTCATGGTTGCAGGGCATTTAGACTGTGGCTGCATCAGCTTCGGGCAGTTGGCGGTGCTCATGAACTTCTTCATCTCTCGACTGCCTTATTTTTTTCCCCATCATCTTTCCCTGAATTCTTGTATCTGAGGTATAGGATCATCTGAGCGATGCCTAAAAAGAATCCCAGCATACATTTGGGATTTGGCCACTGGCCATCCAATGACATCGTCAGATTAATATAGGAGATGAAGTTAGTGACATAATTAGCCTCAAAGTCAAACCCAAGAAATGAAATCAGAAATCTGGCTTTACTACTTTACTTACCGCAATGTAATAATCCTTTGTGCAGAGCCCGTAGAAGAACCGCATGGTGGCAAAAAGTGCCAGGAAAAATGACAAAGAAAATGGCAAGAAAAAGGAGATAAGTCATCATCACCAGCACAGCAGAATGAAAGCCAGTTGTTCATTACTCTTCATTCTGCTGTGCTGGTGATGATGACTTATCTCCTTTTTCTGTTGAAGCTCTTTTCATGAGCGTCTATGTAGTAAATTTGAAACTGATGAAAAAAGCTTAAACATTTCATCTCTTAGATACGTACCTTCATTTTATAAGCAAGATATAGATAAGAGTTAGGTTAGACCACGGACTACGTACGTAATACGTGTGACAAATCAGGATATCATCTTTTAAAATTTGTTATTTCTTTATTCAGGAAAAAGGGGTGATAGAAAATTAGTGTATTTTAGTTCAAATTGGTAAGCCATTGCTGTGAACCCCTCTCCCATCTACCTCACTTTGATTACCTCAGAGTGTGTACGAGTGACCTACCTAGTACCTAGTAGTACCTACCTACCCCCCTTGGGGCATCAAGATTGTGGGTGCTCGCAGAAAAAGCGCTTATTGTGGCTGATAATTAAGAGATAATCAGATATTGGCTCAATTCCTATCGAATTGAAGAGGAGTTTATTGCGTGTGATCAATGATCATCCCAGCTTGTCTCCACAGATTATGACAACGGACAACTCTCACAACAGGAATATTCATCTTGACCTGTATATGTATGTAATATATTATCAATGATCATCCCAGCTTGTCTCTACTGATTATGACAATGGACAACTCCCATAACAAGATAATTCATGTTGACCTCTATATATATATTTGAATAATCCAAAGAAAAATTGTAAATTATTTCGAAAAATGCGGAAGATTAAATAAATTTTAAATCTTGCACAAGGGTAATCTATATATATATATATATATATATATATATATATATATATATATATATATATATATATATATATATATATATATATAGACAAGAAAATTGTGTAGGTAAGACTGGATTATACCAGACAGTCGTCATACAATAATGTTTTTGAGTCGATAAGGTTTTCACATTGTAATATCTTCAATGCATCTTTTTAATTATTATTATATATATGTGATATTGGGGAGGGGAGTCGAACTTAGGATCTCGGATGTAGAAAATACACTTAACCACTTGAGATATAAATTTCTCGCCTTTTTTATTATTTATTATGACTAATACTATGAAACCAAAACCATCTGAACATTAATTTAGAGAAATTAAAACAAAACACAAATTTAGAGTTGGTAGCAAATTCTACTCGATTGGTCCACAAGAGATTATGAGTTCAATTTCTTATAATAGTTCTCAACCCGTTGCTATAGAAAGGGTTTGAATAAGAATTTCAATATTTTACGGGAAGATTTAACTTTTACCATAAGTTTTTTTTTCTTGTCAATAAAATCATAAGTGGCCTTAATACAGAAATTTGCGTTTTTGACCAAACTACCCTTGATTTTTGTAATCATGATGATATGGGTACTTTGTAGAAAGGAAGCTTCTTTACGAGAATGAGAGAGAGAGAGAGAGCTGGATAATCTACTCCTTGTTTTAAGACAACTCTCCTCCATCTTTCCAATGTATCTCTCGCTCTCAGGTATTCTCCATTTCCACTCTCTCTCTCTCTCTCTCTGTGTCTCTCTGTAGCTTTGGTTGTTGAGAAGCCATCTGATTTGACTTTGATTGTTTGTTGAGATTGACAAGATGATCGTCAGCTTGTATTATTGGTTTCATGGCTAACTGTGTGGGGCTAAATTTCGAAATCACGGAAAAACAAATAATATTGGATTAGTTGAGAGTGGCAATTTTGTCAACCATTTGGTACTTATACTGTAAATGGATCGGATAGCCATTATTGATTTATCTTATTAGATGTGATTCTAATCTAATCATTTGATGATCTTGTTGACCCAGCTCATGGTTTTATGTACTTTCATGGAATTAGGTCATCAGAAGGTTTAGATTTGCCTAAATTGATGCTGTTTCTTGGGTATGGCTTAACTGGAGATGGTTCTAATTTGGGTGGTAAATTTTTGAGTGATAGAATCAGCTGAACAAGCTGCACGCTTAAGTGGATCATGGATGCCTCTGAAAATTGAAATATTATATATCTATGGATTCTTGGGTGTTCTGGATCATTTACTTGTAGAAAATTGCGATTTCTTTTGAAACTTTTGTTCAGCACAATGTTGTAGGCATAAAATTTGAGAATCTGATATGTGCGTTTGGTAGCCGTTTACATGATGTTTGATGTCACTTTGTAAATTGCAGGTGACCCTTCTATTTCTATGGACTGGGAGGGGAGCTGGAGTTCTTTTGCAGACTAATTGAGCCGGTGATTGCTGCTTGGATTATAACCATGTCTGCTTATGGCCATCAAATGGAGCAGCAATACTCTGCTCACAGTCTTTCAAGTAGAGGTTCTGGTATGTGATACCGTGCTGCAGATTGCAGGAATTTCCAACTTAATTAGGCTGTCCTAAACTACTGGTGGTGGTGTGGATTTGTTGAGAAATATTTAGAACCTTTTATCTATGATCAGAAAATGGAAAGCTAGTATTAGCGCTTCTATACAGTACTTGTGTTATTTGTTTCAAAATAAACCTCTTGCTAAAATTATGCATATTGTCTTTAAACACGTTGCTCTTGAGCTCTTCTGCATGTTCTTGCGTGTTATACCTTTAGGCCATATAATCAAAGCATGTTGAGCTTAATTAATCAGCTGTTGATCTTGTTCTGTTTTCTTGGACACAGGGAGAAGGCAAAGCAGTTATGTAATGGACTCAGGGTTCTACATGTCGTCTTTTGCTTCCACGATCTTCATTGGTGCACTTGTAACTGTTGGGGTAATATTAATCACCTTGCTGATTGCGTTGACCGTAATGCTGCAGTCTTGCCAAAGTAGGAGCCATGGAGTCATTGAGATTGAAAAACCAAGTTATGATTACAATTACTGCCAGATCGTCTCTCTGCATGTGGAACTCAACAAAGTTGAAGCAGACCACTTCCCTTCAATTTGCAGGGTTGTTGCCCTTCAATACATCAAAGAAGGCCAATATGCAAGAGATTTAAATTCTACCATGTGGATGATTCAGAATTATTTCAGTAGTATTACCCCAAAACGTGATGGTGTGGATGTGGTCTTGATGGACATAGATGACATTCTTTCTTCAAATCCCCAGTACATTAAATTGTTAGCGGACCAGTAATTTTCCGTTTAGTCTCTGAGCATGTGTTCTTCTTATATGAATTTTCTTTCACATGTTAAAGTAGTTAGTTCAGGTTTTTCATGTTACACTTTTTCATTACAAATTGTCTTTTTGCACAGAGATGATCAGTATGGTTCTAGAGATTGTGTGGAAGAGGCAAAGCAGCTGAAGCACGTGTTTATTTTGAGACTGTACATGAAACTTCATGCTAGTAGGTGGCCTTTGATTTTGCTATCAAGAAAGCCAGAGACGCAACGGAATTCCTCCATAGATTATCTTATATCTGCAGGATTTAGAGCTTGGTCTTCACTGATTATGAGGTATTGTTATGTACGACCCCTTCTTTCGTTGATCTCTGTATATAAAACTACTTACTGAGAGGCTTCAGATTCCTTGGAACTCTATTTGCCTTGTGCCAGTGATGATATGAATGAAGATTATTGTATTCAATATTTTGATGTCAACTGCGTTGATTGATATGGTTGCCTGGCAGATTTGAAGATGATTTGCAAATGGATAGTTGTGACTACTTCTCTAAACAAAGGGCTGCAATGCAGAGAAAAGGCTTGCGCATAATAGGCACTATAAGCAGTCACATGGATGCTCTAACAGGCACATCTTTAGGAGAGCGTATTTTTAAGCTTCCAAACCCAATTTATTACAGTTTTTGAACCCCAAAGTTGGGGACACAGAAGTTGGCACCGTTGATATTTGTAGTTCATATAGATTCGTATGGAGATTTTGATTTTGAAATCAATCCAGCCATGTAAATAGCATCGGTTCTGCTTTGAGTGTTATGTTGTAAAAAGAAAACATTATTTGTGTTATAATTGTTGTAATTATTCTTCATGACTTGCACAAAGGGCAGTAAATTGCCCCACTTTTACTTCATTTTTACTTTTTCTTCCGATCATAGTACTTCACTGGTTAATACGATAAAAGATATTTTAATCCGGGGAAGATAAACAATAGCTATGATAAAATCCACAATCACTTTGCCTTTGGCTTCCATAGAAAAGCAACTCTACTTGCTACCTACATAATAGCTGTCTAAAATTACATGAGAAATCAAAGAGCTAACAAGCATCCTAGAACAAAGGAGGACCAACAGATTGCAGCCGCCGCAACCATGCAATCCTTACACTAGGCTTTTTCAGTTGAAGAAATATTTCCCTGTATTCCTTTTTCAGAAATACATCTAATGCAAACAAATAGAGCTCACTTCCTTGTTCTACTTCCTCCATGGCATCAAGACAGGCAATGCACTCCCCAATGCTATAAGTTTGCTTGCCTGGCATAAAAGAAAGTGTTACAGCATCAAGATGCTCAACGTCCCTCTCTCGGTTCACTGTGCCTGCTTCTTCTATATGCAAAAGAGATGCACTCAAATCATGATTATACTTCCTACGCCTAGCAGGAGGCTCTGTCTCTCCTGTAACTGTTGTTCCATCAAATATGGTTTCCAACTTGTCGGTGGATTGAGGTTCCTTAAAGCGGAATGGTGCAGCTTCTGGGTCTGTCTGTAACAAAACAAAACCAATATGATTTACCAACCCAAAAATCATTAAGAACTCCCTAGTTTTCAAATAGATAGAAACAGTTACTGTCAATTGTCTACAATACCTCTAAGTAGTTGGCCCAATCTTCATCATTTGCTGAAAATCTTCTGCTGTTTGGATTCCAACCCATACTACTTGTGCCAATTAGCTTACACCAGACTTTCCATTGTTCCTTGGTGATATCCCAATGGTTCTTCAACTGTAACCTATTATACATAAGGCCAGTTTTTTGTTGAAAGGATTCAACAATAGTCCTCCAACCGTCCTTGGTAAAATGTGTCCCGGGTTTATTCCCCTTTAATGCCTCTTCTAGACATAGATCAAGAAATACTTCATGGGTTGCAGGCATCCAAATGGCCTTTGTCTTTGGCTGGGATGAGCTAGATATACTCTGCTCACTTGCGGTTGTTCTACGGTGTTTAGACTGACCCATTTCATAACTCCTTAAGGGAATGGCATTCGAAAGATGCTCATCTCCCCCCTCCACAGTCACTAACTCTTGTTCTTCGGAGTGCAGAAGGGAGGTGTCCGAGCTATTACTTTGCCTCCGAGAATTAGAAGGTTCCATATCTTCAGAATCCATAGTTCCAGTAAAAACGATTTCCAGTATGTCAGGGCATGGGAGTTCTTTATACTGAAACTGTGCAGCTTCTGGGTTTACCTGTGACAAAGCACTTGCAATCACTAATCTAAAATTCATGAAGAAACTCCCTAGTATCTTTCTTCAATATAGCATACCTGTATGTAGTTAGACCAATCTTCTGCACTAGCACCAAATCCATTGGTACTTGGATCCCATTTCATACTAACTTCAGCAATTAGCTTAACCCAGACTTTCCACTGCTTCTTGGTGAAATCCCAATGATTCTTCATTTGTCTCTTACTATACCTTATACCTGTCTTTTCATAGAATGATTCAATAAGATTCCTCCAACCCTCCTTGGTGAAATGCGTCCCTGGCTTATTCCCTTTTGACATCTCTTCCAGGCAAAGATCAAAAAATATTTTGCGGTGCCCCGGCGTCCAAGTGGCTTTTGGGGTTGATGAGCTAAGCATCCTTCACTCAATTCCAACTCTTCTGCCATTTTTCAAAGGCGTGATAAAATGCAAGATTAGTTGTTCATTATTATAGCACAATTGAAAACAAAAGTGTAGACTTCCTTGAACTCAAAACAAAAAACACAAGAACTCAAGGAGGTATTTACTATGAACTTCAAAAAATGGGGAAAACATCGAAAATAAATAAGAAGATGAACAAGAATTCTATATTGCAAGACAGCTAGAGACCTTGTTATTTTCCTGTTCAGTGTCCAACTGTCAACATCAAAGCACCACTAAGAAGGGCAGAAAACAAATGTCAAAAACCTTTGAATCATCAAGTTAACTTTGCAGTCCAAACATAAAATAAAAACCTTTTTAACAATTACTACCGAGTTGATATTGTTGTTGATCACTTGCTTGAGTAAAAGGATTAAAAGAGATGATCTGTATTGCCCCTTGAATTAATGATGCAAGTTTCTAACTTTATGTTGAGAAGATAGTACATGAAACGCCCCAAATGCAATAAGCAGAAAATCAAAATGAACCCCCGACTCAAAATGCAATAACAATTCAAGAAAATAAACTACAAAGAAAAATACTTGAAATGAAAGGCTAGGCCTCTAAGAAATGGGCAAGGAGGTCGCAGGTCGCGGGTCGAGGCCTGGTGCTGGTGGTGGTGGTCTGTCGTGAGAGAGAGAGAGAGAGAGAGAGAGAGAGAGAGAGGCAGCGTGAGGTAGGTTTTCATTAGAGTCAGGAAAAAAAAGGACCCGACCCGCCCATAACTGCCTAGGCCGATTTTTCGAACACAAAAAATAAATAATACCCATCTGAGGCACAGGCCATAGACGAAAGCAGAGCCTCGGAAGGGGCTTCAAAAGCTCTTCTCAAGTCACATATAATTTACCATAATTCAGAGGCATATGAACAATTCGCAAGTGAAAACAATCTCTGTAAATCTAATATAAAATTCAGCCATATAAATTACATAAATAATAAAAGGAAATTGAAACGAGGAGATAACCCCATACCTGGGATTTAAAAAGGGCCGGAATTGTACTTTTGCAGCAGAGTCCCCCTCGAGAAGAAGACGACAGCAGAGTCCCCCTCGAGTCGAGACACTGAGTGTTTCTGAAACGTAAAAACGACGGCCCAGTACTAAGCCCAACTACATTAGAAAATCTTTTTATTTTTCTGGGTTTTGCAATAGACCCAAGCCCATGTATATGGTCATCAAACAATTTTCCCAGTCAGCCCACTATTTTTTTATTTTATTACAAGCGATAGTCTAAATTACGGGAAGAGGGATTTTTCACGCACATACACACACAACTATAATGCTGTGGGGATTCGAACTTTAGACCTTTGGTCTAATCTGCAAGTCAATGCCCTTTTCAACTGGGCTAGACCCCGTTGGTGCCCACCAATTGTTAATACAAGATGGCTTTCATCTTTTTCTGTTTTCTGTTTTTGGGATCATTTTTTTTTTTCCTTATGAAAATAGCTTTTTTCTTTTTCCTTATTGCTTATTTATACTACACTTGTAAATTTGTCCTGCTTAAGTAACTGGCTAAATTATTTAGCAACCAAGATCCATGGTAAACAAGGCAACTTGAACTTTTGCTGGCATTCTTTTAAAATGTGAGATGTTTTGCTGCATTTCTCAAGTTTCTTGCACATCATGAGTTTGTAATATTGCATAGATTATAATTACCAACAAGTTTGCGTTCAACAACCACAGTGTCACTGAAAAAAAATAACCAATTCTTGCACTTGCAGGGTTCAATTGGGAACTATAGAAAAAGGAACCAAATCTTCTTCAGGTCTTTCAATTAATATTTTCATCGCTGGTCAAATGGTTAATTGTAGAAGGTGCATGAGTGGATCCTCCATTTATTTATTGATTCATCATGCCAAGGTGCATGAGTATTTCTCAGTTTTGGTCTTTCTAAACTACAGAAAGGTGACTTAAACTTCAATGACCAGAATTTAAGGCAAAAAAGCAGATTAATCCTAAACTAAGGGTGAATTCAATCACCAGACAAGATTGTATTATGTACTGGACTAATTGATAAGTTTTTTCAGGGTTGTGAAAGGGAGGAGAAGCTAAAACATGAAACCTGTCATAACTTGCAACAACACACAGAAAGAACAAATCTCAAATTAAACATTTCAGCCAAGCAAGATGCCAATTTTCAATTTTGAGCTCATCATTCAGACCATCCAGATAGGCAGTAAGTGAAACGAAAGTGAACCATCTAACTGTATTTTCACATAATTTTCTCTGCAAAAAACATGCACTGAAATCTGTTCACACCTCAAGGGGAATGGAAGTTCAATTGACTACATCACAAAGACTATTTCCTATACAAAATACCCCTAATGACAGAGCACAAAAAGTAATTCCATTGGCAAAGCAGCACCCAAATTGAACATTTATGAAGCCCCAACACCATCTTCAGAAGGCACATACAAAAAATTAACAACACTTTCTCCATAAACCCAATTGACAAAGGAGCCTCCAAATCCGAGAGCTACTTTCTTGGCAATGACAGTAAGCAACTGAACTTAAATCACAGTCTAAGAGCAAAGACCGAGAATTGCCCAACTTCCATGATCAGCATCTCAAAGAAACTTCCAAGAATCAAAAAACAGAGCTACCCAAACAATGAAACTAAGTAGCTGAAGCTTAATCACAGTCCACAATCTAGAGTAGAGAAAAGGATCCATTACCACGCAAGAAAGCAAAGACCAAGAATTGGCCAACCGCCATGATCAACATGTCAAAGAAACCTCTGCAATAGGACCCAGAGAACTGAATATACTTGTACTTGGCGGTCAGATTGGGGTAGAGTATCCCCCAATTGCGCCCCTTCCTCATTTGCTTATCAAGCAGCTCATATATGTACGTCTCGGACACCCCTTCTTTCCTTAACGGCGTGCCTTTTCCGGACCTCAGATGACACAGCAGACCCTTGAGGTACAGCTCGGCGTAAACCGGGTTGGCGTCAATTTCGGTCGGATCGGTACTGAAACTCGGCCACCCAGTCTCGGTCACAATCAGCGGAATATTCTCGTAACCGGCGACGGCCATGGCGCTAATGACGGCGTCGACCATCATGTCGAAGAGGTTCCGGTACCGGACGCCGGTGGTGAGGTCGTCACGGAAGCCGAAAGGGTGCTCCTGAAACAGGGGAAACCCGATTGGAATCTCGCTGCGGATCTTGTAGAGGTTGTACGGGTAGAGATTGACCAAGAACGACGAATTGGTGTCGCGGAGGAACTGGAGCAAGGGTCTGACGACGGTGTCCAGGGCGGGCTCTAGAAATTGGGCCGAGGAAGGGGGAAACGGCGTCGTAATGACGCTGATGAAAGAGAAGGTGGTGGAGACTGAGATCTTGCGGATGCCGAGGTCGCGGAGGGAGAGATGGAGGTTGCGGATGGCAGGAAGGAGGAAGGTGGAGAAGTCGGGGGAAGATTCTAGAGGATCGTTGCCGACTGAGATGGTGGAGATCTTGGTGCGGGGGTAGAAGGGGACTACGTGGACGTAGAGCCAGCGGAGGGCGTTGGAGCGGTTGGCGGCAAGGGGCGGGACCATCTGGTTGGGGATGGTGAGGAGGAGGGTGGTGTTGGAGTAGAGGAAGGCGCGGACCAGGGTCGGGTCAGAGGAGTCGAGCCGGAGAGAGCGGAGGCCGAGGGCGGCGACGGCGTGGGCCACCTTCTCTGGAGTGGGCGGCATGGCGTACGTGGCCGCGGTTCCGGAGGAGTAGGTGGCGCCAATGGTGGTGGTGGATGTGGGAAGCGAGGTGCTTCCGGGGAGGAGAGAGAGGGTGAAGAGAAGGGCGGCGAGAGAGAGAAAGAAGTAGGAGGACATGGTTATGGAGCTTTGGAGGGAGTTTCTTGGGGTTTGAATGGAATTGCAAATGAGGGGAGGGAGTCTTGGAAGTGTGATGTGGAAGATGGTTATTAGTTAGTTATGCTGTTGGAGAAGAGTTTTGGCGCGGGAATTGAGTTTTTTCATTTTGGGGCCGGGAGGGGGTCGCGTAGTGCGCACTGGGTGTAAGTTAGTTGAGAGGAGGCTGTTAGTGTCATGCGCCCACGTGATTTGAGGCGGTGAATGGAATGCTGGGCTTGTTTGTATTTACAGATTGATGGACTGGATATGGATTGTGGATAGACTTCCAACGTTCAGCCCGGGCCCAGTATCAATATGCATTTGCCTTAGACGAATTTTTCTTAATAAAGAATTGATCTGAATCCTAATAACTGATAAATGTTTTAGTTTCCTTAGCATTTGATAGGTACTTCTCTTTCCAATATTGAAAGAAATCCAAGTTCGAATCCTCCAACCCGTTAATAAAAAAGGACATCAATTAAATTGTTCGAGAATTATTTATTAGTTAAATTGGAATGAAATGTTCTTCCGATCTCAATTTATACATAGCATCACTCTATTGCTGCCCCCGTTCTCTTGAGCTTACATGAATTAGCTTCTCATCAGCTATATTGTGAATTTCTCATTGTTTTTTATTGAATTTAGCTCAACCATTAGCATCATCAGTCGGATCGGGAAAGTATAAAAGAGAATAGGTAGAGGTCATTTGATGAAGAACATTGCTACAAGTGATCAAGTGACGATTAAAATGGGGAGAAATTCAGGGGTACATTCAAATACAATCTAACTGCCAATATAGACAATGTTGTATGCTATCAAGAGTCATATTCACATCTGCAAGTCATCTCCTTCTGTACACAACAAGACTAAACTTTTCTCCCATATGATCATTGGGCAACCTGCATTACAAAACCATGGATTATAAACATTAAAATTCTTTCACAATGAGACCTCTACAGAGGAATTTAGGTGAAGTGAATAAATAGCAGAAGCACAGTAAAGCACCGAGACTTGAGGGCAGCCCTACCCAAATTAAGTCCCAAATGTTTCACATAATATTATTGACTACCTAATTGGATCAAGTAGCCTACAAGGCATGGCTACATTGTTAAATTATCTTTCGCTTTGATCCTATGCTGAGAAGTGCGGTGAAATTATAGCATATCTGCTGCATGAAAAGGTAACTTACCATTGTTGTTTTTGTTTCACCCAAAGAGGGAACAATGCTTGCCAAGTTTGGATCATCTCTGTGCTTGCCCCAGACTGTTTCAAACTGCAGACCTTTGCATCTGGGAATCACAGGAAGGGTTTTAAATAAATAAATGATAATCAAGGAGGAGGTTCATATAATTGCTGTACGAATATGGGGAGAAGGCATAATCCTTACTGGTGGAGCAGGATCAGTATCCGAATAACAAGATTTCTAATTTCTTCACGAGACCTTTTCAATGCTGCTTCCTTGTACAAAGCAGCAAGTTCATCCACCAACCTGAAACCAAGCGATGAATTAAATAATACCCAAAATAAGGGATTCCATGTTTGATGTTATAGATTACATGCATGGAGTCAAAACTCAGCAGAAAAGACAGGGAAAGGGTGAGTTAATGACTTGAAGCAGAATTGGCTGCAAACTGGAAGTGGAGTAGGTTCTGAAGCAGGATTTAAGATATTCAAACCCATCTTCATCCATGATCGCCAAAATTCAGGTTAATAAGAAACCAGTAACTAGCAAATAGCCTACTTGGAAGCCAGTCTATATTGAACTACCTTCCTCAACAACCTTCTAGACAGAACTAGTCTGACTCCGCTCTTCCCCTATATGAGCCCTTCGTTTGGAAGAAAATAGAAACTATTACTATGGATTGTAAGAGTGTTCATCAAATGGCTTGTTTACCTTTCCACATAATGTGTGTTCCTAATCCACGTTAACTTTATAATTGTTTCAATCTGTTTGAGAACCTGCAAATAATACAAAGAGGAAAATTTTCAAAATTATTAATATCAATTATAATTTCAAATTAACAAATTTATAGCAAGCCCTAGAATGAAAAGATCGCTGGGAGAAGCCATATCTCTAGAATTTGTGCAAAAGTGTAGACCAAGTGTTGAACATTATACTTAGCCTAGGGGTTAAAGCTTTCGCACATGGTACTGAAAGCCTGGATTAAATCGTAATTTATCATCAACCAATACTAACATTGAACCATAACTCACTGCAACAACCCATCAAGACATGCACACTAAAGATTATAATTTTGATGAGGAAGATGCTCTCACCAGTAAAACAGTCTCGTCATCATCAGCATGCATCCACTGAAAGAAAAGAGGGAAAATGCGCCTGAAATGAGCTAGTAACACCAGACCAACACCATTAAAAAGTGGCTCTATATGACGAAGCCATGCAACACGTCGCTCCTTGTTCCTAGGTTGGCGCTCCAAGTGACTTAACATCTCGTTTAGCATCCTATCAAACCTATAATATATTGGAAGGCTATTTATTATTGTGATAAAAAATGCAATAAGTTAATAACTCGACAATCAGAAGATGTAAATTGAAGTGTCAAGGTTGAAGTAACCGAGGCAGGCAATAAACACTAGCATTTGAACAATTTAACAACAGTTAACTGTATGACTCAATTACAACAATAGTGCACGAACTCATCAAATCCAATGTATAAGGGAAAAACTTGATAATTGCAGTCAGCTCGAATGAGATAGTTATCAAAACCAAGTGGAATCTCAAAGTCAAAAACTTAAACTAGTCCATTGTTGGCAGCGGTGATATAGAGAATTTTTATATGCTGTCAACTTTCTATGAAGAAGTCACTGTCCATCAGAATGATTGTAAACCTCACACATGTTCCTTCAGTTTTCAACCAACCTCCACAAGAACTAAGAAACATAAACAATCACAAAGCACAGGGAAAAACAAGTATACCATGCACTACGAGGATTACTTTGCTGGGTACAAGTCACAATAAGTACGGACATCTCCACCACAAGATGCCATATCTCATCATCAGAAGCAATATTCTGGCAGCATGCATCAAGAATCACATCTTGATACCAACCAAGCTCAGCAGCATACACATTTTTCGCAATATGTATAAAGCCAAGCATGCCCTGCCCCTGAAACAAAGCATAAAAGAGGAGCATCATCCATCTGCCTTAACACACATATACTTGCTACATTACAAAGCAACTGATTCATGGAAGTTTAAACACAACGAAAATCGAAAGCCAAACACGAATGCACAGTAAACACATACTTTGATCTCAGGGGACCAGTGATCGAGAGCCGTTAAAGCACAAGGAATAACCAAAGCAGACAACTTTCCCAAATGAGGATAATCTATCTACAAAACAAGGATAATCCAATCGTATCATTAACAATAACAAGCCACCAAATTTTAATTCACCATCTCAAAAGAACAAATAAATGAATTCACACCTGTGTAACAAACCACCTAAACTGATAAGCAGCCGCAATGGCAAAGCCAACGGGCACTCTCGCTGAGGCCGCTGAGACCTCATCGCAATCCTCCGATTTATCGATGGAGCTCTCCTTAATCCTGTTCTTCAACAATGGAAGAACCTCAGGCATCAATTCTATCAGTAACCTCTTCTCCTCAGGAACCGAACCACAATTTAATCCCAATTCAGAAATCTTCTCGTTATTCTTTTTACTGTAAGCCATGGAATATGCTTTTGAAAGTCTGAGAAAGGCCAAGTCTGCAGCGGCCGAGAGTTGTTTGGGGATCCATGAGAGGAGGTCGTGGACTGAGGATTGAGAGGAGGAGAGTAAGGCACAGGCGAAGGTGAAGTCCCTGATTGAGGAGTGGAGTTGAGTGTCGTTGAAGTTAGGGCTTGGTGGAGATTGTTTGTGAGGGAGGAGAGGTTCCAGTAGGGCTTTCAAGGAGACATTGGTGCCCTCTGGTTGAGTGCACTGAGCTTTGCTCAGAGATTCGGAGATTGGCTCCGATAATCTGAAAAATTACAGACAAGCAAGGTTAGACAAAATTAATTAATAAAATTTGAGAAGGAGAGAACTTGGAGCTTACTGGATGAGAAGCTCGCAGAGGGTTGAGGACGATTCCGACATTTCCGACTCGGTTCGCCCTCAGAGCTCTCAACTATTTTACTTCTCGCTTCTGAATTAGCTTGATTGATTCCGGAGGGTAAAGGGTGCTACTCGACGTCGTTTTTTTGGTTGTTCAGCAAACGGCATGGCGTTAACAAGCCAATGTCAAAGCAGAACGGCCAATACAAAAGTCGAGCTTGAAATTCCTGCAATAAAATTGAGAGAAATATCGACGAAAAAAAAATTGAGACAAATATCATTTGACCAAAAGTGTAATTCCCTTAATTTGACTCAATTTAATTTAACTTATTTTAAAATTGTGTAAAATATCTTTACAAAATTGTTGTAAAATTAACTAAACTCAACCAAATCAACTTATATTATTTTAAATCGATATATAATCCCTGAATTTATTCCCGAGTTTTATTATGGTCTTCTAACTTTCTCATTTATGCCAACTAAGTTATTTTTTACATTTTTTGTCAATTTTAATCACGTGACGTACGTTTTAGGGGTAAACCTGAATTTTGAGTCCATTGCAAGTGATCAAAGGCAAAATTATGGCTAAATCAGGGGTTTTTTTTTTATGAATTATGGTTTGATTTTGGAGATTTTGGTGAGTTAGGGTTTTCATTTTAGGGACATGGTACATATAGGTGAATTAGGGTTTCAATTGGGAGAAATGGGTGGTAATGAGTTGGTAAGTTGTTTTAGAATATACTTGTGTTGTAGACATGGGCTTAGCCAAGTTGGCTAAAGCAAATGTGCTCCTAATTTTGCACCCGAGTTCAAATTCCCCTCTCCATAGTTTAAATTCCCCTCTCCATAGTTTAAATTAGTTTAAAGTGATGGAGTGACTGAATTGGCACAAATGAGAGAGTTGAATAACCAAAATGGTACGAAAATTAATTGAATGACCAAAATGAAACTCAAATATAAATTCAGGGTATTGCGTTAAAATATTTGTCACACTTTTTTTTTAAATAATCAAATAGAAACTTCATTAGATAAACTTCAATGATATAATCAAAGACATCAACAAAACATATAAAATATCAATCTCAAGATGGCAACAAAGTAACATGCTAAAAACAAAACTAACATGGACAAAAGCCACACTAAAACCACTAGCTCACATCACCACAATTAACCATAAACCCAAACAAATCCCACAAATCCAACATAACCAAAACCCTACAACAACCCATAAACCTAGACGAACCCTACCACCACCACATGAGGAAGCGTTGTCGCGGCCACATCCACCACCGCATCCGTAACAGATATGGGGAAAATATGATTTCCAGCAATCTATCTGCACAGAAGAGCGAACAAATAAACTAAAACAACAACTTTGCCAAATAACAATTGGGTGATTTGCAACAACTTCCGTCAAAGGCGATGTAGAATCCAATTTAGAGAACATGAGTGGAGTTAGGGAACAAGTTATGAGAGCATGATTTGATAAAGAACATAGACTAAAAGAGGTGATGGAGAACTTCAATCTAACCATGGCTCAAAGAAACCACTACATGAGTTTCCTCCTCCCCCTCTATGGAGTTTTCCTTTAGAACTCACAAATGGAGAGAGCGGCTAGGGTTTCTTTGGGCTAATATCTGTTGCACTTGACATTTCTCTTATTCATTGTTGAAACTTAAAAGTTAATACCAAAAATTAAAATCTCCAACATAATTGAATTTAACGCTATCTTTATCAAAATTTCTCTATAGTAAAACTTCTATCAACTATAATTTTAATTTACACCTTTGAGACCAAATTATGATTGTCGTGGGTTGAGGTAATAAAAGGCCATAATGTTGTAGTTCAAGCGTGGCCTCTCCATGTTTCTACTCACCATTGAAGATTTTGTTAAAACAACAGTGTTGGTTGTGACTGAGAAGAACAATCCATGTTGGTTTGTCCATGGACCCAGCTAGCTTATTCAACTCATTGGCCACCCCCAGCAGAGCTGTAAATTAAATTTTGTACCGAATAATTCCAGGTAACGAAAATTACCATCCACTCCCTCGTAAAATAAAAAAAATTTAACAACTAACCTCAAGTATCTTTTTATTCTTATTTTTATAATATTGAGAGGAAAGAAACTCTGAAGTTTCGATCCTTGTGTCAATCAGGGGGAAGAAAAGGACTACAACCACTGTGGTAACCCTGCTCGATACCTCAAGTACATATTTGATTATATTTCCAAATCACGTGTATAGTATTTTATGAATTAAATTAATAAAAAACTCTCAGATATAAACATTTTTTATAACAGAGAGGCAATGGATCTTACATACATTCTCTTAGGAATGAGATGCTAAGTTGAGTGCACGTAATTGGATAAATATTATGTTAGGCTCAGCTTAGAAAATTCGTAATCTTGCCCCCCAAAAAGTTCTGAAAGTCTTCAAATGCTTCCTTCTGTTTTTTTTATTTGTTGGTAACCATTTTGTCCTTTACTAGTTCAGGCATTTTCTTCTGGCTAAATTAGTAGGTAAATTACGATGTTACCCAATGTTGTAGTGCAATAAGAGCCCCGTAAAATTATAAAAAGTTCTATTACGTTACTGCACTAAAGTATAATCCTAATATATGCATTTAATTATCCTCTATATTGTACTTAAATTCCATTTAAGTTATTCACAACAATTTCATCCACAAATTACTTTACTAAAAATGAAATGTTTGCAACTTGTCTATCGCTATGGATAAAGACTTCTTTGAAATGGAAATAACACTATTTTGTTATTTTCGACTAATAATACTATGACAGACGTGATAATATTTTCATATGATATAGCATTTTTTATTTATCGTAATGTGATATAGCATTATTGGTTAAGAATAGCAAAATATTGTTATAACTAAGTTGTTCTCGTTTCTATGGGGCACAATGAACCTATGGGTTTATACAGTTTTGATATCTACCCTATTTTGTGGCTCCTATCCTGTTATAGATGATGATAAATTAGGCTAGGCGTTGGCCCGAAAGGATTCTTTGTTACTTTTTGTTGGTTTTTAGGTTCGTCGCACATAACAAAGAAAGGGCATATTAAGGGTGAAAGTAAAGGGACATGGAAAATAAGAAGAGGGGTCAACGTGTAAATTTGCAGCCAAAAGAGGGCGAAAAAAGCCGCGTAATTGAGTCGTTGAACTTGAACAAAGACAAAGTGGAGCCAAAGTGTCGCCAGCGCGGATATTTTTATTCCAATTTATTCATAACGCCTAAAAATCTCTAATTGGATTTGGGGGGGTCTCGAGTATAATTTCATCGTCGTCATCCACCACTACGCTGTATCCGCTCGCTGCAAAAAGTGCTCGCCATCCCCTCCTTTCTCCAGTACGCCAGGACCCATTTACTTATTGTTCCTCTCATTTCATCTTTCAATATCTTTTCTTTTTTCTGTTTCCATTTTTCATTTATTGAGATTTTTAAGCTCAGTCAATCAGCCTTAAAGATCCACCATTTTCTCACTTTATTCAAAGGGTCTGCTTTTTCCTGACCCATAAGAATTCTGTTGACTTCATTTCACCATCTCTGCTGCCAGATCCTCATTCATTTGTTCTTGCATTCTTGTGTGGGGTGTGTTTAAGGTTGGATCAGAGATTTTTTTTTTCTTCTTAAAATAAAAAATAAAAATAAACTATTTGTGTTCCATGGGCTTTCAGATCGGTTTCTCAGAAAGTTGAGCAAAAAAGATTTGATTTTTTTTTTTGTTGGGTTTTTCTGTAGATTTGTTGTTAAAGCTGCCAAATTGTGTAACTTTGAGGTTTTACCTCCTCCGAGTCAAAATAGTCGCATATGTGGCTTCTGCTAAATTTTGACGTTTAAATGAATCACTGTAGTTTTAATTTTACATCTTTTATTTTCAAGTTTCTCAGGAATCAAGCAGAGCTCATTTTATTCTCAATTTCACTTCATCTGACTGCCATTTTCCCCTCTGGTTGATTGTTCATTGCAGATAGAAGGTTGAGAGGAAAGCCAAAATCTGCGTCGAAGCCTGTGGTGATATTGGATAATAGAGAAGAATCAGATCTAAAAGCATAAAGAAGCATGTCTTTCATTGGCACCCAGCAGAAATGCAAGGCTTGTGAAAAGACAGTTTACCCAGTAGAGGAACTCTCTGCGGATGGTGTGTCCTACCACAAGGCTTGCTTCAAATGCACCCACTGCAAAGGGACTTTGAAGGTACTCAACCATCTATTGTGGCTCATTTTCTGCTTTTGTTGTTGATTTTCAGTTTGAGTCATGTAACTCGGATGCATCATTTTGATTAGATTAAAAGCAAATTGGATATGTTTTATCCCTTGTCTTCTGCTACATTTTTTGGCTGAGCATTATTGATTTACTGTTACTTCCTACTGGATAGGGATTGCTATATTTGAGGATTCTTAGTACAATGCAAATGAGTTAGTGACAAATAAACAATAATCTCGTGTATGAACTAACATTTTGCTTGGTTTTTTTTTTTCCAACTTAATTAGAATGCCATTTTTTTTTTTGGATTTTTGGTACAATGCAAAGGGTATTGTAATATATAGGATTATTTATGCCATAAAGCTGAATCCTTTTTTATTAAGATATGCAACTTATAGAGTTGTTTATGGAAGTTCCTTCCTTGTTGTTAAGCTTTTGCAATTTTTATGTTTACAGCTGAGCAATTATTCCTCAATGGAAGGTGTTCTATACTGTAAGCCCCACTTCGAACAACTCTTCAAGGAGACTGGCAATTTCAACAAGAACTTTCAGTCACGTATGTCTTTCTCTTTTCACAGATGAAGTCCACCTTTGATAAATTTTTTTGTGGTTTCTTGATTACCATTTTAATGTGCAACAGCTGCAAAGTCAGCTGAGAAGTTAACTCCAGAGCTGGTAAATTTTCCCGACAACATTACATTACATCAAACTTAATTTTGAGTGAACAAATTTTTCTTATGCTGTCTATTGGTTGGTGTTAAGACTGATTCTCAAATGCTTGGGTTTGTTTCAGACTAGATCACCTAGCAAAGCTGCTAGCATGTTTTCTGGAACACAAGAAAAATGTGCTACTTGTGGTAAAACCGCTTATCCACTGGAGAAGGTAGTATCCTAAAATATGTCTTTTGTTGATGATTATCCTTTATACTACTCTATTTTCCCCCTCTCTTTTCTCGTCCCAAATGTGAAAGAATTACGTTGGCAGTAGTGTCCCTTTGTTGCTTTTATTAAGTTTAGCACATGTTCTATGTAATATTCCTGTTTATAATCAGAGGTGTTGGAGGGTATATAAATTTCACATGACCTCGGTTGTAATGAATGAGTTCCTCTGCATTAGTTATTTGAAGAAAAGGGACTAATTTCTTATATAACGTACATAGATATGAATCACAGGCATAGTGAGCTTGTTTCTTGGCTAGAATGTTCAGTATGTGTGGAAGTAGGATTTCATATTAGAAGTCAATTTCCAATGTGAAAATTTGGACAGAGGTGAGCAAGTTTAAAGAAAAAATATGTGCTGATAAGCCAAATGCTATTTTGTCAGTGTCCACATGGACCAATACCAAAGTTAAAGCTCCCCCCAAGATCAATAAACCTGGCCATGATTCTGTATGCCCCTTCCCCTTAGGGGTGATAAAATGGAGGGTCAAATAAAATAATGCACAAATTGTTTTGCCTAAATAAAAGAATTTTCTTTATGAAATGCTTCAATTCCTATACAGTAGTGATGTCTGCTCTACATTATAGTTCCAATCCTCCATTGACCCCAAATTTGAAGGGCAAAAAAAACACAAAAACAAAACAAAATTGAAAATCATGTGAAACTAATTGGGGTTTATTGCACCAAAATTTTGCAGGTGACAGTGGAGAGCCAGGCCTATCACAAGTCGTGTTTCAAGTGTTCTCATGGCGGCTGTCCTATTACACCATCAAATTATGCCGCCCTGGAAGGCATTTTATACTGCAAGCACCATTTCTCCCAGCTTTTCAAGGAGAAAGGGAGCTACAACCATCTTATTAAGTCTGCATCGATTAAGCGTGCAGCAGCAGCAGCAGCAGCCATTCCAGAAGCATAAATGCCATACTTTATGGTTTGATTACATGGCTTTCTTTTGTTTAAGAGTGTTATATCCCCCTCAATTTATGCTTTCCATGGTGGAGTGAGAAACTTGATTCTTCTCTGTTGTCTCCTTGGCTCATCAATCTTGGGCACATTGTTGTGTTTTGCTTGATGTATGTGGTGCGATTCCGATAGTTGTAAAATGAATTTCTTCAGGACTTTATTTGCAGTAAGTTCATGTTGTCACCATTTTGTTCGGCTTTTTACGAAGATATGAGGAGTCTATTTTCGTTTCATTTTTCTGATTCCCTCTCATGTGAACTAGAGATCACCTTATAATCACTAGAGAGCCATGTAATCAGGTTTTATTGATCCTAACTCTAGGGTCCTGGCTAATGTTGATCGACAATTTGTGTACTGAACCTCTTGTCTGTACCCGTCTTCCCCACCGTAAGCAGGCTGAAACTTGAAACTCAGAATTAATGAGACTTCAAACATGCTAATTGTAATCGTAATTGGAGGGAAAGTATAATACAGGACAGTCACACAGATACAGAAAATTTGTTTTCGAGAATATTCAGGAAAAATTAAAGGACATTCGATGGCAATTCACTCAACCACAACAGCAGCACTTTCCATTAGCACAATACATTTTCGTGATCAATTCGTTCTTTCTCTTTATTTTCTTTTTCTATTTTATCAACTTGTTTTGTGGGTATGGCTGGTTCTTGGGGATTGGCTTACTTTTTAGAAGCATTGTTTATACTTGCGTCAGATTTTGCTGTTAAAGAAGTGAACTTGATTCTGGTTTGCCTTTTCTGTTTCTCTTGCCTGAAAACTGGGTTCGTAAAATCAATGCTTGCTGCAGTTCTGTGAAGGTTGAGGTGCTCCACCAGAGGTGATATATTGGTCCAATCTTTTGCATGCAAAATCATACTTTGGACGAGGTTCGTTTTCTCTCTTGTTTTACAAATTCATGTTTTCCTCCCAGAAATAGGTGACAATAGGCGACTTCAACCGATCATGTAAGCATTGAATTGGTACTGAAATTCTAAGCACAGAAATGTTTGCTTGTGTTGTAGTCTTCTAGACATAAGATGTTCACATCTAAAGACGTAATCACTACAGAAATAGAGGAGCCGGTTAGTTTAAACTTTTCCCTAAGGTATTTGAACTCATCCACCAAGGCAACCCAAGTGGGAAACCAGCTGGTGAGAATCAGCAAAGGCTTTGGATCTGTCTGTTCTTGAGGATGATGTTGCCAAGCCTGAGATGAGTTACAAAGGGTTTTACTTGGCTCCCAAGATAGAAGAGGAAAACGAAGCTCAAACAGATTCCACAAACCAAGTGGAGAAGAAGCCAACAAAGCTGGGCCTGTAGCGGATAGCAAGCCTGAATTGGAGAGCAGAAGCCAGAAGAGGAGAATGAGGGTGAAACTCAATGCCACAGCAGCCACAACTGCGGAACAGAAAAACAAGCCTCAAGTGGAGACAAGCGCTGAAATTGAAGTGATTGATCCATTGAAATTGAGTCTGAAACTTAAATTGGAGCTGAAACAGAAATTGAATGCGGATTTGAGGTTGAAGTTGAGTAGTTTCATTCATCTAATCAGATTGCCATCCTATTCCTACCTATTAGCTCTTAGATATCATTGAGCTTGTTTGTGATTCAGAGTTGAAAAGTTTTAGACTAGTTAATGATGCAAGTTCATCTTGCTTAACAAGTGAAGCTGTTATCTTATATCTTAAATGAAGACCCTCTAGTGTAGTTGTTTGGAGTATTTACTCCTTTAGGCAAGGTCTTAAGTTCGAGTCCTAGAATCCGTGTAGCGTGTGTGAGTGAGTTTAGTATATTATTGCCCCTTCATATAGGAAAGGTCCAAAAAAAAAAAAAAAAAAAAAAATTTGAAGACATTCTTTCTGGATGTCATCATTGGCCCAATGATTTCATTTATAAGAGTTTATCAGAAAATGGTCGGCAAACAAACAATGTTGTGGCTCTTTTTACAAGTCGCAACTAACAAGCATAAGGCTTTAAAAACCTCGGTCTGAGATACAAGTACAAAATTGTGAAATTATGAATGTTTTCTTTCATTAATTAATCAATATAAGAAATGTTAATAACAGACTACAACCCTTTTTCTGAAAGAATAAACGATAAAAATATATTTCCTCCGTAAACCCAAACTGGGAATAATAGAGACCATACTAGTCACTTATTAAGTTTCCTACTTTTGACTTATCCTGCGTTGTCGCTGATACAAATGGAAGCCACGCACTTAGGCCTCCAGGGGAAAAATAGAATTCGTAGAGGCAAATCCCGGCACCAACATGTGGCGCCAACTTGCCTCCAGGATGACCACCGCTGTTCTCGCAGTATGGAAAACAAAACATAGGAAGTTCCACCAGATGCTTTCCCAGAATCATCATTTACTTCGTTTCTTGGCTTCACTGTAAAGGATCACTCCAAAAACTGTGAGAGAATAACCCATCATTCCAGTCACGGAAACAGGGTTTCTAAAAATTAATATTGAGACCACCACAGCTACAGCTCCTTTAGCATTTCCTAGTACCTGGATAACCACAAAGTTCCATTTGTTACTTGCAACAAGACCAGGAAAAGAAACGTTAAAACTTAGTAATGACAATACGAAAATGTGAGAACTAAATACATCATTCTTCAATTTAATCAAGCATAAACTGCTCAATATTTCACATTAAGCATGATCATTTTGTCTGAACATATTTAACCAAAATGGAGGAGACGGAGCTCCTTTCATCAGTCAACATAGCCATGCAAACAGCGGAGCCACTAATGATCCAATAAGAACTTACCCAGCTACATAGGGTGGCTACAAGAACCAGTTTCCCAAGACCAACATACTTTTGGCCTTACCCTTGGCCTAATAGTGCCTTAATCTAAAGCAAATTGGTCCTAGCTTATAAATTCAGCTTATTATAGTGGTAACGTCCCCATATCATGCATCCTTAAAACAGAACTCGTCCCTATAAGTTTGGATGATTCATATCCTAGCAACAAAATTGAATATCTTTCACCACCTTAAACCCTAAAGATAGCCCTGCAACTTCAATACTCCCCAAACCATACTTGTTATTCATGAAATCTTCTAAATGCTAGAACATCACACGTGTTTAACAGCATTCATAATACATTCTGATTAACAATATACAAATGCCTGGATGAAGAAGGGAGACAAACCTGAAGAGTCAGAGCACTGGTGTGTTTTGTGACCAAGAAGTTGGTCAGATTTACAAAATATGCCAATGCTGAATTGAATAGCAGATACCATATGATCTTGACATCATCTCTTGCAAGAGCTAGTGTTATACCAACCACATTTTCTTCCATGATAAGTGTTGCAGGAAGTAGGAAAACAACAGCTATCGGAGCCATATATAGAAGGAGGTTCATGGAATTCAGCTTCTCCCTGGAATATAGAGGCAAGCCATTCAGTGCCAATTTTCAGTTTAGAGAGAATTTCAATGAAGAAGAAATAACTAATGCCATCAACTTCAACCAAATACAGAATGATAGAGCAAATACCCTTCGGAAGAAAGCAAAATCCCTTGAAGCACTGATTTAAGTGCCCTTGCAGCAGTTGCTGCGACACAAATTAAGAAACCAAACAGATGGAAGCTTGGTTCACCCTGTGGCCATGTAAAAAGATCAAAACTATTAGATGCATTGTGGTATGGTCGAATCAAACTGAAGGTTCATAACTTGACAAGAACTTATCAGATCTCAGGTTCAAAATTTATGTTCCCATTTTGTTTTGGTAGATCTTCTCACAATTATTTTTCTCTCAACTATCAGATTTTAGTTCCCATACAACCATAGGACAGTTAAAACCAATTGGAATTATACACAAAAAGAACAACCCAATTGCAAAAACTGCCACCAATCCATCCCAACCCATATCCCACCAATTCACAGACTGGTTGCTCAATTCTCATCCAAAGCAGCTCATCCCAAAGCAAACCCATTTCCAGAATTCACAGTAATTCTCCGTTATATACTTGAATTTACAATAATAAAGCAAAAATTAACAAGAAGGAAGAGCTCATACCCCACTTGCAATGATGACCCCTGTAACAACAGGAACGAGGGTGAGATAGGTGAGCCAAGCTTCCCTTTTGAGAGTCATAAAGTAGGCAAAGACGGCGGTGAAGAAAGGCGTGGTGGCCCCAATAGCCTGGTTAAACGAGACCGGCAAATACCGAAGCGAAATGTTCCCAAAAACGACCGACACACAAAACACAAGGCTCAGCGCCGTGATCTTCAAGAATTGGACCCGGGATCGAATGGTTTGCATAGGAACCATCTTCATCCAAGCAATTGCTATGTAGCTGAGCAAAGAACAGGCGGTCATGTGGCACATGGTGAGGAAGATCGGGTACTTGAAGCCATAGTTGCTGAGTAAGTACTTGTTCAGCAGCAGAACCCCAATGTTGGATGAGTACCAGGCGGTGACGAGCCCGATCGTGAACAAACGGCTCTTGCCCTTCATTTTATGAGGTGGGTCTCGATGGGACGGCTGAGATTTTGAGGCAAAACCAAGAAAGTGTTAGGTTCAGGTGAGGTGGGATCTGTTAGGGTTGGGGCATTGGTGAAACCCAGGTAGAGAATGACAAAGTGGGTTATATAGAAACATGGGTTGGCCTCCCATGGATCTGAGAATTGAGGTTCATTGAAAAGACGCAGAATTTTATGAAATTTAAATGAAAAACAATGCGAAAAATAAAGAATTTTTAGAAAGTAACAGGCAGAGAGAAAGAGGATTGAAAATGGAAATGGGTCTCTGTTAAAATTAAGAGAGGCTGCGTCGTTGGGTCAGAGTTTTGAGGACGACCGACGAGGAATGTGCCTCTTCTGCAAATAGGGGACGAGAGGGAGAGAGAGAAAAAGAGAGTTTTAAAGCAGAGAGAGGTAAACGCGTACGGGAGAATTCACTTCATTTCTTTTCTTTCTTTGTTGTTATTTAAGTTATTAGTTTAATTCGTTTTTTCGTTTTTTCGTTTTTTCGTTTTTATTTTTCTTTTGTTGTAAACTATAAGCAAAGTAGACTTTGACCATATTCAGTTTTTAACATAAATTAAATTTGTATATATTAATTTTAATTTTAATGACCATTTCAATTAAATTTGCTTCATTTTTTTCCCTACAAAGATTTTGACTTTTAACCTTTTTTTTTATGGGAACTTTTATGAAATTTATTCCGGTTCATCAAATTTATTTATTTATTTATTTTTTATAATGCGATCATCAAATTTACTTTGACCTTCATTTTATTTAATGTTTTGGAATGCTTTTTTTTTTTTTCATTTTTGATTTGCTTGTAGTAGACTTTATATCTTGACACAAGTAGACAACACTTCCACATGAAATTAAAGGATAATTCCATGAAAATGGTCAATCCCTACCTAGATTGTTATAAAACCCACCAAATCCAAAAAATCCCAACATCCAACCTCCATTTATTTGTTTTCCGAAAAAAAACCCATGAACTTGAGGTGTTAAAGTTAACCCCATTCTCTATTTTAATGCAGGCGCTGGACCAGTCGTCGCTAAATGTAAACAAATAAATTTGAGATTTATTAATATTAATTAGCTAAGAGTTTAAAATTGGAAATACATTTGGACCCCTATTTAGTATGAGGGCAATGAAGACAATGACGCGTATGGAATTTAAGTGTGGGATTAAGAATTGTCAACGAAGAATGCTCTTCTTCTACGGCCAACGCGCTTATTAGAAAATTAAAAGATGTTAGGCAAGCTTATGCGAATCTGGCCACCAATTGATAAAAAATATTCAAGTACTAGAAAATTGGACAATGCTTCATGCAAGGGACTATATGAACATTATCAGATGCTTGTTCTTGTTTGTATGTGTTTTTTTTTTCCTTGGATGAATTCTTTACATGATTTAAGGTGCACGAAAGATTTTTTGTATTAAGATAACAAGATATTTGTTTGGTAAAACTATTGACTTCATTACATAATTTTGGTTCCAACTAAATGCCCTTAAATAGACTGCTTAGGTAGGAAAATTAGTTGAATTGCTTGCTTAAACATTTTACCGATTACACGCATTGTTTGTGTGTCAGTATATATTTTGTAATGCTGATAATGGAATCATATCTTTAAACCGCATTATGTGACAGGTGATACTATAGGTAATAAATGATCTTCCATGCCACATAATATGATTTTAAAATGTGATTCACATAGCACCCAATCTCTGAATAAAAGAGTTAATAAAAGCAAATTGAGAAGAGAGAGTCCAACCTTCTTATCTGGCCATGTATAGCCCAAGGCTGGTAGTGGTTGACCTTCAACTACCTCTTCGAAACCTTCATTACTAGCTGCTGCTGTGCTTGCACCCAATTCAAAGTTTCGAACTTTTGTGCTTCTAAAACTTGTAAATGATAGTGTAGAAAAACTTGCACATCTTCTTGAAGAACAGACAAGTACTGACTTACTCAGTTGCTTTGCACCACCTGAAAATTCCCAGAAATGTCAATAACTTTCCCAATTGCCAAAGTAGAAGAATTTGTGTCTCTTTGTTGGAATCTGAGCAAATTTTTTAAAATGAAAGAAATTGATCGTAAGACCGCCATTTGGGTTCACTTAGATAACCAAATTAAACAACATTTACATATGTTATCCATGAATCTGGTGTCCTGTTTTTAAAAACTCAATATTATTTTCAGCAACCAAACTCCAGAATTCATCTGAAGTACCCAACAATTTAAAATACAATTTTGTGCAATTAAGAGAGAGAGAGCATACAATTGAAGGGTACAAGAGGGGCTGAAGCATTCAATTGAATCTGTGCCATTAAAGAAGGAAAAACAACCTCTGATTTTTTTTCTGTGTGTTCAGGTACCAAAACCGAAAAAGAAGAAGAAAAAAAAGAGAGAGAATTGCAGAGAGAAGGAAAGTGGGCTAAAGCCTAAAAGGGGTGTTAAATTTTGTTGAGTTGAGCAAGTGAAGGTGAATTTCTGTTCATGGCTACCTGAAACCACTGTTGTTGTGTTGTGATGAGTTGAGCAGGTGAAGTTGAAGGTGAAGCTCTCCCGGTGCTAACGTGGCATTGGTGGGTTTTGACCTGCAAAGTGCAGAGAGCCGAGAGTAGAGTATATTCTGTTTCTACTTTACCATTGGTCTGGATGGTGAGAGAATATCCAATACCATCCAATCCGATCCTCCCCTGTGTAGCAATTAGTCCAAGTTTGATAATTTGTCTCGTTTTTCCACCAGCTGACAGAGTCACCAAGGCATGCCAAGTGGTGCTTATTTTGTTTTCATGGATAAAGATTTTGGTCACAGTCAAAGGCGCCTTCAAGCTGCAAACTACAACATAACATCATATAGGTCGTGATCACTCTTAACGTTGAGCCTAAAATACCTTAAATCGTTCGTTCTTTAAAAGAGCGTTTAAGTATTGCAGTTTAATTACGAGGAAGCCATGTTTTTCACTCTAATATTGACTCTTTTATTTTCTCATGTATTAAGATATAGAAGTTAAAATCAATTAACTTTTTGTTTAGTAATATTGTATTTCTCTTCTTAAATGTTGAAAGAAGTTACGAGTTTGATTGAATCATCGTTCCCTATTCATGACTCTTTTATTAAGGGACTTGTCCCGATTGCTGACTTGGATGATGAATATGGATGGTGAATGGGGATGCTTGCTCACTTTGAGGTTAGGCAGTGAAGATGAGTCCAAGGTCCTCCAAATGCACAGAAACTTAGCATAATTCAGCCCATGTGAAAATGCTGAAAACCCGGGTCATGCAATGACAAATATCTGCTGAAAGTATGCAATGTAATGTAATGTCCTGCCAAACTTATAGATAACCCTGATGAAAGATCATCCGCTCAAATCAATAACTTTAGGACTTTTGGATCTTGGTGCTGAACCATATGTTCTAAAATCGAGAATCCTAAGCATTTGATTCTGGCACTTTGTCTGATGCAACCTTATAATACGGCTTCCTTGGATAAAGAGGTTATTTTTGTGTCATAGTTAGGAAGGAGGGACGGGGAGAAAACTCACACATACGAATACCACAGGGACTTAAATGCGAGACCATTAAAAAGCATGCTAAAGGTGTGGACTAATCGAACTAATTCCTTATTGGTCTTGAACAAGGAGTTGAAGAAGCTCATTTTTGTTTTAAATCTCTCTTTAGATTTTCTCAAAAAAAAAAAAAATTATCTCTGAAGATTTTCTGTGTTCCTATTATTAGTCTAGTAAATTCCCATCATCCTAAAATGCAAGAAAATGCAGAAGAAAAAAAAAACAATTAATGAGATTAAATATGTTGAAATGTCACATCTTACATGAAAACGATGTTGCGCACCTCTGAGTCTCAAACTTTGAAATGTCTTGTGCACGAGGCCTGCACTTCAAGGAGCAACCAAATGTTTATTTGCCATTTGGCCGAACTTGACATTCTTACAAGGAGAAATGGGATTAGCCTAACTAATTTTATGCCGTTAATCAAGTTAGCAGACGCTTGTCCCATCTGTTTTTGGTCAAACTCAGTTACCCACCTTCCTTTTTTACTGACACTGAGTTTGAGCATGCAACTAGAAGTTACTTTGATTACTGTATACTGATTAGCATACCAAACTCGTGATTAAGACGGGTCGGTGTCGAATTAATTTGGTCATAATTGGGTGTGGATTTTAATGGACAAGCATGTTAAGAGAGAACCAAATGACAGATTTCTAAGGAACAAGGACAATAGCTCAATTGGCACATATGGAGCATGAGCTATAAAAAAGTGTACGCCAAAGCTTAAATCTTACAATTTTGATCGTGTGGTTGGCTTGTGAACGTGGTCGACATTTGCCTACCTTAAAGTTTAAACAACAGCTTTTACATCACATGCCATTTGATTACAAACGAAAGCAAAGCTCCACCACTCAAGGGTTTTGTATGTAACTGCAAAACAAAGGCAAAATGACCTAAACAACATGTTAAATCGCCACAGTTTCCGCGCCTTTGGTTTGGCACTGTGCATTGGAGGCAGAGATTATCTTTCGATAGTTCTTTCATTCTTTTGATGTCCCTTTGCGTAATTGCATTTTACTACATGGGTTTTGTTTAATTCTATTTGGGCTTGAGATGCAAACATTTCTTGGTACCCTTCTTCGCACTTTGGTTTTAGCCTTTTAAAAGGCCCTTTACATTGAATTTTACATCATCATTCAATTAGCTCCATGTAAATTTACATCATCCATCCATTAGCTTCAGTTTGAGAGGAGCTTCTATAACGAGGGGTTCAACCAACAGTCTAATAACAACTCTGCACTTGATCAAACGGCTATTAAAGACCCCCTTATTATAACCCCTAACTGTAGCCTCCCTGCAGTTTAAGCCGTTTTAGATGGGTCTGGGGACCAAATCTTTTAGGCAAGTTTGATTCGTTATGATAGCGACTAGTGAAGGAATATGAGTGAAGCAAATGCCAGGGCTCTACAACTCTGTCCAGGCGGCTATTAAAAACCCCCTTATTATAACCCCTAACTGTAACCTCCCTGCAGTTTAAGCCGGCTCTACAACTCTGTCCAGGCATGAGTAAAAAGCATAACACAAACAGCAAGTTACTTTTCACAATCGTATATAAAGACAAACAAAGGCATAATCGACAATGGCCCCAGAAACAACGGTCATCTGAAACAACAATGTGAACAAATGGGCTTTTTAAGGGATCGGCCGTTGCCCTCATTGGGGAATTTTAATATAGCATTTCATAATATTAAAAACCCAAATTGGAGAAAAATATCCAACAAGAGAATGCTGCTTCATTCAAAACTTTTCCTTCATGAGTAGTTTAATGAATATTCAAACACAAAGTTGAAATGGTCGGGACGATAAGCATTAAAATTAGTGACTATTGAATAATGTTCTGCCATCCAAACAAACAAAACTGACTCCGCCTCAAACAAACAATACATCTAACTTGGCTCGCAAAAACCATATAAAACTAAGAAACCTTCAAACGACGAATCTCTATCATCTATAAGTCCTGAGCAACTGCAAGAAAGAAAAATGAGCACAAGGTTAGAACCTGGGTAGAAGAGTTTTTGCTAGAAACTCAACAAAACCAAAAGAAGCACTGCGAAATAAGATTATGTCATAAACAACAAGCATCTCTATCCTAAGAACTGCAATATGATCTCAAGTTTCCAGGACGAAATTGAAAATATAGCTAGAAACAAAACAAAACAAAACAAAATTGAAATGTGCATTGCTGCAAACTAAATAATTTAGACAGCAAACTCCACAAGTACAAAGAGAAGGGAATCAAATCAACACTAGCTTAACAACTCAATAACCAACAACCTATAGATTACGGGGCAAAACCTCCAATGTATCTCTACCAGGCATCAAAATGAGCACAAATAAAAGATATCATGAAAATGTAAAGTAATTACTAGAGTCAAAACCCAGGCATCAAAATTATGTAAACCAGTAAAGGCTCACTGGTGAAACCCACAGATAAATGAATGTATCAAATAGAAGTAAACATCTGGCATGTAATCAAATAGAGGATTTCAGAATCAATTGAGACAACACAGTCAAAGGGATTACCTTCTAGGCATATATAAATGTAAGCAACCAAATCCTACCCTACACTATGCTAAGCTAAAATGTCAAAAGTAATACGTAAATCAGCCAATAATCACAAATGTAAATATATATCCGAACATTGAACACAAGGCACAACAAAACTATTGCATTCTCCATAATGAAACTGCAAAAACTCAATTTCACAAAAACACAGACATGTGTTGTGCAACAATAAAAGACAAAAACACATGCTGAAGTAGCATATTCATCCACATTGTATGAGGCAAATCCAGCAAATCTTACAATGCTAAATCAAAACTTCAAATACAAACAGCCATGCACAACATACACTGCATACAAATAACCGTAGAACTAAAAATCAAAGCAAAACAAAACTCAAAGAAAAAGTACCTTATATATTGCTGGGATACATGAATACCCTAACACGAGCACCCTACAAAGGAAGCACAAAAAAAAAACACAATCAGAAATGGCATTGATAAAAGACTACTACACATATAGCACACTAACATTTTTAATATAACACAATACCATGGATTTGGGTGGCAAATTGGAAGTGAACTTAGCACGAACGATGCCACTGTTACCATGAGGCCTGGAAACCTTGCCCCAAATGCAGCGGTAGTGGCTCCCATTCTTCTTCACCTTGGCCTTGTAGATGTACGCCAAGCGCTTTCCAGCGTACCATGCCACCTCCTCTTTGGTGTTCACTCCATTGATCTGAATCAAGGAGGTGCTAGGGTATTGATTCGACTTAGACCTAACCAAAACAATCAGTCAGCTCAAACCCTAGTCTCCATTTAGCTCACAACCGAAGAACAAAATCAAATCTTCTTCAATTTTATGGATTTATCAGTAGAAAAACAATTGCAGCCAAACATTAATAAAAAGCACAATACAAAATCAATTACCTTTTGTATCCGAGAACGGTGCCCCCGACGTAGAGTCTGATATAAGACATTAGAGTGAAAGTATTACAAATCTGATACATGTAATCGGATTAACATTTCCAGAAATTAGGGTTTTGGGGGAGGCAATCAATGGATCAATTACCTAATTCGTTCTCCTTGGCGTTCCTTCACCATTTTTGCGTTTTGGGGTTTATGCCTCTACCAGTAAGCAACCACAGACGCCTGCGTAGAAGAAGCACTAAAACCCTAGTTTGGTTTGCAAGAAGATTACGGTATTTATATAAAAGGGAGTGATTTTGTAGATGGGCCTTGTTATGGGTATGTAACCCACTATCGATTATAAGAAGGCCCAAGTAAGTATCTATGAGTCCAATTAAGCATTTCGGATCCTAGCCCAACCCAAATCTGAAAGCTTTTGTATTTTGATTTTTTTATTATTATTATTATTATTATTTATAAATGATCATGCTTCATGGTCTAGTGTTATTTTTCTTCTCAGCTTGGAAGATATCCTAAATTCAAATTTTCCCTCCCCGATGATTGAAAAAAAAAAAATTTCCTTTATAGATTTATAGCTGAAGTTAGGGATACTAGTGTAAGAGATTTATGTTCAAAGTATTCAAATAATGTTTTTTGTATCATATCTATTCATTATGCTTATGTCAAGTAGGTTCCGACTTTGTAGAAAATATGGTGAGTAAACATGTTTATAAGTCAACGGGATCTAGTCTATTGGAAAATGGTCTTGACTTGTAGACAAGTGTTTTCAGGTTTAGAAAACCTTTGTATTTATGGTAATTCATTCCAAAATAACCAAAAAAGAAAAAAGAAAGAAAGATTGTTTGGTGCAGGTGGAACACCATCAACATTTCTTGTGTACGTTGGGGGTTTTGTTTGGATAATATGTGGTGCTTGCTCTGTTTAAGTTTTGAATTACCAACACAAATTATATATATATAGCCAATAACATCACAAACACAGAGCCTCATCCGCCTTATAATCCGCCCCCACTTTAAATTCTAGACCCATTAAATAAAATAAAAACGAATTGAATTCACAAACTTTGTAACACTAACACAGGCCGTTACCTCCTCCACCTCCACCCACTAACTAAACTTTAATCTCCTCCCACGTTCCCTCTCTCTCTTTCAAGCTTCTATATCCCATTACTCTGCATCTCCTCTGTTTCTCTGTTTCTTTCTCCATGTCAAACTCTGCTGCTGATCATCACAACTCATGCACCAGGTCAAGGAGACGTGTGCATGAAGCCATAGAAGAACAAGATACTCCTGTCAAGTCCGATGACGCCAACGTTAATGCCGTCTTTTTTCGCCGTAGAGTGCGCAGGTTGTCTGAATTCTCAAGAGGGTGGTGCAGATGGGCTTCCATGGTTTTGATGGTGTTAGCTTTTGTGTCAGTGCTGGCCAAGTTTGCTTTGCTCAGTACGTTTCCGGAATTGAGGATGATGGAAACAATAGGTTTCATTCGACCAGGGACATCATCAACAATGCAACAAAACATGGTCAGTGAAGGTGGCAGCAATTATTTGACTCAAATACAGGAAGGTTCCAGGTCAGATTGTTATTTTTTTCTGCATTTTTTATCCAGTCATGAAGGTTAAGAAAGATATATAAGTTTAGTCCAAATATTGCTATGCCATATGAACAAATTTGTTATGTATTGAATAATCTTAGCTCATATTAATGTTAGACTCAAGATTGATGCATGCTCACTTGCAAAGTTGCAGTTGGGTTTACTTGGATCATCTGTCATTTTATTACTGATAAGGCTTTGATATTCTTCTTACAGTTGGGGTATCATTTTTTTGTAACCTGAGATTGTGATCCCATCTTTTATTTGATTTCTGCTAGTCAGACTCGTGATATTTGGGCGCCACCAGAGAATGCTAATTATTACCAATGCTTAAATCGATCGAAGAAGGAATTTCGTACGTCCCGAAAGTTTTCATCCCCAATGAATTATCTTTTGTGATACTACGTTGGAAACTAGTCATCACAAACAATACGAATCGTTTTAATTAAATTATTAGTTTCATTTGTAACAGGGAATGGAACAGCCACAAATGGCTATCTCCTAATTCGTGCCAATGGTGGATTGAATCAAATGAAGTTTGGGGTAGGCAACCAATTAAGCTAGCTTCTGTGTTTTGGGACTTTCATACTTTTCTTTCTTGGGTTTCTTCTGAATAAATTGAACTTGCAGATAGGTGACATGGTTGCAGTAGCAAAACTTATGAATGCCACTCTTGTTCTCCCTTCTTTAGATCACAAATCCTTTTGGACCGACCCGAGGTTAGGATTCTTAGTTAATTATACTGGCCCATATTAGATTAGGCTATTGTGGTTGAAAAGTTAACATCCCTTCATTCTCTTTTGCATTTGATTTGTTCAGTGTTTTTAAAGAAATTTTCAACTGGAAGAACTTCATGGAGGTTTTAAGAGATGACATCATAATTGTAGAGTCACTCCCACCAGAGCTTGCAGATGTGAAGCCCCGGGTTAAGGCTCCGGTTTCTTGGTCGAAGGTATGGTCAAGATTGTTTTTAGCCTTTTTCAATCATACCAATGGGATTTGAATCTAACAATGTGTAACAATTTGTGACCAGCCCAGTTACTATAAACAACAGATGGTCTCATTATTGCAGAAGCACCAGGTGCTCAAATTCACCCTCACAGATTCCCGACTTGCTAACAATGTTGCTACCTCAATCCAGAGGCTCCGCTGCCGAGTTTTGTTTAAGGCTCTGAAATTCACAGCTGAAATCGAACAACTCGGGATGAAGTTGGTTGACAGATTAAAGAACAATGGTAGCAGATACATTGCTCTCCATTTAAGGTGTGTCCAAGAAATTGACTATGTACTTGACAACAAAATGTGTCCTTCATATATTGTTGCTGTATAATTTTCTAACCAGTGACAAGCACATTATATTTGTACATGCAGATATGAAAAGGACATGCTTTCTTTCACAGGCTGCAGTCACAATCTTACCAGAGAGGAGGATAGAGAGCTTGAAACAATAAGGGAGCAGACGCCGCATTGGAAGCATAAAAGGATCAACGGCACGGAGCAGAGACACTTAGGACAATGCCCCATGACCCCAAGAGAGGTTTCTGTGTTCCTTGAAGCAATTGGGTTTCCTTCAGATACAAAAATATACATAGTGGCTGGTGAGATTTATGGGCAAGACGGGCTTAAACCAGTGCAAGACAAGTATCCTAATATATTTTTCCACTCAAATTTAGCAACTGAAGAAGAGCTACAACCATACAAGGACAAGCTCAATCAGCTTGCTGCCTTGGACTATATTATAGCAGTGGAGAGTGACGTTTTCATCTACTCTTATGATGGAAATATGGCCAAGGCAGTCCAAGGTCATAGAAGATTTGAAGGGTTTAGGAAAACAATCAGCCCTGACAAGTAAGCATAACTATTGCCCAATATATTAAACCAAATCTTCATTTAAGCTCTCTCTAATATTCAAACTTATGTGCCTTGCAGACAAAGGTTTGTGAGATTGATTGATAAGTTGGACAAGGGCGTGATAACTTGGAAAAAATTCTCGTCCTGGGTTAAGAAGTTACACGAAAATAGGATTGGAGGACCATATCGCAGAATTTCCAGAAATTTGCCCAAACTTGAGGAAAACTTTTATGCAAATCCTTTTCCAGGTTGCATTTGTGAAAGGTCTAGTGGCTCAGACTCAACATCCACAACAACCCAAAAGATCAAAACAGGGAGACGAAAGTTAATAGGAAGGGTGTTTTAAGTGTGGCTCGAGCTGTAGATATTCATGCAAAGATTATATCTTTAGCTAATGTAGCTATCTCAAATCATGTACATACAAAGTGTACTGAAGCAGCAGATGGGTTCTCCCTTAAATATCTGTTCTTTGTGCATTTGATGAATCTTAGATAGGTAGAAAACTAAGAGAAGCTCATATTGGGAGATGCAGTCTAAGGTTACAGAATTTTTTAAGACTGTTGGAGATTCGAATTTAGTCTGTTCCCTACTTTTGTCTAAACTTTTGTAAATTATTACACATGAGAAGGTTTTTCTTTTTCCATTTTCTTTTTCCTCTTTTGGGTAAAGAAAAAATAAAATTAAAAAGAAAAGGCTAATTATGACAAATACTACTAGGCGCTGGCTGGCCCAAACAAGGATATACATTCAGCAGGCTCATCCAGCCCAACACTAAACCAGAAATTTTAAAAAGAAAGAAAAAGCAAGCAGAAAAAAGAAGCGCACGTTCTACTTGTTCCTGTAGTCTCGCTGTGTGAAGCCTTCGCTTTAGCCACCATTTACACCTCCAATCCAAGTCTGTCTCTCTGAGATCAGGTGCTAGCATCAGGTTAGTGGGTTTTTATTTTCCTTCCCAATCTCTAAAATGGCACTTGTATTTTATCAATTTCCCATAACATTGGTAATTTGTAAGTTTAATATGTATTTCTCAATAACTGAGTTGTTCTTGGAAACATTTCTTCCATTGAAGCTGCCCGGGTTTATATTTAAGCTTTTACATCTTCAATCTGACTTGGGTATTCTTGATTTTCATCTATTACGCATAGATTTACATATGTTTTGAGGTTTACCGCGCTATTTGAGGGGATTCGATTTCCTAGGTTGCTAGGTTTTGCGTCCGATTGTTGGAAAAGGCCAAGTGTGGTACTCTGGGGTTGTCCCATTTTTGGAAAAGGCCAAGTTACTGTTGTTTGTGGCAGAATGCTATTAGTTTTTATTTTTTCATTTTAGAATTGGTGTAAAATGTTGTTGTTTTCTGGGTCATCAGGCTGGTCATTGGAGCTTAGTTTTCAACTTATGAAAAATTCTCAATAACCTAACCGATTGATCAAAGATCTAGTTAATATTCAGCCTGGAAGAGTTCATTTCAGTCCTATGTTTTAGATACTGAGGTCCTAGTCGTCACCGGAATTTTATATATTCTCCACATGAAGGTTAGGAAACTGAGAAAGCACAAACAAGTGCTCTATGATTCGCCTACGTGGTCTATATCTACTTAGGTATTATAAGCTATGTGGAATTTTCATCTACAAATAGATGTGGACTCTTGCATAGCCATCAGTGAATAGCTGATGACTTGGCAGCTGCATTTAAACACTCATCCCTGGATACTTTCATACTCTTTGGTGCAGTTGCCCGTGTCCATTTACTGACAAATGCAAATAGGACTGCATGTCTTTGAAACTATGGCAACTTCATTACAAATGTGAAATTAACTTCTCCGGAGAATCATTCTATGCTTTCATTTTCTGCTGCACGGAAAAAGTTGTTGAACTGTTCTCCTTTTTCTCATTTACATATTAGATTGAAGAGGGGATCGGGAATGGGGATTAAATGCCTAAAACTCAGAGGCATTTGTAGCTTATATGAAATAAATTCTTCTTTTTTCAGGTAAATGGGTTTGATGACACTACTTGAAGGCTTTCTGCTTCTTGCAAATGCACTAGCAATATTAAATGAGGACCGCTTCCTTGCGCCTAGAGGATGGAGCCTCTCAGAATTCTCAGTGGGCAGGACAAAGTCAGTCAAAGGACAGATTATAGGTCTCATTTATGCAACACAGTACTTGAGAGTTCCTCTCGTACTACTCAATACCGTCTGCATTGTTCTAAAATTGATATCTGGGTGATGCAAAATTAGGTAAGATAAAGATTTCTATGTTTACGGGATAATATCCTCTCTTTTTTCTTATTTGCATTTGTTTGTTAAATATTGTAAGATTAGTACAAAGTTCTAAACCCACACTCTTTGTATTCTTCTGTTTTCCCCTAGTATCATATTGTCCAAACAAACTTACTGTTGAGCTTTTGCTCAGGTTGGTTTCTTTACTACTCTGGTGAAGTGTATGTGTTAACTCTTAACATTTTTATATGCACAGCCCTGAGCCAATATCTCCTGGTTTGATGTAGTATTATGCAGTTGATAATTCGATAGTATTTTGACAACATATGAAAATGCCATACTTTGCGTTCACTCTACAATAATAAAGGTGACGGAACAAGTGAAAATTTGGTTAATTAGGAAAGTATGCATCTCATATCAATTATTCTACCAAGTAGCCGCAACTGGTTGCAAAGTTGTTCTTACCTTTGTATTGTGCACAGGAATATTGTTGAAACACTTAGATTAATGTTCAGTCTAATGGAACACTATTATATCTATGAGAGCATTCTTTTACTCGGGACCTGAGCTTGGCTTAGTTCTTTTCTGTGCTGGGTAAAAACTGCTAATGTCATAATTTTATTCATAATGTCATTGAAATTTTCTTTTCTTTCTGAATGGTTGCAGATGGTTCTGAAGATTCATCAAAGTGATATGGGAAATCTGCCAAATGGATCTCTGGTTTCTTGGAAGGCTGAAGCATTAGGTTGATTGATATTGTTTGATTGTTGTAATTTTGAAATAGCTCTTGCACCTCATTGTTCGGAAACTATTTGCCAATGTATCAATTGTGCATTTTAACGTCACTCTCTCTGTCTCTCATCCTTCCTTGCCTTTCACTTTTCTATCTGTTAGCAATAAAAATTCCCTCAAAATTTATTCAAGGATTATTGCTTCGAATGTATTGACCTTTCCAAAATATTAACTGATGGTGTTTTTGCTACTCTTTGTTCTTACTCTGATAAACCTTGTACAGTACATGGACTAATTATCAAACATATATACTAAGAGGGCAAATTTTACTTTTTGGATGTGATAAAATTTTATCTTTATCCTATCAGGTATAATATCGTCTGCGTTAAGATGTCATGTATGCTACTTGACTCTGCAGGAAACAAATCTTTGAACAATTAAGCTATGCTATTAAATGCTTAAGCTTTCAACCAACAAAAGACAGGGGCCTAACTGCCAAACGTAAATGAAATACATTTCGTGGGATCAAATGAAAAAGGGAAACCTAACCTAATCATAGATCAGCAAATACGTGGTAAGTTTTAGAATCTACTGCTATGAGCCTCAAGGCTGAGATTAAAGCTGCAACGGCCAAAAGGGCAAAGAAACCAACATTTAGCCAATGCCAGAGCTTTTGCGCTGAAGTGAGTTTGTCCTTCTTTGCCATCAGGTACATGTGGTTTGCAAGAATAAATGTGAGAGGGAAAGTGCTGATGGCTCCTGTGAGGCTCATGAAATCTCCAAGGAATGGCAGAAGAGCTGAAACCAGTGTGTTAATGGCTAAGTAGCCACCTCTAACAGTAATTCTGAATGTCAAGTTCTGAATTTTCAATGGACTTCCTTTAATACCAAACTTAGTGTCCAGATACTCATACATTGGACTTGCAAATATCTACAAGCAGCAATAAGAACTTGATATGAGATTTTCAGAAAGTAAAAAGTCGGGGGTTGAAAGAAACCAAAAAAAAAAAAAAAGACATACATGCAAAGCAATGACTGTTTGCAGGAAGGCAGCAATATTGGCCATTGCCTTCACCCAAATCGGCCCGCTGACATTGTTGAGCAAATAAGATGATGTTTTATTTCCATATGCCCAATACCCTACAAAACAAACGGCATACAGTGGCAAAACTCCAGCTGTAAACTGAAAGTACAGAGCCTTCATCATGTTTTCAACAACTGGTTTCCTCACTGTAGCCTGTCACACAAACACAGCCAAACCAAAGTGAATTTGGAAAAATACACATGAAGTTTCTCATCTAAGCAACCGAAAACTTTAAAGATTTTAATTCCAGGTACCTGTATCTCTGGTAGCATTCCTGTGTTGAATGCAAAGACCAGGCTAGCAGCTGCTCCGATTGTGGTAAATATTCTGCTTATTTTTGTCCCTGGGATGTCATAACTCCTGGCCGGTGCTTGAAGTCCTATAACAAAGCACTACAAATTCTTAATTTAAACTTATTGAACAAGAAAATGGCATGTGCATGTTCCGAATTAAACTCAAAGCATGATAACTCCAGGCATTTTAAACAAAGCAAACAACTCTTGTTCAAGAAATATGATTCTTACCATCTTGGAGTGACAAGACGAATGCTATAACAATATATATCAAGCTGAAGACTGTTGAAAACCCCAGCCAAATCCTGAGAGCTGACAAGTGTGGTATCCCTATAGCAAATATTGCACAAACAAAGCCAGAAATGGCAATAAAATGCGGGAGCTTCATGACGTGGTCATCCTTGAACAGAACATACGCAGCCTACATGGCAAATGTAACGGCTACAAGTTTTAGGAAAATAAGACATAATCTGTTCATATGCATATAGTCCAATTTAAAGGAAACAAAAAAGCAGGAAACTTATAACTACTGGAACTGGCAAAAGATTAATTGGATATAATATGCAAATGTGACAGAAAAATGCAATCCCATGTCCTCATTTGATCTCACCTTGAGGGCCTGACCAGCCAAAATGATAAATCCCGTGTTAATCATGAAAAGATTGACATATTGCAATCCCCATGTAAGTGAATAAGCTTTCTTGCCTGCAATCAAATAGCCCCCATCAGGAAACAAAACAGGGAAAGCATAAGCCACGAAATAAGAAAGGTATATTCAAGAAATGAATCCAACCAATACATTTACTTTACCATATATAAATCCTGCAAGATCTCTGTATCTGATGTGCCTAACCCCACCATATTCATGGAGCTTAGCAATAAGAGCATTTGCATAGAGTGATATTGCAGTGGCTAGAATTAGACCGATTACACCGCCTATCCAACCCAGAGGAATCATTACATTTCCAGAGTATCCCAGCACATACGCACTGTTGATACCGGTGGTGAGGACAAATCCCACTTGAAACCATGAATCTATGGAAACCAACGAGGTAAGATGAGCTCACAAACAATGAAAGCAATTTCAATATCAATGTCACTGCCACTGAGCTATTTGAAATCATTGAGCATTCGTTTATTAGAAATCACAATTCAAAAACAATAATTTCATGAATTCAAATTAGGAACCAAAAAAATTAGAAAAACGATTCATTTCCCTATTGACAGCCTCAATTCCAGACAAAAACATAGCATGCTTTCACTTTTCAATTCAAATACATTCTGGGGTTTTGGAAAATGATTTAAAACAACCATTACCACAATCATTTCCTTCATCGACATGATTGAATTTTCAAAACAGAACAATCCAACATAAATCCAGATGAAAAACAGGGAGGTAAATGACATGAACAAACAAAATTTAAAAAATGAAATGAAAACCTGTGCTAATCTGATGGGCGGTTTCTGGGATTTCGGCAGTTTCTTCATCATGAAGCTTTTTAGAACCAGAATGGACTTCACTAGTAGCATCCATAGTCAACTCTTGATGTTCTCCTTGCCCCGCCAGTAGCCACAGCGTGCTCTGCTCTCCCTCCTCCTCCCCCCTCTCTTCTTCTTCTTCTTCTTCCCAAATGTATGTCACAGCCAGCGTAGCCCTAACCTTCCCCTCGTCCTCGCCTATTTATAGATGCCTCAGCTGAAAACAAGCATAGAATTCATTTCAGCCAGCAATAAGGAGGCACCCAATTTAGAAAATTATTAAAAAGTTGCAATCTTTTCACAAATTACGCTCGTAAAACAAACAACATCATACGTGTTAAATACACTCACTTCTTCTTCTTCCTTTCCCTTTTCTTCTCATTGACCTCACCACTCGTATCGCTTTGCTGCTTTGTTGGAGGCGCGTGTCAGATTTTTGTGCATTTCAAAGACTCTTAAATTCTCACCCCGTGGGGGTCGTTAGTAGATTTCTTCCGTCTTAAAGTTGTCGACAACTGCCTTCTCTGGGAGAGTGCACCAATTTTGACCATTCACCGTTAAATTCAGTGTCTTTCTGCAGTTGGGTTCTTTTTGGAATGTGGATCTTCAAGGTTGGTTATTGATCGAACGGATAAGAAAGCGCCACGTATTTGTTGGTGTAAACGATCGTATTTTCTCATAATTATTGGCACGTTTTGGTATTTATTAGTTTATTTTATTTATTGGGTAAATTACTCAAATAGTCCTAAAATTTATACCCGATTTACATTTTGGTCCCTCAATTAAATTATTCGTTCAAATGATTCATCAACTCTTTATTATTCGTCAAATTGGTCCTACCGTAACATTTTCTACAAAATTAAATCAAGTGAGGAGCACATGCTATATTGTTAAGGGAAAATAAGACTTTTGATAGCTTACTAAATAAGAATTTGTTGGTGTAAATGATCGTATTTTCTCATAATTATTGGCACTTTTTGGTATTTATTAGTTTATTTTATTTATTAATTAAACTGATTTCACGGTCATTTTAGGAAGAATCTCTCTAAGATTTTTATTTTTGTTTGTTCACAATATCTTAATATCTTAAAATTGATGGGCCACCAACCCACCGACTTTTTTGATATTGTTGATGTGTTTAATTATTCCTTAATTTATTCCAATTTGTTCCGCATAGGAGATCACTCAATCATGTTTCCTTAATTTGGTTAGCTGGGGAAGACGCCAAAAGTTTTGCAACATCATGAAACATGAATTGTATGGTAAAAATTGAAACTTCTACCATTACCGGTCGGCATATCTCTGTCTACATGAGAAAACAGGGCGGCGTCACGCCATGGTTGCTGGTGGCCGGACCTCTGTCTCGCATCGCACTTGTAGGATTCCGGAACTGATGGGGGGTACTGTGTGCATAGCCGTACTTATTTTCATACATGCATCCATGCAAGATCATAGTAGAACAATACGGTAAAAGAATAAGAGTCGGTATTATAACAACTCTAGTGATAATTCTTTGCACAGGTTCGAATCTTACCTTCATACTTAAAGACACAAAAAGTTGCTACTTTTCTATAGATATAGAAAACACTCAATGCAAATGCAAGAATGCATATGCTTCAAAGCACCTTCAAATAATTGTACGGTGCGTTTTAGACTAATGAGTGAGAATAATATGCCACTCATGTGACACTTTAGGAATTTTTATACAGTTTGTGATATATTTGTTTTACATTAATAAAATGCATGTGCAAGTGACTTGTAATCTTTACACTTCGAGGTTATGCCTGTTCCGAATATGCTTCTAGAAAAACAACATAAAAATAATTGAATGTCGTTATTCACAATGATTAGATTGATACAGTCTCTCAAAGCAAGTGTAATGGTGGGTTTTTATTTTATTAAACTATCTTTTTGACTGAAAATGACAGATAATAACAGTGGGTTAGTGACCATGAGAATACTTTCAGAGCAAATCCATAATCATGGATTCCCAGATCTTTTGTGTAGGATTGGGCAATATAAAGAAAAGACGTCGCACTGAAACCCACTAGGGCTGTTATTAGGCATCTATCTTTCTTTCTTTTATTTGCTACCACTAAAACTTGGTGCCTTGATAAGGCTGCTTTTATAATTTCATTTTCCACTTATTTATTAGGTTTTGGTGACTGATAAAGTGATGATATTGCTTCAAAGCTATGATATTTTTGGTTCTCTATGATAAGGAATTAGAAAAGAAGATGTCTTAATGCACTTTCTCTAAAAGCTTTCTACACATAAAGTCCGTCATATCATATCAAGTCCCAAGTGTGCTTACACAATTCATACTAACTACATATTGATTGAAGCAGATCCATATCTAGCCGATGAGAGGCCCAGAGCCAACAACAATCCTCTCAGTTTCGTAAGCCTACTTGGAATATAAAATGGCCCCTGACTTGCCAGACCAAGACATCCAGTCTAGCATTCATCAAGAACAGCATTGTTGCAGAAAACTCAATCCCAGAGTCAGAGAGGGTACCCTACACCATGCCACTAAACCAATTTGGCATGGTTTTTAAAGAGGCTCATAATATCTTCTTCCCCAAGGTTTCAAAAATCCAAATTGTCCAATGTTTTAACCAGCAAACAGATACTGACAACAATACATCACATTGACATGAACAGAAACTTCAAATTCTTTATTAATGGAACCATACAATGGGGAGCAAAGCTATGTCATTCAAATTAATGTGTCGATTTGAAAGTAGAATGTAGCATGGCTATCGACAATGAAAATGTCTTACAACAAGCTAAGGGTAATGCTGAGGAAGTTCCCATGAACTCTGCCCATAATGCTAATTAGACTAAGGTGAAGAAGGGGAAGGTGAGACGGGGCCATGCTTGAATCAATACCTAGCCTACCTTATCGAACATTTTGTTAACTCTCTATTTCATTTCTTGAATGAGGTTCTACAAAAGTTGACAACAAAGCACCCTTCAGCTAAAAAGGAAAAACAAAAATCAGCGGCTTGTTACTTGTGTTCCTTCTTCTACTGCGATAACTTCCTTATGAGAGGACAATCACATAAAATCTACTACAGAAACAATATAGCCTTTCAAACTGGTAATGCAAATAATAAAATTTTCACGCTACATTGCACAAAATTGAGCTACATATAGTGCCTGAAAAAGACAGAGCCATATATATACAAGACATATTTAATCATCAGAGTTGATTGATCAAGGCTGACTATCTAAATGCACAACCATAACAACAAAATTCATCACATTTGTTCGTTACAACTTGCAAAAACATTAGCAACACACATTCAAAGCAAAAGGTGGCACCTTTATATGCTCTGCTTCTTGACACTATCGGCATCCTTCTCTACAACTACATTGATCTTCTCATACCTGAAATCCACAGGCTTCACAGGAAACTCAGCAGGGAACACCGTGTGCCTACTAATGATAATAGCCCACAAAAACAGCACCACAAAAGCCACCAACGCTCCACAACCAGTCACGAAAATCATCCCAGCAAGAACTGTCAATGGACATACACGCTGCTTATGCACACTCAAATGCTCACCATGCTCATCCAAATATCCCCTTGGATTCACCGGAAGAGAATGCATTGAATTTGGAATGTTTCTTAGCCTAAATGACCAAGAATACACACTGCTAATCTGCGACGAATTGCCATTCGAATTCGAAGAGCTAATACCTACATACACATCCTCATTTTTCCACATTGCCAACAAATCAATTCCGTATGCCGTAATCGGATTGTAAGGCCTTGGTTCACCCAATTTACTTAGCCTAATTTCCAATCTTTTCGAACTAGCAACATAATCAATCCAAGATTTCAACTTTTCTCCACTGTTAAGCTCTAAATTCAATGAAGAAACATTACCAACAGTGAGAGATACAAAGCTACCCACATCGACCCCTATATGATTGGCATTTAAATCGTTTACATTTCCATTCATTTCGGTGTCAAATTCAATACCCAGAAATCGATTCTCACCGTTAAGCCCAAACGGGCCCTTACCCGAGAATGTGGACCCAAAATCTTTGGGAGCCAAAACCAGTAAAAGGCCGTCGCCACTGCCAGGCGTCAGCGAGAAGGTGAATTCCGTGGAAAACGACGTCGGGCTGCTCAGATTGGCATCGAGAAATTTGAAGGGCTTTTGGCGGAGTAGAAGACCGGAGCTTGAGACCGATGGCCGGGTAATGTTGACATAGGAGCCAGCGTCTACGGTCTCGGCGTCGCCGAAGAGAGCAATTTCGGAATCAAAGTTGGGGTTGTTGTTTAGGGATTTGAGTGAGGAAGACGAAATGGGTTGTAGGGTCAGGAAATAGAACGAAGACAGGAGGAAAATCAAGGGGAAATTGCAGCTGAAAATGGGGAATTTCGCCATGATATTTGCAGAAACCGAGTCTTCGTCCACTTCCCGAATCAAAGCGGATTCACCATTTCCCTATTTATCTCATCAAGAAAACCATTTTTCTATATATGGTATGCATTTCCCATTTTCCTTTGCCCAAAAATAGTAAGAAACAAAGAATTCGCAACAAATATAGGAGTAACGACGTCGTATCGCTTCCACACCCTGATATTTCAAAAAGCACGAGTCAAAAGTTATGACCATTGGTTTTTGTCTGGTCAATTTCACCCTAATGTTTTTTTTTAAAAAATTTAGAAATTTAGAAATTGCATTCATAATTTAGCCACAAAAAGAACCACTAATCACGAAGGGAAATTACAATAACGGAGCGATCTAACATCAAAATTAAAATAATATGGTGCGCCTCCACTAACAATCATATAGAATCGAAGAAACTCTAGCATAGGCATCTTAACTAAGATCGCAGACTTTACCAAAAAAATATGAACTTTGAAAAACCCAAACCATAACTATGCAAATAAAACTCTCACAAAAGAGGTAAAAACTACATAAAAAACCTAAAAAGTCTTTGGGACGTATTCCAAACATGAAGAAATTGCAAAAAGGATGGTGGTAGAGATCTAATAATGAAACGCAGGTGAAGATCCGACGCCGAGATGCATCTGCTTGTGATGAGTAGAGGAAAATCATAACAAAATAAAGAAAAAGAGTTGAAACTTTTTGTCTGCGAAAATGGGGAAAGAGAGGAGAATGGAGAAAGAACAGTGGCTTCCTCCCATCTCAAAGTGAAAACGGCTCTAGAGTGTTTTTTGGGAGAGAATAGGCTAGTTTCTAGATGGATTATATTTTGAATTGATTTACAAGAATATAAGAATAGGTTCGGTTTCTCCTGATAAGAATATAACTTCTTCTTTTTTTCTTTTTTTTCTTTTTTATAAAAGGGAGAATATAACATAATATAAATAAAAATTTCCATTGTCTTCCCTAAAAAAGATGGAAGTTTGATAACAACTCAAGGCAATGGTCAACTTTATACACATCTCAATCAAATTCCCCAAATAATGAGGAAAAAAAATCAAATAAAATCCTGCAGATCCCCAATACATGGCTGAAAATTGTGTCTCGCAAAGCGCAATATTAAAAAGAGAAAAGCGATGGAAGAAATTGGAGTGAATGGGTTTGAATTTGGAGGCAAATCAAGCGTTTTGGGCCCCTCTGCAGTCTGCAGAGCAAGGAGCATCCAATTCCTTTCTGATCAATTGCAAAGAAAAATTCATGCACTCTGGTTTTCTTTTGGCAGTTTGTGTCCTTGACAAAGCTTTGTGTAGTGATAGAGGGAGACAATTGGGGTACATATCTTACAATTGAAGATAATTTGTGCATGCACTCCTGGTGCCCCAACAATTCTTCCTCTGCTTGGACCCCATGAGCCCATTTGATTTGAATATTGATCACCCTATTCATTTTACTATTGACTAACATAATGATGATCAATAATCACAGCGTAGACCACGCAATATTCTAGTAGAAATTTGCTGATTTTCCCTAACTTTGCTTAGATTTAGGAAGCTTCTGCAATGATGGAATTCTTTTATGCTTTTCTGCATCATTGACAAAACTCAACGTGAGGCTCATTACAATTTACACAGGGTAAAATTAACAATTTAATCGTAAATTCTACATACATGTGTGTGAGAGAAATGTATGTAATCGACGCACGCGTATTTTAAGTACATTTACTCAATTAATATTAATTAATTAAGGAAAGTGAGATGGTGGAAGGTCGTGGCCATGTGACAAAAGGAGAGTGTTAGAATGTTGGGGTCATGTGGCATATGTATGAGGTATAACAAAATGACCCTTTATTTCAAATGAGATCAACGGCTAATTAAAAGGACTTTTTCTTAATTAAGGTCTCATCACATGTGTATGATGCCTTTGCCTTTGCCTTTGCCTTCGGTACACTCAATGTGAGGCCCAGAGTGGGAGAAAAAAAGGAAGTCTCTCTAAGTTTATATATATATATCTCATCTTCCACTGCCTTGGATTCTAATTAAAGTCTTCAAAAGCATGTGATTTGGAGACTTGACTTTGGGCCATAGCAATGTGTGGCCATGTTAGCTAGTCTGTTCTGTTGCGACAAGCATAAAATAGAGTCAGCAAAACTTGGTTCATGCTAATTGAAAATGGATCCCGAGCCTCTCCCACCGATGCTAAATACAGAGGTAATTAGTCTCATACTATTTCTATAATAAAGTTACCTTTACAGAAGGTCAAAAAATTGAAAATGATCAAATTGTTGAGACGCAGGCAATCATCAAAAGTTTCAGAAAATGGGGTAAATTGTAACCCAAGACACATGTAGAAATTATTATCATATGGCACTGTTTTAGTTGCAATGTTCACCTAGCTAGCTAGCTAGCTTCCACTAATTATCTGTTAATCATGACTCATGAACACGAACATCAAAATTTTACTACAAATTTTTAATATGCAACCTTCTTTTATGTTTCGCTTTATACAGGTGTTTGAGTAAAAAAGTTGCAAAAGATCCTTCTGGTTTAATCAAAGCCACCTGCATATATGTTGCTTGAGAAAATAGATACTGACTGCAGAATTTAACATTCGTATATCTTCACCATAGATATGTAATCTATTATTAATTTCCTTGGTTGGGTTTTAAGTTTTAACCTATCGTTGTTTACAAGCGCAAACACACTCACACTCACACTCACACACTGTATGCAAATAAAATTAACATCCATTACAACTGTAAAGAAGGAGATTAAGATTTCTGGGTTTGAGCGCCCAGATGCATCCCCATGGAAATCAGATCCAACGTGTTCATATACCTAAAATTACATGAATTTATCACAACTTAAGGAATCTTAAACATATATCACAATAAGAGATTGCATCAACATGAATTTACCACTATCAAAGTATATACGTACCTTCAAATTAAAATTACTAGCTCAAGGACAACACAAATCAGTTTACAAACCCAACTAGACTTGAATGTTTGAGGTGCATGTTTTTTTTTTTCCTTCATGTTCTTGCCAAGCAAAAAGCCATAGCTAGACTGGAATATTTGAGGCAAAGTTAATGAAAACATTCAAATGTTGGTTCTTGATGAAAATATGAGTTTTGAAAGCTAAAACGAAAAACAGAAAAGAAAACAGGTATGTCTGGAAACAAGAGATTAATCATGCATAGAATACATATAGGTAAGTTTGAATTACCTCAAAGGCAAGAAATCGCGGAGTCAATCGGATGAACTCCTTGATTATCTATAGTTGTTGATGCGCATGATATATATATATATATATCTAAAAGTTTGAAGCTGCCAAAGGAGATATCCAAAGGGATAGCATGATCCAAATTAAACCATGGAAGAGATGGCTAGTTGGGATCAATGCGATCCCTTTGGATGCTTCCTCTAGTTGCAGTATATATGAAACCAACGCAACACTAATTTCTTCCTTCAAAACTCTCTCTCTCTCTCTCTCTCTCTCTCTCGTGGAGAGGAAAGTGGAGTTTGAGGGAGCCTTCAATATAAGGGGGGAGAAGAGGGAGTGAGTGCTGTAACAATGACCATTACTTCTCTCTCTCTCTCTCTTTTTTTTTATAACCTCTTCATCTTCCATGTTACTATTCATTGTTATATATTTATTTATGAAATTAATCATGAGGAAATGTTGAATTTCGAAAGATATTTATATAATTGTAGACCCCATTCTCAAATAAACCAGACATATGGAAAAAGGTTATAAATTTTGTGTCAACAAGTTGGTACAATAGTATTAAATTTGTAGTTTTATTTCTCATATATTCTCCTCATCTAAATCAAGGTCTGTGGTCCAACCATGTTCCTTCTCACACCAAACTCTCCTTATATATATAGCTTTCTTTCACAGAGTATTACATTCTCATTAATTTATTATTAATTAATATCTAATATATATTCCAAATATCTGTCAACGATAGGACCCTATGATTGAATCTGAAATTAATACGTATTAGCTAGTGGGGTCCACAAGTAATTTAGAAATTTCATAACATTAAATTAATTATGTGGTTAATAGTCTTCTTCTTCATCAAGATATATAATTAATCAAGGTCCACACTCCACATCTTTGTTTTAATTGTCAAATGCAATTCAATAAACTAGCAAATAATCCATCAGTTTCATTAGACGGACAAATTCGATCTGTCTGCCTAGCCTTTCATCTTGAAAATAGCTACAATGTTTACAACAAAGAGGAGAAGTTACGTCGTTTTACTCAGAGGTTGGAAAATCTAGTCCAATCGACTTTCTTTCTATCTAGTACCAATTAAAAAGGAACATTTACCTACCAAAAAGGAAATGAGATTATAAAAGCAAAAAGGGAAGTCGGCCTATTCTTCTTCTCTTTTTTTTTTTTGTCCACACACACCGCCAACGTCAAGGTGTTATGGAGATTTGAACATGAGACCACTGATTCATAAATTAAGGTAATTTTTTCACTAGACTAGACTAGACCAGACCTAATTGACGGTGGACTATTCATTTTTCTTTTATTTCCTTCGTACACCAAAGGGGAGGAGGACCATTACTATTAAGAGCTATCTATAAATGATGCACATGCACATGGATAGGCACCACAAAAATAGGGTATCAATCTTACCAACATGATTAGTTTCCCAGCCGCGCACTCACCACAAAATAGGGTATCATTTTAAATAATAAGTAAATTATGTTGGATAAAAAATAAAAAAAAGTAAAAAGATGAGAGAAGTAAATGAAGTCGGATATTGAATTTTGCATAATATTAATATAATATGTGTGTGTGTGTGTTTATTTTATTTTATTTTGGTCAACAGCAAACAACATATGTGTTTGTGAGTATTGGATTTTACCTTTTTCCTGAAACTGGCAACCTTTTAAAAACTCCCCATTTCTTGTTAGTTGATAGTTCCTAACGAGAAAGTAAGAAACTGGTTCCATACCAATGACTTGTCATTACTTCACCGTCCAAATAGGGTCCAATACATACCTGAAAGGGGAAACTAACATCATTCTAGTGCTTGCTAAAACATGGTGCTGCTTCTCGAGAAGTCATCTCAGCCGTTCAAAGCGTAAGGGGCCACATCAGGATTGCTTAGTTGACCACTCCAAGATCATGATGGATGGTGCTAGATCTTGTCCACACTGATGAAGCATGGATGGACCACAGCCACAGAGCAGGCTTTGTCCATGGTGCTCTCAAGACCCTACCACCATGCACACATATTTACCTTCCCCGCACATAATGTGTAGTGGTGGGTAATTTGTGTGGTTGGCTTATACTGTCTGATGTGATTTCAAAATAGGGTTTGGTTCACCTCCGACGACAGATGTCCCTTATTACAGCAACACATAAATTATTTTCTCTCAGGCATTGTAACTCTGTTGGAGCACCAGGACCTTGAATGAAAGCCAGCTGCCAATTGGTATTTGGCATGTTGCTGCCCTATATAATGTTTCATGTCTTCATCTCCCACTTAGTGCCAACATCTTCCACTCACTTTTTTTGTTTTCTTGTTGAATTAGATTCATTTCATGGGAATTTTGGGTTCTAAGTTTACTAGGTGCTAACATCATCATGATAGGGCATATATATATATATATATATGTGGTTAGGGCAGTTGGTCATCAAGGAGAGTCCGTCCTCTTGCACTCAAGTTCGAATTTCCTTTTATATAGACTAGAGTAATTTCCACTATCTATTGTCTGTATATTAAAAAAGAGAAATAAGAATAAGAAAACGACATATATATGTATATATATATCTAGATGAATGGATTTCTATTTTCATGTTAACCGTCAGAAGGCTTTCATCTTAAGTAAAAGTTTTTCAATTATAATGAGGAAGAACTGAGCTTTTGCTTGTCCTATTTTCAATATACATACATATATGAACTTTAATTGGAGTTATTTAAAATCATCTCTTGGGGTGGTCCTACATTCAATTTATACTATTTGTTGGATGTGGGAGGTTTGGACCACAAGCATTGGCACCATTATGAATACCCAAGATGAGAAAAAAATTCTGCATTCCCATCCATCAACTTGTATGAATGCTCAAGGACAAGAACATAGATCAAGACATGTGGTCTGGGTACTGTAGATCAAAAAAGGTTTTCTAACTTTCCCCTTCTGAATTACCAGTATATGCTGCCCCTAAGATTATTGTCTTGTATTATTATTAGAAAGCTAGAAAAATCAACTGGCATTCCATTCCACGTGACAAAAGCTGAGTTGGTGCGCAACAAATATATGATTTGATGATGTAGTCTCAAATTCTTTAACCTAATTTCTGCAAACACGACATGATCCAACACCCAGAAACAAAAAAAAGTTAAACCAAAATTTAAATGCTGCTCATCTGAATCCCATCTGAAAGGCTATACATAGCTTGCTAGGGTTCCACAGGACTATGGAATTTGAATTTCAAAATATATATATATATTCCTTCGTCATGCTACAGCTATGTAGCAGGTAGCTAGCTAGAATATAATTGGGTTTAATTTTCAGACGTACACACACCTGTTTGTTTGTTTTCTGACGATAGCCATAGCTACAGTCTCTAGCTCTCTCCACATGGATTTTGAATGTCACATGGATTGAATTAGGTTAGGAGGGTCTTTAACATAAAGGACAGATCAATCAGTGCTTAGGACACCATCCATGCCCCACGCCCCCCCTGCCCCTGACCCAACTTGTTTGGCATCAAAGTCAATAGCGCTTTCAATCTGGTTTCTGTGGGACTTCGATTTCCTAGAGACAGCGTCTGGTAAGGAATTAGGGTTTTGGACCCTCACATGCAGACGATTATATAAATTTCATTATTAGAATTAATTTATTTTGCTGGCTGCTGAGAACGGACGTGATGAATTTCAAACTTTGGAGTGGCTGGCTCTTTACTCTAGCTCTAGCTAGCTGTCACACATTGGATCCCGTTCGCTCATCTTAATGTGTTTAGCATGCTTCTCATTTTTCTGCAATACCTTCTTCTGTGCTAAATTAAAAAGTTCGACCTGATATTATGGTGTTTGATGTATAGAGTCTCCTCATCTGCAGACTGCAGCTGTTGTGGAAAAAATGAGTGTATAAATATCTTCTGATGTACACAGATAATAAACAAACAAAAAAATAGAAAATTTGGTTTGAATTTTCCTTAACTGTAACCCATCACTTTTTGTTCCTATTAATAAAACCCATTTTTTTATAAATAAAAACTCATGACTATGATCCAATTCATCAAGTTATTTTATCACGTTCAAGATCTGATTTATTATAATTTTTAGATGACCAAAATACCCCCACGTCTATGCAATTGTTGTTTTCTCCGTTGAGTGTTCTGAATATACTTTGAACATATTTGATGCTATTCAATTGTCATTAATATTCGAATAGTATTTTTTTGATGTTGAAATGAGACGATGATATATTAGTACTCATTATTAATGCTAGGAAATGATTACATTTGATTAGAAACTAAAACATCAAATGGTGTTTTAAATTGGCTTAAATTTAGGAAAATTTTAGGGTAAGTTTAAGTAAGTCACGTTATGGGCCTATTGAATCTATGAAAAAACATTTAACATACCTATATCACGTTTTTAGCATAAACTAATGTACCTATTTCTTATGAATAATCTACCTATAATCTACATACCAATTTTTTTAGTGAATAATCTACCTTTTTAAAAAAATATATATAAATCACGTTCCTTTAAGTTAACTTTATTAACTGAGTGGAAAATTTGTAGGATTAATCTGTTATAAAATAATTTATGGATTTGTTTTTGTCTAAATTTTAGGGATTTGATGAATATTGCTATGCTAGAAATAACAAATCAAGGAGTCAAAATATAAGGGTAAATGACATATAGTGTAATTTAGTTAATAATACTTGGACATATATCTATATATCTTACATGGCAACATATTTCAAATTTGGGTTTTAGTTAGAGGTTTAATTGTAGGTGGATTTATGTGTGGGATATAAGAGTTGTAAGGACCTATATTGCCTTCACTCTTGGTTTGATAAAATTCTCAATTAATTAGGACATTATTTTGTATTGTATTGTTTAGATCAAAAGTTAAATCCACTTCCCGCGGCGAAAGGGATTAGTCACTACTGTCGGCGGTGGATACCCTTGGGTCTCACCTAAAAAAAAAGTTAAATCCACTCAGATTCACATAATTGTTCTCCACCATCACATAGCGTCATGAGGGTGAACAGTAAAATCTGAGTCACGTCAAAGGAGATGGAGCACCAGAAATTCCAGCCCTCTAAATCCTCGTCACGAATTCGTTTGCGGGGCATCTGTGTCTGCCTAGAAAAAGGTCATTATTCGGAGATATATATATATCTTTGGTCTTTGGAGATGCATGCACATGCTTTTGATGCATACATATATATATATATATATATATATATATATATGTATGCATCAAAAGCATGTGCATGCATCTCCAAAGACCAAAGATATATATATATCTCCGAATAATGACCTTTTTCTAGGCAGACACAGATGCCCCGCAAACGAATTCGTGACGAGGATTTAGAGGGCTGGAATTTCTGGTGCTCCATCTCCTTTGACGTGACTCAGATTTTACTGTTCACTTGCTTCGGCCATTGATGTTGCATGCTTTGCCTTTTGTTCTTCTCTCTAGCTTTGAGAAAAATATATGCTTCTGTTTCTTTCCATATGTAAAAAGGGTTGCAACAAAAATAGGTAAAGCAAGATTTTTAATTGTAAAATCAGTGTCGTGGCCGAAAGAGGGTCCATGTGATGAGTCTAGTGGCAATCGAATAGATGCTCTTCTTTCATTGCCAAAGTTGGCACCCAATATGGGATTGACCACATGGAATGGAACAAATCTTTTATTATTTTAACACATGCATGACCAAGGTGTAAGAACTTTTAGCTACTAATTAATATAAACACTTCTTCTCCTATGCTATGCAGACGTACATACGTTATTATTGTGCAGATGTTGTAAACATAGATGAAAGTATGAAGGAATAGTAAAAAATACATGGCATCTGCATGGTAATAATGTGTGGATGTCCGCATAAGAAAAAATCTATTAATATAAATATGTTAAAATATAAATGTCACAAGTTTTTCAAACGAAAGACACTAATTGATGCAAGAATTTTATAGTGAAGGCCTTATATATGGCCCTTAGGTGAGGTCTTATCTCTATCGTTAGAATAAATTGATTAGTCATTGAATCAAATTAGTTAGCATGATCCAACGGTCAAGAGATAGGATTTCAACTAAGAGTTATATATAAGGTCATCACTATAGAATGACTCATGATTGATGTTGCATGTGAGCAACATATTAAAACGAAACAAGATAATGGGCCAAGAGCTCATTTAAATTATGGGCCTGGTGCATGGACCCAACTTGGGTCCAATATGGGCCTGGCTCACCCCAACAGAAAACAAATGGGTTGGGTTGGTTTCCTCAATATATTTTCAGTGTTCAAACCAACCCAAATGGGTTGGATTGGTTAAGGTTGACTGGGTTTTTGCCTACCCTTGACTCCCTACATGTGTCCAAAATAACTTGGTCACTTGCTTATTAAAAATTGCTACCTTGGTCAATAAAAATCATTAATGATTATCTGAATTTGACTTGAATTGTTCTACAACATTGTTTTTGACTGGTAAACAAACGACCACATTTACAATAAAGCTTAATGCAGAATCGAATCCAATTTATGGTGGATCCAGCTTCTCGGCATAACTGAATCACCAGACAAATTAATTTCATGTCACAAACTTTTTTGGTGAACATGTTTGCCCGAGAATCTGTGGTTACTTTTCGGAGATGACATGAGTTCCTTGTCACTCAATCTTCTAACATAGTCGTTCTTCTTTGCTCCCGTTGTTGCATTATTTGAGCTCTCTTTCAGCATTGGAATTGCGTACCAACAAACAGACGTGCATAATATTGCAAATGACCGCCCAAACAAAGCCAACAAAACCAAAATGAAGATTATAACCAGTGGCAGATAAGAAGCTGGCCTTCTCCACTTGTCCGATTTCATGTTCCAACACCACAATGTCCTCTGCTCACTCTGTTTTTCAGGTTCCAATTTTGGTGGCGGCTTGACCTCTTTCACGGCTAAGGACGAAGGATCATTATTAGGGGTTGCATGCTTTTCTTCGTGATCAGTTAGAGTCTTGGTTTTGTCTTCCTTTTTGTCCCTGAGCTTAACCACGACTGGAACAGGAAGACTTGTATCAGTCGAGTCCTTGTACACAAAGCGGACGAAGCTTATGTCTTTTGAATCCGGTTGAGCGTAAATCTTCTGTCTTTTCTCCTCAAGATCAGCTACAAGTGCAGAGAACTTGTCAAGGCCCCGGCTTGAATACGGGTTCTTGGTGTCCCTGCTATGTCTTCTGTGAAAGCCAGTGCTTCTTGATCTTGAAGATTTTCTTGGTGGTGAAACCATGGGTTGGTCATCATCTTCATCAACTTCTTGGTGGTGGAAAGTGGCACAGCTGAAAGGGCTGAACATGGTGGTGTGGTGTGGTTTTCAACTTTGAGGGATTTGTTTTCTGAGCTGGTTTATTTGGTTGTAGTTGTTAGAGAGGCAGAGAGAGAGTCACATATACTTATTGAAGGGCTTGCTCCTTGCGAGAAGGGCAAATCCAAACAAGCCTAGTCAATTTAAGGGTTTGAAAAAACAAAATCCTATAGAACCTTCCCATGTCTACATCGATTTTGGAATTTTTGGTGCCGTTTGACTTCTTGGGGAGGGGGCAAAATTAGGGATATACATGTGGAAAGAATGTTACACTGAGGCCAAAAGACAAAAGGCAAAAAATAATGAAGCATAGATATCTAAAAAGGCTTGAATGGGTCCAAAGTTAATGTCAATATGACTTACATCAGTTCTTCCAAACGGCTACGCGCATACATTTTTCAGAATCTTAAACCCAATAAGTAAAATAATTTCTAGAAGGGACACTAAACAATTATGAAGGTTGAAAAAGGTTGCAAAGGTTAGTTGGTAGGGTTAAAAAAAGTGTATATAATTTGGGAAACTGTAGATAATAAGAAAGATGGATCACTTGAATACGATGAGATCATATAAAATGAGATGAGATTTTATATATATATATCTCATATGAAGTTTGCGATGTTTGGTCGTGTTGACAAGTAATCAAAGGGGAGGTGTGGACTTATGACTAAGATTTAATTGCAATAATTCATCTACTTGATAAGTGTCAAAGCACCATTTATTTTGAAGACGAGCTCCTCATTGGTTTTAAGGAGGTCAATTTTTGTTTTTCTAATAATAATACACACGTTAATACCTCAACACACATCAGAAACAGATATTTGATTTATTTTTTTCTTTCTTTGTGGAGGTAGGGCAGAATATATAAGAAGGCTGCAGCTTATACACGCTTACCTCAAGACTGCAAAGACTTTGAGTCTTTAGTGTAACAGAGACATTTTACATCAACAAGAATATAACGTCCTCCTCCAGAAGTCTACAACTTAAGACATCTAGAAAGAGAGCCCACATGGCCATTATTATTTACTCTAAATCATCTGAAAGAACCTTCTCACCTAAAACCTAACCAAAATTTCCTCTCTCTCTCTCTCTCTCTCTCTCCATTATTTTGAAAAGGAATAAACTCAACTGACTAGTGACTAACTAGAATATAGGGAGTGGGTAGGATTGTCACTTCATGAAATGTAAACACTTACCCACTTACCCTCTAAGCCTCTCATTGAGTTTCTAAAATCTTTTTACCTTCTGCTTCTGTTTCTGGATTTAGATTTCTGTGAGTATATGGGCTTTCTCATATTCCATTTTCCAAGCAGCCAAATGTTCGTGGCCTGTCACAAGCTAGACTACCTGGAAGAACCCATACTTTCGCTCAAGATGGGCCTTTTTTAAAGTGCCTTTGGAAGGGTTGATTGATATTATTATGGCTTTGAACTTTTCAAAAGCACTTTTACTGAAACCATGAGAAGAAATGCTTCTCAAACAGTGTCAAAACAATCTCAACATTTTCAGTGCTTACAAAATTATTGTGAACCCCTAAGTTTTGATGAAGTTTCTGATTTTACAAACCAAAAAAAAAAAAAAAAAAGTTTAGATGAAGGTAACTGGTGAGAAACGGTTTTCATTCATCAACCTACCAAAAGCGGTCACGCTTAAATTGCCCATAACATATATATATATATATATATATATATATATGTAGGATCTACGACAACAACCAAGCCGTCGTCTAGTAATTGCCTCCTCCCTTGAGAAAGTGAAAAGCCCAGCCAGAGTCAACCAAGTCAAAACAAGTCAAGTTCCAAAGTTTTGGAACCACGAGACGTCGACGTTTTTCAAGGACACGTCCGTCATTAAAAAAAAACCGCCGTACAAAACCGGTATCCGAAACGCTCGTAATAAAGCCCAGTCCCACATTAATCGCTTTCCCATTTGCAGTTAAAATGGGAGGTTTGCTGGGTTGGAACTTTTGATTTTGAAGACTCTTGTTTTTTGTTTGCTGCTCTGCTGCGCGTAAAAACAACCAACCGAACCCCTAACCAACCAACAACCCCCTCCCTCCCCATGACAGTCCCAAACGACGCCGTCCCCAAACAAGGTGACGACCGCCCTGCCGAGTCCGAACTCGTCCGCGGCACCGAGGCCGAGTTGATCGAACTCGGCGACGCCACCGAGTTGAACGAGGGCGCGCTGTCGAGCGGGAAAGTCAGGGGCCCGTGGTCGCCCGAGGAGGACGCGGTGCTGAGTCGGCTGGTCAGCAAGTTCGGGGCGAGGAATTGGAGCCTGATCGCCCGAGGAATTCCCGGTCGCTCTGGGAAGTCGTGCCGGCTCCGATGGTGTAATCAGCTCGACCCCTGCGTCAAGCGCAAACCCTTCTCTGGTAATTTAATCACCACCACCATTATCGCTCTAAGCTTTGCTCTTTATGCATATGTTTATTTGTGTTTGGAATATTGGTTTGGGTTTTGTTGTTCGTTATTTGTCGATTTTGTTTGTATTTGAATATCTTTGATGGAGATACAGTTACAGAGTTTTGAATTGGGATGATTAATCAAAATCAAGTGGAAATTTACCTGAGTGTTTCGTCCTGCTTGCTTTGCAATCAACTACCATTAAATGTATGTTGTATACAAATTTGCAACTTGCAATTTCGGAATGGTTTCGAACTGTTTATAAACTAGCTTATCGGTTTGTAGTTACTTGCATTTGTGGAAATGCTTAATGTTTTAATCGAAGTACAAGTACAAAGTTTTTAGAAACTTAGAGATGGTTTTAAGTAGCACAGGAAGGGAGATGGGATTGATGAATATAATGTGGTAAGTGAGTTTAGTGCATTTTTTCATTTGTACTGTGGTTCCTGTGTGCTTGTTTTTATCTTTACTGCACAAAATGTAGCATTACAATGGAGAAGTAAGATAAATGTATGTGGGTTAACTTCAATTTTTGTTGTTTGAGAGAGGCATTGAGATTTAGCATCTTGTTGGTTCTTGATGATTGAGGTTCTGTTTTATTTCTTCCATCCATAATGCCCTTGTCCCTCTTCTCTTTTTCTAAAATATTGACATTGAATCAGTCAGTTTAGTGAATGAAATAGCTGAAAGTTTTGTACTTGAAAACTCCATGGTCTTGTTTTTGCTTGGTTTGGTTTTGTTGCCATGACACAAAGAGAAAGAGGCTAAATGAAAATGATAGTAGGATACTCTTCCATCCACTGTTGCACACTTATTTTCTTTTTCTGAAGTCTTTCCTGTGTAACTCTCTTTACTGCAGAAGAAGAAGATCATATTATAGTTTCAGCCCATGCTATCCATGGTAACAAATGGGCAGCAATTGCAAGGCTCCTTCCAGGTAGAACAGATAATGCAATCAAGAATCACTGGAATTCTACACTAAGGCGCAAGTGCATTGATAGAGGCAAATTCAAACCGGAACCTGATATGATGGAAGATGCCAGCTTTGACAGAACAAAGGCATCTTCAGAAGAAACCCTGTCAGTTGGGAATATCAGTTCATTCAATACTCCTGAAGGAAGAGAGGTCTTGATGGACAATAGACTGGACCAGTTAGATGAAATAGTTCAAGCAAAGGAGGGTTGTGGTGCTGCAGAATCAAACTACCATTCTACTGTTCTTGCCGGATCAAGAGGCCATCCTACTCTTCTTGGCGAATCAAAAGAGCAGTCATCCCTTTGTCGTCCAGTGGCACGTGTTAGTGCTTTTAGTGTTTATGACCATCCGAGTGGTCCAGCAAATACCTCTACATTTTCAAGGATAGTCCCAAGTCATGGTCCTTTGGGCCAAACTTGTAAACTAGATTTTGGCTTCGGCAACTTCCATGAAGGTGTTTGTAATGAGCCTATGGTTCCTCTGCGTTGTGGCCACGGTTGCTGTGATTTGAGCGAGGGGCATTCTCGAAGCTCGCTATTGGGGCCTGAGTTTGTCGAGTATGACGAGCCTCCCTCTTTCTCTAGCCATGAATTAATCTCCATCGCAACAGATTTGAACAAGATTGCGTGGATTAAGAGTGGCCTTGAGAATAATGGGACCAGGATAACAGAGAATGCTGCAAGCCAGAGAGTCTCTCAAGGGGCTACTACTACCTCGCAAATGGGATTATCAGTACACAACTCGACGAATGACCAAATGCGCTATGAGGAAGGACGTAACAAGTTGATGGGAATGATGACAGAAGTGCTATCAACCCAGGTGCCTAGACAAACTTTCGCAATGCCAACTGAAGTTGAGGGATTAAGCTAGAACTCATGGCTGGTGTTCCTTATTTTTGGGGTATTAAATTATGGCAGTATAATATATGTAATATAAAGGAACAGGTTGTTTTCACAGCATTTTAAGTTAAAGTCTCCAAGTCACATTTAGAAGACTTAATTTCTGGCTGTCTCATTTTAAAAATTAAGAGGCCTTTTCTTTAGGCATGCATACATACATGAAGATATATTTAGTGCTCTTTTTCCCATTTCACTTCTTCAACCTTTTTTAATACACCAGATAATGGGGGGGAAAACCGGGCTACGAGCTGCCTGGTCTATGGCCTGTGAAAAATGGGCCAAACCCTTCAGTTACGGGCTGAATAAGCTGATCAGAGTTCGATCTTGGGCTCAAAACAAGCTTCAAGCTTGAGCCAAACCCCACCAATCCAATTTAGAAGACCAGTTTTTGAAGACAATAATATTATATTATATCGGGGGTTTTAACTTTTATTGGTTCCTTTCCAATGCATTATAAAATTAAGAAAAATTAAAAATTACTGTTGCTGCTGCCGCTGCTGCTTCGTTGTCAGTCACCATATTTTACGTTTTGACTAAAAGCTTGATTTAGGATGTTGCCGAAACATAAGGTAAAAAAAGAAGAAAGCACAACTTGAGATTGCCTCGAATAATCATGCATAATGATGGAACAGCTGTTAGTATGGCCCGTACCCACCTCTTTGCTTAAATTAATCACAATGAAATCCATGTCCTACCCTACTGTTACACCACATATAATATTCCAAAAGTCAAAACTACCCTTCTCATAACCGATGATTTGAAAGAAAGAGCATGGGCAACCATGACTTTCCACTAGTTAAAGTGGACTGGCCGCAGAAAACAAAAGACTGGGGTCTTCATGTCAGTTACGCAATTGAAGCAGACGTAGATGATAAAAGAAACAAGGGAAAGAAAAAAACGGAAGGCAGCAGTGAAGAAGACAAGGAGAAATCTGCTTTTGATACATACATTTTCTGTGCTCTGTAGAAAAGAGAACAGTTTTTTTTAGTCACCTCAATCACTTTTTTCTCCCAAAAACCTCATCCACTGTCATCACCTTCTTTCTTCTCAGCTATAATGATTAAGCAAGCAGCCCATAATGACCCCCCCAAGAAATTAACAAAATTTGCACACTAATCTCGCTTATCACTTGTCTAACCAAAAAGCCAAATTGAATTTGCAATGTCAATTGATCACTATAAGACACACTAATCTGGTTAGTTTAACCCCAAAAATCAGAGCGGGGTCAAAGGTCCTTTGGTTTGGGGGGACACAAAACTAAGCTTATATGTTTCACCTGCTCACTGCAAATATTGTTTTAGTGTGTGTATTTACAATTATTCTATATATATATAAATATCTTTATTGATCTTTTTCCCTCCTCAAATTGATGTTCAGGGGGCACTGACACACCAAGTAGGAGAGAGAGAGAGAGAGAGGGAGAGATCACGAGGGAGAGATCACCTATCAGCACAGTATCCAGTTGCTCAAAATCTAAGAAAACTGCTCCTACTAGTTTAAGCTGTGCTGCTTACCAAGGTTGAAAGAAGTGACAAGAGCTTCTTCAACCTTTGTGGGCATTTATGATCTCGGCCTCACAGAGCCATTACATGAAGATTCTCTCTCTGGCTCTTGGAAATGGCAGCCATAGACAAACCCCACGTTCTTGTTGATGTGGAAGAAGAAGACGGGGGTCACCGCCGGAGGTTCGACGCCAACTCAGACCGATCAGACGAGGAGGAGAGGTGTTCAAGTGAGTCTTCGTCTGAGATTGTGGAGAGGGAATCCTCTGTGTCAGAGAGTTCAGTGGATCTGGAATGTGAGGTAGCTGAGGTTAAGATGCACGTGGCAAAGGTGGAGAGGGACTGTAGGATTTGTCATCTGAGCATGGATGCAACTAATCATGAATCTGGGATTCCTATTGAGTTGGGCTGTTCTTGTAAGGCTGATTTGGCTGCTGCCCACAAGCAGTGTGCTGAGGCTTGGTTCAAAATCAAGGGTAACAAGTAAGTTTATCCAACTAACTAATAAAGATGATATCTTTCTTTGTTTCGGAACTACCCAGATGTTGGGTTTTTGCATATATGGATTTTTGGTTCATGGAACTTGATTACAGTGTTAAATTTGTGTTTAGCATTTTGACACCCAATTTTTTTTTAGTAGCAATTTCAGGAGTAAAATGATATGGTGATGTGATCATAATTCATAACCAAAATGCCAGATTAATTGTTATGTTGTTCTTCTGAAGATTGTGAAATGATGGAAATAGTTTTCCATCTCAAGGTGTTACGAATATTATTTGGGGAGATTTTGCAGACAAAGTTGTCCTACTTAATGCAAAATAAAATTAGAATAAAACCTGTACAGCTTTAGAAGAGTAAAGGAAAAGCATATTAGTGTAAATCAACAGCATCAACCTTAATAAAGCAAAAGATGAAGCACCAGCACTTTTGCATGGAATTCCAACTGTGCAAATTATTCTTGTCTTGCTAGAACACATACACGTTGCATTTCTCTCATGCTTTCCGACTCTTTTTCTACCTTTCCACTTAGACATGCTGGTTGGCGATGTGTGCTTTATTGAAGTCAAATAATTTGGTTCTTGCAGATTCTTCTCATATGAGATGTTGACTGAAATCACTTTGACTCTATTCAGTAAACTTTTAATAAACATGTATCTATGTTTTCCACGCACATTTATCTTCATGATGGATGTTTTGAGGAAGTCAAGTGCTTTTACCTAGTTTCATTTTCCTGGTATGGACATACTCTATGAACTTTCCAACTTCCGGGCTCGTAGTGTCGTGAGATGCAGTCTTATGAGTGGGTTGTCCTGTCAGAGACACCACAAATAAATTGGAAACTTGTAGTTCAATTGCCTGGGTCTTAGTTGGCATGTCATTGGGGAATGCTCAGTATTTTCCCTTCTATTACATAGGTGAGAGGAAAAATTCTTCATTTTCATTCACCAAATGCTTATTCGATCAATTTTGTAGGTTTATATGGTTTTGGTAGAATCCATTACATGATCAAGTATGAGGAAACAATCATGTCATTAACATCTTTATGCATCTCAGGGGTCATTATGCTAGAGTTTATGCACACATCAAAACTCTGGCTATTTTTTATTTAGACATTTTCCTTTTTCTGTTTTATTTGTGAATATAAATGTTTGCACAAGCTATTTTGGAAAAAAATTCATGATTATGTCCATTGCTTCCAAGTAAATATGTTTATATTCCTTTATTTTCCTCAAGCTATTCCCAGGGTTCTGTTGCATATTCTGTTCTGAAACCATTAACCTAGTATTGAATTTCTTCTTTGTGTTTGAAGGTTTCCTAAGGTTGACTTTTTCTTTTTCTCTTTTTACCTTCCTTCCTTCCCTTAAGACCAAGCCTTTAAGTTGCCCGGTGCCCTTGTACTCCTGTAAATAAGCTTCCTTAATTCATTAATAGCCCTTTAAGAAGCTGCAAATAATCTTCCCTTCTTGTGATCAGTGATTATTTTTTTCATTTTTTAGAAATTTCACTCCATATCTAATTTTGGTGAGCAACTTATATGGATTGAGCAGGGGAGACGAGTTTTTTTCACCACACTGTACTTACTGGTGGTTCCATTTGATCTATTCATAGACTTTGAACCCACTATGGACGTCAGATTGCTAGTTGTGGCATAAGAAATTTGACAACTTCTAATCTAAACCTTCTTATACTAGACGGAGAATGGCTTCTCACCGTAAAAACCAGTTGGGATGCTGATTGGCTGGGGGCTCTATCTACCTACTTTCTTCTATCTTATCTTCGAAAATAGGAAATATATTATATCAAATAGTATCAAATTGATTTTAGTTCAGATTGATTAACCTGCAGCACTTTGACAAAAACAAATGAGTTGCTTATGACATGCTTCTTTAGGGTAACATTTGCATATTCGGGTTTATGTTATTATTGCTTAACTTCATACCACGTATACAATTGCAGGACCTGCGAGATCTGTGGATCAACTGCACGTAATGTAGCGGGTGTGACTGAAGCTGAGTTGGTGGAGCAGTGGAGTGAAACAAATGATACTGCAATGGCCACTTCAGCAGCTGCCCCTGTGCAGACAGCAGAGAGCCGGAACTTCTGGCAGGGTCACCGGTTCCTGAATTTCTTGCTAGCTTGTATGGTCTTTGCTTTTGTCATCTCTTGGCTCTTTCACTTCAATGTACCCTCGTGAGAAACTGTTATAAAGTTATGCATTTATCTTCGGTGATGATAGAGGGGTAGGAAACAAGAACTGGGGGGGGGG